>VZRJ01011161.1:0-190778 GCA_013397565.1 Ptilonorhynchus violaceus | reverse complement strand
AAGAAAAAGGAAAAGAGAGTTCTATTGCAATTAATTTTTTTTTTACTTATTTTTTAGTCATACCAGTCTGTTTGTGTATATATATATGTATATATATATATAAACATTTTTTCCCTTGTAATTTCCTAGAGCTCTCCAGGCTTCATAATTATGGGTCTACATAAGGTCCATAATTTCAGAAATTTACTTGATCTAATCACTTCTGGAAGTTCTTGCCAAAGGATAGTGTGGTAGGAAGAAAAGTATCCAAGAGGGTATATTTAGCTTTTGCCTACATATGGTGTACTATTTTGTTAAAAGTTGAAGTGTAAGGCAACTGTGGACTTGCCCAGATTAAAAAAAAAGTGTATAATAAAGTAGGTAGAGAATGTATAGTTACTTAGAGCTAATTGTCTATGTGCCTTATTTCAGCATGAAAAAATAACGTATTTGTAAAACTAACTGACTTTAAAGTGATTTATTCAATATGTGCTTGATATTTCCACACTGGAAATGAGCCCCTATTAGCAATAGCACATCAATTTAGCTGTACAGGCAAATTCTCTGAGGATGTGTGAAATTAGGAGTTTAAATTATGTAAGAGTTTCTTACAAATTGAGGTCATGTACCCTATAAACAATGGGGAGTGAATTTAAGTTTATTCCTTCAAATAATTGTCTTAGATTTCTACAGCTTTCCCCATCTTTCCTTTGTCACCATAGCACTGTCTATATTCTTTATATGCATGCAATCTCTCCTCATATATATATCTGTATTAAAAATAATAGTTTATTAATATATGTATATATGTGCATGTGTGTGTAAATATATATATTTGTCTCTGTGTGTGTTTATGTATTCCTAATGAGTTTTGAGATTTTAGCTTCAACCTTACGTGCTTAAATGAAGATGTATTTAAGCTGATGTATCCACTGTGGTGTCAGCCAGGAAACTCCAGGGACACCCTTTTCTGGGAGAGGTCACCTTCTATCTCAATCTGATGACAGCTGTTACTCCAGCTTCTTCAGTATGTCAGATTTTTTATTTTAAAGGTCCAGGGACATTTATGTAAGACAGTCACTTCTTTCTCCCCCCCACCACCCCTCGTCTCTTAGGCCTCTTCTATATATTTTATTTTATTTTATTTTATTTTAGTAAAATGAGACTCTGACAACTCAAATCTTATTTCGGGTACCGAACGTATTCCTGTAACATGACATCTTTTTGCAGTGCTAGCCAGCAGCAATGACATTTTTCTGTCCAACAGGAGGTGTTCTAATGATACACAGCGGTAGCACTAGTCAGAACCTAAGTGGCAGCCAATGTAGCACCAGCCCAGTCACTTTAAATTAAGTTTGGATGATGAATCAGTAGGACTGCCGAGCTTACGAGACACAGAGTTTATGCGATTACTTCTCTTTTATGTTTTTTCCCCTTTTTCTGTTACATTTGACTTTTAAAATCAAGCCATGATATACATGGTTAACTTAAGGCTTCTAGATGGCAAGATGGAACTTATCTGGGATGTAGAAGAGATACAAAAACTCAGGAAAATTGAACTTGCAAGCCTGAATGTCTAGCTGGTGGCTGAAACTCTGTTGTAAATGAAGATTCAGATACAGGAGTTACTCAGGGTTTCATTGTTGCCCAACAAAGCACTTTGTTTGCCTAATGTTCACTGTGCTGGGAAAGAAACATAAGAAAAATGAGGTTAATATCTTGTTCTTAAAGCAGCGGCACTCTGACACATCACTTTCTGTTAAACTTGTTAAAAATATGTCAGTCTTGCAGTAATTTTGGAAGGACTGAAAATATAGTTGCATTACTTCATTCAAAGAAGAATAAAAAACAAGCAAACCAAAGAAATTTTTTATTTATCATGATCATTTACTATGTTATAAAAACAGGTATAAAATTCAACTCGAACATAACCTACATTATAGTACACAAAATAATACTATGTGCTTCTGCAATACATTTCAAAGATCACCAAAAGGTCTCAAAAGGCATGTGTATGCAACACTGTTCTAGACCATAAAAATGTTTTTTCATCCCAATATAGAGATGAGGTGCCATAAAATGAAAGTTTCATGTCACAAAAAGATTTTGCTGCAACAGGAATAAAATTTGTATCTCCAGATAATATGGTTTACCAGGATAAACAGATTTTTTTCTAGGACCTCTTTTCTTTTATTAGTGAGATGTTCTCAGAAGTATATAATACATAGCACTGTATACCAGTCTTTTCTGTTATTTGGATGAATACAGTCCATTTATAGGTGTTTTTATTTAAATAGCACTTTTCTGTAATATGTCTTTTTTGCTTATAAAGGAAAAACAAACAAAATAAACCCTCTCATTTATAACTACGTTTGTGTTATTGCCACTGTACATGCACATAGAGGACAAATGTATTATACTGTAAGTAGGACAAGGAGAGGACTGGAGTATCTCTCCCTAGGACCAAGGGATATAAAACTAGTGCCACTTTGCTGGCTTGTTTACACCACACTGTTACAACCTGATTATTAAAATTATTAGAGATGCCTCTGCCCAAATTGAGGTGCAAATAAGATTGTATGCTGAAGTCAATAGTATGGATTTTTATTTAGCAGTAAATGTGAGGGGGAGAGAGAGGAAGAAAGAGGGAGAGAAACAGAAAAGAGAGGAGAGCAAGGGAGTGGTGGTGGTGGTAAGGGAGAGAAGAGAAAGAGAGAGAGAGAGAGAGAGAGAGAGATAATCACCACCCCTATAGATCCAGTGACATCCCTACTGGTCTTCTCTGTGGTGGGGTTCCATGGATTACTGTAGTTCAGGTACACATGGGAACGCCCAAGAACTTCCCTGTGGAAGGGGACAGAACTTTATTTACACTTTCTTTTGCAAAAGACTCTGGATCTATTGCAACACTGTGGATCACATGCAGTCCTCTGGTGGAAGGCCTCAGGAATGAGTCTGGGAGCACATCAAGGGTCTTTGATGGTTTATGACCCCATCTAAGACATGACACCTGCCTCTCACATGAATGTTCTCTGTGAATGTGACCTTTCCAGGAGGGGGCAGGAGTTTTACAAATGAGCTGGCTTGTGTAAGGGAGGAAAATTGGCATGATAAAAAGCACCATCCTGTCTCCCCAGGGTCTGCTTCTTATCTGGCTCAAAACTCAGCTTGTAGCCTCCAGTGTTGGGTGTTCACCCCCTCCATCTTATGTAGACCAGAGGTTATGCCATCGTACACCCGAAAACTCTCCTCTCTCTTGGTTAGCAGGGGGAGAGTGTGCAGACCTGGCCTTATCAAATGAGGCTGTGGACTATGGCCTTCCCCACCTCAAACCCAGCCAGAGCTGGTTTTCAACACAGTTGCTGTTGGCTTTCCGTGTGAATACATTCTTGTCTGCCAGCCTAGTTTGCTTCTCGTTAGGCCTGAGATAACTGGACAACAGTGCCATCTTTATCTTATCTCAAGTTCCTGTCAGGTAGCTTAATTCACAGTTCAATTTCACAAAGCCCAGGAGGCATTTTCAGGCAGGGTGGGCTTTAGTGGTCACAGCTTTATACAGTTTGCCATAGTGAGCAAAGTCCTTCTGTGATTTTAACAGTGTTTAAGACAATTATGATTTTTAAGTCTCTTACAGATGCTTGTAAGCATCTCACTTGTACTAGCTAGTTACATAGGTCCCATAATCTCTATCAGAAAACTCATATGGATCCTCCCAAAGATGTCAGCCTGACTTCTCAAATCATAGAATGTTGAGGGATTGGAACGGACCTTAAAGGCCATCTGGTCCCAACCTCCTCTGCCGTGGGCAGGGGCACCTCCCACTAGCCCAGGTTGCTCAAGGCCCCATCCACACCTACAGGTTGGGTGGAGAAGTAGTTGAGAGCAGAAGGTCTTGGGAGTGATGGTTGATGAAAAACTCACTGTGAGCCATCAGTGTGTGCTTGCACTCCAGAAAGCCAAAGGAATCCTGGGCTGCATCCAAAGGAGCATGGCCAGCAGGTCAAA
This sequence comes from Ptilonorhynchus violaceus, assembly GCA_013397565.1. Lineage (NCBI taxonomy): Eukaryota > Metazoa > Chordata > Aves > Passeriformes > Ptilonorhynchidae > Ptilonorhynchus > Ptilonorhynchus violaceus. The sequence continues at coordinate 186,794 of VZRJ01011161.1, read as the reverse complement.
GCAGGTGATGTTCCCCCTCTACTTTGCTCTTGTGAGACCCCATCTGGAGTGCTGCATCCAGCTCTGGGGACTCCAACATAGGAAGGACATGGAACAGTGGGAGCAAGTTCGGAGGAGGGCCATAACCTTGACAAGGGAACAGGACCACCTCCTCTATGAAGACAGGCTGAAAAGGTTAGGACTGTACAGCCTGGAGAAGAGAAGGTTTCATGGACACCTCACAGCAACCTTCCAGTATCTGAAAGGTACCTACAGGGAAGCCGGAGAGGGACTCTGTCAGGAATTGTAGTGATAGGACTAATGGGCACAAATTGAAAGAGGGGAAAATTAGGTTAGATATTAGGAAAAAATTCTTTACTGTGAGAGTAGTTAGGCACTGGAACAGGTTGCCCAAGGACATTAGGCAGGAACTTGGCAGTGTAAAATGAAAAACACACACGTATTTAGGCTTTAAAAAGCTTGCATAAAACTGTAAGTGTCTCAGGATGAGGGATAAATGCATTTCGGAAATGTATCTTTTCCATCAGATCAGGTCTTAATGAGTAATGTTAGTCAAAATAATAATTAATAAAACCCCACTATTATTTACTTAAAATACATTTCTATTAAAACTCTAAGAAGATCTCATGAGGAAGAAAACGATGGTAGTTCAACAAGAAAATCATTCTTATGCAGTAAAAGAAATACAATTCTGTGTTTTATCATTAAAAGCTCACAAGTTAAACTTCGCATACAGAAATATTACAAGCAATGAGATTAATTACAAGAAACCAATAAAAAAAGAACACCATTGAAAACTTTCTAAAATGCAGGGATTTTCCTATCCGGAAACAATTGGTTTAGTTATATTCTCTTTTGTTTCATAGAAATATCTCACCAAATATACATTCTTTAATATTCCATGATGTGCAAATGTTTAGAAAACATTTCTGTAGTCATGCATTTGGGTCTGATATTTTCAGTCTTTTTTGAAAATGATACAGTATAAATGCCTTCTATAATATAAATCTAAAGATGTCTGCAGGGCTTGATCAATTCCAAACAAAACTGGAGTTCACAGCTTTTTGTTTAAAAAACAGTTTTTACTTTATAAGGTGCTTGTAGGGATCTGAACATATTTACACACAAGCTACATTTACATGTGCACTTATAGTTGTAAGGCACTTGAGGAAGGAAGATTGATTTAAAAATATCTTTGTGCTACAAAGCAATATTAAGAATATGCAATGAGCAATGTAGTGTACATATAATAAATATTTCAATATTATCTTTTATTTTAAGATGGCCAGTTTTCATTTAGGTTTCATTCAGATTTAGGCTCATCACTCTCATATTTACTTTATCTAGTAAACACCAAGAGCTAGCAAGGTATTTGTACTCATTTTCTCTGCAAATTAATTTACATTTAAAACATTTTTGCAGTACTACACATATCTACTCATTCTCTATTTAGACCCTAATAAAAATTGGCAAGAACATTATGAGTAAATAGTCCCACATATTATACGAGACTAGAAATTTCAGTTAAAACTTGTTAAATTATTTAATATTAAACCTTACGAAAAAAAGAATGGGTTTTCAAGACAAAAGAAACCAAAACTCAACTTTGTTGATAATATCCACTAATTCAAATTTAGATACATATATCATCAGGACCCTTGCCTTCTCAATTTATTACCTGAACTTCTCTGAAAATTAAAAGTTATCTTCCCGGAGACAAAACTCTTTGTCACCCCTTTTACACTGTGACTCTCTCACTTTAAGGCCTCAAACACTACAATCCTGTTTTTTTCTCCTCTTGTCCTTTTCCAGAATTCACTGCAAGAAAGTTTTGTGCATATCTCTTGACTATCCAGAAACATTTTTCATGACTTTGACATATTGATTGCACAGTTACTGCCTTGTTTAGTATTTGAACAAAGAATCTTGGAACAATCTTGTCTCAATATATTGGAACTGCAATAGAATGATTTTAGAGGTTTTTTTTAACCAAGAAAACAAAGTGCAAAATAAAATTATATTTTGGACTTGATCTGTATGTAGCAGTAGGTGTGCACACATATAGTAGAAAGTGGTGTAGCCTACAGAGAAACCATCAGGTCTTCATTCAGTGCCAAAACATATCAACAGTATAGCATAGCCAGAATTAAGGATACTAATTCAGAATTAATTGGATAGGTAGGCAATATAACAGGCTGTACTCAGATTAACATTTTTGTAGTAGGTAAAATATATTTAAAGAGGCAAAATATACTTTCTGTACTTTCTGTTGTACTTGTTACAGCTGTCACTGCAGCTGTAAAAATAACACCAAGAAGAATTATCTCAAGCCTTGAGCACATTTCTTGCTTCTATTTGACATGGGCTCAATACTTCACCACATAGCTCAAAAAATCTAGGTTATCAGCTTTATAAAATAGCAAACAGTTTAACTAGGGACCCAATGAAGCAATACAAGGAGTTACAACTGAAATTCTTCACAAACTCATTTTGAAGGAAACAAAAGTCTGTATTCTTACTTTTACCTCCTGTGTTACCAGTGTTGTCTTACACAAAAGTATATTCTCTCTATTTCTACAGTGTTGGGTTTTTTCCCTTGTATACATGAAAAATGTCAGATAAAAGAATCCTTACTTTCCAGTGCCTTAAACTAAATGTGGATGTCTTTTGGATATTTGATCTTCATCTTCAGTAAAAAGACAGAAATAATACTCACCATTTATTTCATAGTTCACATGGACATAAATAATCATATTTCAGAAGCACCTTACTTCAATAACTGGCCTGTGTATTTAATAGGAATATTTACAAGGGAAACAGGGATGCCAGGTGCTAAAGTTATAATGTGTATAAGAATATGACATGGCTAAGGAAACTTAGGTAACTAAGGATATAGACAAGTAACGTAGCCTTAGATGACTCCAGAATATAAGGAGACCAAAGCTAAAAAAAATGCAGCCTTAAAGACACCAAATTTCTTCAGATGAAAAAAACCCTAAATCATCAGCAAACCATTTAGGATTTGTTTTAGGGTTTGGTTGAAGGAGATTTTTGTGTTTTGAGGAATAAACTTTCTGATTATTTACAAGGGCTATTTCCTTTGGTAACTTCTTTTGTTAGCTCTTATCACAGATGATGTTATGAGAGTGTTTTATCTCTGCATCTCAATTATTTTAATTTCTTGCCACTTCTGTCTGCCACATTCAATTTTATCATAAGTAGCTGGGGACAGCGGCAGTGTGTCCTGCCCTGGAATTAATGTGGTTTTGTGACACAGAAGCACTGTGTAATGTAACCAGCCTTAGGGACTTGCAGTAGGGAATTCAACAGTGTTGTAGTCTACGTTGCAAGTGTGCTTAATCTTGCTGTTCCAGTGCAACTGCTCTATGTACTGAGCAGAGGACTCAAGGTACTGCATTTACTTTGGTAAAATCCCTAGATTTTCTAAGTCAAGATACCATATTCATCATAGGTAGCATGAAAGCTACAGCCTGAAATGATGAATGCTGATCAGGTTAGTGCTATTCTATTGCGTGAGAAATACAGTGCATTAAATGAGTATTCTTACAATCCTTTAAAAATAAGTTATTTCCAAGTTTTTGTTACAGTCTTTTTTTTTTTTCATGAGTATCCAAACAAAATTATAGGCAGTTATATTGAACACATGGATATCAAGGAAATTGGTTTCCATGGGAACCTTATCCACATGACACTTTTCAAATGCTTTTCTGCTTTACAGGTGACATTTCAGTAATTCTAATGGTATTAATATTGCAAGTGGACATGAAATATATGACATAAAATGATTTGTTTGCGTGCATGTGTGGACAGAACCTAAGCAAACAGCATATTGATTGAACAGCTTTTTCAACTCTGTGACTGTGACAGTTTGTCTGGTTTTTGTAAACTATTCCCAAACATCTCATTTTGGGATAAATCTGAATATCATTTGTTCTACCTCTAAGTTTTAAGCACACATATACTTCTAGAAGACAGAAAATTAGTTTCAGCACAATGCATAATAAGTTCACTATACATTAAGGGATTGCTTCATTATGAAGCATTCACATCTGAAACCAATTTTCTTCCTGCAGGAGGAGGCTACATTAAGAGTGCTGCAGACTAATTGAGATAGCAACATGGCAACAAAGCTGGAAATCTGTACAGAAATGTGGCAACTGGTGAACCCTGCTGCCTTGATTAGCACATTAATTACAAAGCAGGTGTTAGCGGACTGTGTTAATGGGCTGCGCAAAAGGTCAAGAGGGCTTAGCTATCATTTTTTCTTCATCAAATTATTGAATATTTATTTCACAGCTCTTCTGATTTGAATACGTCTGAGGAGGACAGGTTATCTTCATAAAGGAAATCCACTTTTTCTTTTCCCCTTCTGTTTCTTCTTCGTTTTATTTGTGTTAGAGGTCATTTTTGAATAAAAGTACGCAGTAGCTTGTCAAAAGGAAACTGCTTAACAAAAACCAGGGACTAACACCAAGGACTACACTGCTTTTGTGTTAAAATCCTACCAATGTGTGTTTATCTGGCCTGAACATACTTCTCGGTGTGTTTCTCTGTAGCAAGGGAGGCAATCCCGAGATTATGAATACAGTTTTAATTTTCTGGTTTTTTCATGGGGTAGGTATCAATGGGCCTGTTGTTTCTCCTTTATTTGAGAGAAAATTATGATTTTCAGATCCAAATATTGAAGCTAATGTCATCACTGAGGAGAAATATTTGCCTTGCTTTCTTCCTCGTTGAGGAATGCCTGTCTGTTTCTGGCTTGAGGATGATCAGCTTTCCAAAAGAGAAGTGTTTGAACAATTTATTTGAATAAATAAATTTCCAACTTTGCTGGAAAACTGTTAATAAATATCATTTATTTCTATTGTACAGTGGGTCAAATAGTTCCACAGTACAGTAAAATATAGGGGGGAAAAAAACACAGATATTGAAGATGACAGTAATAAATGGAAGCAAAAGCTGGGGAGGTTTAGCCAAGTCAGAGAAAAGCTACCAAATCACAAAAAAAAAAAAAAAAGAAGGTTTATTTGAATGTATAATTACTTAGAATATAGGATTGATATTATCAGAGAACATCAATGGTCTAAATCTAATGACTTCAGAAAAATATTTTCGTAGTTAATTTCTAATTATTTCAGGAAATCAAATCTTTTTGGGATATGTTTTCACTGTACATAATTTTCCATAAATTCTAATGATGTGATAATCCATTAAAGATTATGTCTGGATCTGACATTTGCAATCTACCTTCATCAGTGTAGGTGAGCAAATATATTTCTTCTGTTTGGGTCTATTCACAGCACTCACAAAAGCAGTGCTTCATATTTTTTGAATTTGAACAAATGTTCTCTAGTATTTTTTCAGTTCTTTCATTTCATGAAATCTTTACTGACAGTTGTTTATAGTTTCCTTAAACAAAAATTTACCTCATGAGTCACAAACAATTCTGGTCTTCTCTTGAAGAAGATGATTGTTCTTTCTGTTCTCTAGACATAGCAGAATGCACCACGAAGCAAAATTTTGTCTTCCTTCAGTATGGTGCTCTGTCCTGCAACAGAAATATGCACATATGCCCAGATGTGAGGTACTTCTTCCACTGTTCTGGAAACTGCGGTTTGGTTTATGCTGAGGGCTGTTCCAGGTGAAGGTACCATTTTTGACACTTTCACACATCAGAATATCATGTGTAAATACAGCGTCATGTGCAGACTCCTACAGATGAGTAAGAAAAAGTATTTAAGAACAAAAAGTAATTGTAACTGCCTTTGCTACACAGTAGCTGCTTACTGTGGAGGATAAACAGAAGCAACTCTTTCCCAACCTACAAGTGCATGGACGTTGCAGTCAAGGTGACTAATGCATCTGACTGCAGACAGGTTACCTGAATGTATGTCATGGGAGAGGGAACCAAACACAGCTTTTGAAGGAAAGATACAGAAATAAATTGACTTAGACATTTTTTCAGCAGCAAACTCTAGAAGGTGCACAAAGGACAACTGGCAACTAGAGAAGGCTCTCACAGGTTATGTTCACATAGAGACTGAAGTATATCTTTAGTACAACAGTCACATTCCAAGTTAAAAATAAGCTGAATAAGTGTCATGCTTGTCCTTGTTCTTGTCCAGATGGGATCCCTGATTCTACTGCTCTGTTTACATTTGATCACCAAATATTACATGTATATCCTATCTAGGAAGCAGTCTTCTTATGAGAGTATAAGTTTAAATAAGATGCATCCTGCTTTCATAAATACTAGACAACAAGTTGATGTTTACGTGTACAAAAGCAAAAATAATAGATTAATTTATGTAAAGTTCCCTCAGTAAAGTATCCCTACAGAATACACTAAATCAAGTACTTTGGTCATTCTACAAAGCTGTTACTAATTTTTCCTTGCAGATTTTTGGTATCTTCAAAAATACTTTGATCCATTTGAGGTGTGTCTTTTCCAAATAGGATTTTATGTTGCAAGGCATTACTATTATTGTACTAACTGTGTTCTTTTAAAACTTGTGCATTCAGATTTCTTTTCTGAACTACTGTCTTTCTGATAATAGTGTGAGGACAAAAAGATAAAAGAGAATAACTATCTCAATTTAATTACCTTCTTTCAAAAGGTGAAACATACTCCAAATTTAAGTAAAGGTGGTGGGACAATAAGTACTTAACCTGCCTGAGGACAGTTTTCTAGACTTTATGCCCTTTTCAGATAAACATTCAAAATCTTTCTTTTTCTTAGAAAGGGAGTAAACATAAATCTGGAATCAGATTAATTTAATCTGATTCCAGATGCCAGCCTTTTAAAAGAACACATAACCAGTCCTGTAATATCTTTTTTTTTTTTCAATGTATGCAGGCATCCACAGCTTACATTCTCAGTTGTTGTAAGGCATTTAATATCCATTAATTCCAGTAAGACTTATCTACCTAAATATTTATTGAGGGTCGGAACAACATCTAATCAGATTTCTGTCTCCAACTGTTTTTCAATGGGCCTTTAAGTGATAAATCACATAAAACTTCTGTTCTGTAAAAGTCAAGATGCTATACACAATCAACCTTTAATTTGATTCCAAAAAATGTGGCCCTAGAAAGTGAGCCGTATAGTCTTCTTTAAAATCCAAATTTGGCTTTGTCATTGTCCTTAAATTATTCATGGCAAATGTAGATTTACTTCAGAATTCCTGTTTCTGTCATCTATTACATTTTAGGGGAAAAAAAACACAACAGATTTTTTCCCTTAAAAGAAAATTCTGAAACTTCATACACATTATTTATTGTTTCCTAAGACAAATACTTCACCCTAGGCTACATTTTCTTTAATTTCAGAATAATGATTAAGGACGCTTACCATCCACAAAAGGAAATTTTTCTCTTACGCTGATTATGCAGGAAGCCCTGGGTGATTAAAAACTAAAGGTAAACACCTAAAAGTGGACTGTCTGTGAATATCATTTATGTCATGAAAGAACCTAGCTTTGATTTATCACAAACACCCAAATGAGTGAAACTGCCGTAGCTAAATCCAGACCAAGTCTGAGGACTTGGTAGAGCATTGGCAAGCTGATATTTAGTCTAGCTGCTCCAATATGGTAGTCCTTATAAATTAATATCTTCTGAGAAAACAATCACAGGTTATTTTCTCATAGTGGACTGTACATAACAGTCCTTAATGTATCATTACTCACTCTTATTTTTAATATTATATTACTCAATAATAAGTTTTAAACGTTTGAGAGATCTGGTTATCAGTTGATCAGCTTCCTGCAATGGGAAGAACCTCTGTGACTTTAGTGTTAAAGTCTGCAGTTATAAGCCATCAGGGTGAAAATGTAATAGTGCTATGAACTATAATAGAAATAATAATAGAAAAAGAAAAGGCATAATTTTAAATTATTTGAAATTTTTCAATTTAAAAAGCATAATTTTAAATTGAGAAATTTCAAATAATTCAGAATTATGCCTACAATTACTGGGACTAATGCATTTCATTTTCAAGTTTTTAATTATTAAAATTTAGTTCAAATTGAAGTGTCATTGAACCAATGGATCTTGGTATTATCAGGTCTGTCAAATGTGCTGGCTAACATTCCTACAGTTACAGCTGGGGATAAGATTATGTGATATGCAGAGCATGTATGCATAGATATTACCCTACTTGTATATTTGCACTTATTTCTTTCTCAAAGGTTTGTTAAAAAAAAAATAAATAAAAAATCACTTCCAAAGCAACTGTTTCCCCCAGTGCATTCTTTCTCTATCTTGCCTCCCTTACTTCCACTGCCTGGTACTAAGTGAGTCTATCAAGGTCTCTTTGGTATCCATCAGTTCCAGTTTGATTGCATAGAAGCACTTGTTCCTTTTCAGTGCTGAATCAGGTCAGCTGCAGAAGAGTAGCAGAGTGATTGTGTGATTGACAAGTCTGCCTTTGGGATACCAGCAGACATGAAAGTACATTGGTAGCAGAGGCTTCAATTAATTGGATAGAGAAACAGCACAAGAACTGAGGAGCTACACAATTTTATTACATGAATCTTAAGAAATAACTAGATAAATACATTCAATCTCAGAAGCAATCTCTGGAAATCAGTTTGACACAGATTATCTGTAAGAAATTTCGATCAGGAAAGGATTTTGCTTCAAGCGCACTCCTACAGCATTTATCCCTGGTGGTTCATTTATGATGGTCTTAGAGAAAATGCTCAGATAAGGTTAAAACAGTGACTGGAGTTACAGAAAAGTTGAAGCCATTTAGGCACTTAGAGAGCAAGCTTGTTGTTTACTTTGGTAGGTGAAAAAGGGTCAAACTGAGGTAAACCACGCCGTAGTGCATTATATCAACAACATTTCCATTTATAATCTGAGTCTTCAGCTGGCTCAGTAATTCTAATATCAAGGATGTGGTAAGCTTAAAAGTAGTTCTACAGTACTGAGTTGTAGCAAAGACAAGCACATGCTAATTTTAATCTGTGCACCAGATTGTAGACTAGTCAGACATACTCAATATACAGTACATGTCTTAGTGATGAAGGTCAATATTTTAAATTCAACATGCAATTATGATTTTATTTTTTACCTGAATTCCACTTCAAGTTCTGCTTGGAGCCTTTTTCGTTTGTGCCATTTTCCTCCAGGTATGTTTCAAAGTGGTCTGAGAACCATTTTTACCTATGATGCATTTGTTAGTACATAAAAAATGTCTTTGTTAGGTAAACCTCATGCTTAAATATTTTCATTTTATTAATTTGGAAATAATAAACTCAACTTTTTCGAAAACTTTGTACATTCTTAGTGAGTTCTTTGCAGCACTGTTTTCCTATGCCATTGGGAGTGATGTCTGCTGAAGGCAGACTGAATGAAAATTGTTTTGACACCTTTGCTGAAAGAATTTTAAGATCGTTTTTGTCAGCTGCAATTAAACTGTTGGGTAAGGAATCCGAAACCAATGGTCTCATTAGTAAGTGTTTCAGTAAAAACTGCCATCCATTGTGACAGGATATATTAGATGTTATAAATTCTCTTGCAGTCAATGATAGCTTATGTATATATAAAAATATATTTTTCTCCATGCATGCCAAAAATCTCTCACATTTTAGCTTAGATCATCACAAATTAAATTAGCAATTAGTTTAATTCTCAGAGATAATATTTTTCATATGATTACATTGACAATGTGATTTCTGTGGGATGGAATATACTTATTGACATGAATACCAAATACCGCTGTTCATGCATTTCATATCTATGCAGAAAAAATATACCAAATGCATAACAATTTTTTTTATCTTTGTCTTACTCCAGTTACTTTTACATCCCCACTTTTGGCAATATGAGTTGGCTTGTGTTGACCCTCCACACTTCTCTTATCTGATCCATCTAGCCTCACAATCTCCCAAGAGTGATTTACTTGAAATAATTTGATCTTATGTGCATGTATTTTTGCTATAAACTAATTCCAAGAGACAAGAAAGAATTTTTCAAACAGGATATGGAATAAGTGCAGAGAGATTTTTACCCTTCTTTAAACTTACTTCCAGGAACAACAAATATATGCCAGAAAAAAAAGTGCAGTAATCTGCATTTTTAGTCTCCACCATAGAAAATACGGAAAATGCTGAACACTGTGAACCAAGAAGAATACTTCATGTTTTTCTAAAAATGTGAGTATTTAGCATGCTACAAAAAAGTCACTTAACACCTGGTGAGGCTGGCTCTTATGAGCTATTAAATGAATAGCATTCTCCAAACTTTCCCATCTTAAATCTGTGTGTGACTCAAAGCAAATGCTATATTGCTGTACTTAGTCCTATTACAGTATGATTACTTGGAAATCTGCATTTGGAAACATTTGCCAATAGAAAATACAAATAGTATGCAAATAGCATGAAATATACTCGTTTGCCTTGAATACACTGCAAATATCTTCACATAGATTGCACTAAGTGCAGCAGTCTATGATAATCTGCACATTGTATGCACATATGTCTTATTCCTTGATTGCACATTTTGTCAGCAGGATGAATGCACCTTCCACAGAGAAGCTGTGTGACCCATGACTGTCCCAAAGTGGATGCACAGGAAAAATGATTAAAGCAGTATCTGATTCCCTGATGCCACATGTGCAGTGATAGTCATGGATAAAGAGAATTTGTCATCCCATCCCCTTTCATATAAAGGTGAATCCCTAAAGGCTCTATCATGCAGCGTGTGGCTGTCTAATGGTTTAATCCATTGCTGATCCTTGGTAGTGCTTCAGGAGCAAAAGAATGCCAGCAATTGCAGGTGACATCCCCATAAAAGCCTCATGGGACACATTGTACCTGGCCTTGCCTGCTGCCCTCTTGTCAGTCGGTAGCCCTGTGTGCTGCCAGAACCTCCAAGACCTAGATACGTTGTCACTGTAAATCTCCCACAGACAACTCAGATAGAGACTGCATGGACAATTGATGGAACCATTCCCAAAGTGACTTGCCAGTCCTGAACTGACTCTCAGAGGCTGAAGGAAGCATGACTCTGAAGAAGCAAACACTAAGAAACGTTAGCAAGGGATGTGCTGTTTCTTTGCAGAAGTTTTTTTTAAGAAAATTGTGAAGATAACCAGTCCATACTTGTATTGTTAGCACTGAACTGAACCCTAATTTCTTAGAAGTACTCTCCTACCCATCTGGTTGGACATTTCTATCCAGTGTCAGCTGAAGTCATATCATGACAAAGACTGAGGAAGATCTGTAAACAGACTAAGATAGCAAAGGCTGTCAGGCAAACCTTAGACAGAATATATAGTTCTGATGACAAAAACAAGGAGCAGGGACAGTAGGCAGAATGTTATTGCGACATGTAGCAGAAGTTACCTCAATGTTGAGCTCATATCAATTTTTCTTTTTAGTGAAAGCCACTAGTGCAGTTAAAGATGGTGTTTGTAGTCTTGAAGGGTCTGGATGAATATGCATAAGACAATTTAGGTATGTATCTAACCACCATAACCAAGAGTTATGGGTTGTAGCCCATGTGTATTGTTGTAACCACTCTTCCATGATGGAGAAATAGCCTACATCAATGCATATTTGAAATGCCCAGAATGATCTGGCTTAAGGAGTGGGGAGTAGTCCATGGCCTGTATATTTAAAGCAGTGCAAACACAGTTCCCGTGTCAAACTAAGCCTCCAGTCTGTTTGGAATCCACATAGCATCCGATGTTGCTTGTTAAAAACTTCACAGAGTGTGCTTCAGTGGGCAATCTTTTCCCTGTCTATGACAGCATCTGAGTTCTGAAACCATTGAACTGAACCATATTGAACCTTGATGAAAAGAGAGTTAAGATGGTCATACTTGTTCCACAAGGGGCACTTTGTTGCACATATAATTTGAAAGAATTTCCTGCTCAAAACTGCTTAGATATGTTACTTTGATTTCAATTTCCTCTTTCATTCTGAAAAACACATTACAGGCTCATATGCCAATACATGGCCTGGATACATAATGTTTCCCTTTGCAACATTAATGATGTGCATTTTTCTTCCACAGTCAGCGTGCAAATTACAAATTTTGTCCCTTTTGGTGAAATCTTTCAACTACTGAATTACTTCTATCTTCTTGTTCTTATTTGGAGTTTGTTGATCATAAATGCCATAAGAATATGTTCGCTGAATGGGAATAAGACTGTTACACTGACTCTGGATCAGGAGCCTCATAGTCTTCCAGCATATGTTTTCCAGTTCATTTGTGATGTGCAAAAAATAACTACTGGAGGCAACCTTGTCATCCACCAATCTCTCTGCTGACAACGATGAGGATTCCATCTTCATTGCAGTGTTCTAAATGACATATCTACATCTCGTTGAGTCTATCCATGCAGGATGGCATTACTTCTTTTTTTTCCCTTTTTTTATTCAGGCTCTTGCATTTCAATGCAGCCCTGTCTTGAAGACTTAGAATACAGCTGTACCGGCTGAGTCAATGCAGTTTTTGGGGGTTTTTTGTTTGGTTTTTTTTTTTTTTTACATAGTCAGTAGGCAGTAATAGAACTAATGTTAGTGAATCTTTAATATTTCACTCTTGTTCTGATTTGATACAATATGTAGAACTGGAATACGGCAAGATCAGGGGAGGTCCCAGAAGGACATTACAGAAAACCCACATCCCTTGAAAATCCTGTTCTCGGAAAAGAAGTATTCTCCAGACAAAAGAACTCTTCTTGCCAGGAAAGAAGAGAGCTTTGTTCTTTGCCAGGAGAATGCGCTGTCCTTGGTAAACTTCCTCTTCTATTACCTATGCATAAATAATAACCTGCTTTGATTTTGAATTTATTTCTTTTTTCAGACAACCTGTGGGATTTGTGTGTGAAAATCTGGTAATAATTAATATCTTCAATACTGATGTGTCATTTTGAGTCATTTCCTTTCTCCAGTAATCAAGGTCTAACTTCATGCTTTCAGTATAAAGAATGTCTTTTCCTTTCCACATTCTGTCCTCATGTAGCTTACAGGAACTGGATGGGTTTATAGTTGTTACATCGTGTTTGCTATTTCCAGAATCAAGATGTTTTCATTTCCTGGCAGGCCATTTTATGGGAATTTTCATAATTCAAAATGTAATGGATCACTTTCTTCCTCTTCTTCTACTGCTACACAACAAAGCAAAATGATCTCTTAGTAAGTCTATTTTCCCATTTCCTTTTGAAATTCTAGAATGATCACGAATTTTCCTGTTCTGATATTTAAGCTATTTTTTTTCCTCAAAAAAATCCCAATGGCTTTTTGTATGATCAAAGCTATGAAATTTATCCTTGTGATTCACCTTAGAACTGTTGATTTACCTTAGAATTGTTGTCAGCCTTAGATCCATTTTTTCCTGTCTTGTCTGTTCAAATATTTTAAAAATACTGGGTTTTTATTTAGTTTATAATATATCAGACATTTCATGAGAAGAACCATCTTGGAAGCTTTGAGAATAGGTATTGAGAAATTAATATAATTAGGTAAATATCTCAAGAACACCTCTGCTATCTTAATTTATATCTTTCCCTTACAATGTGGGCAAACCTCTCTAAAATGTAATCTTCAGGCACTACATTCCTCTGGAAGGTCACAAACTGTCAGAGTTTACCCCCAGCCAGCCACTAAGCCACTAACTCCCTCCACCTGCCCCCATTTGGATGGGAGAGAGAACCAGAAGACTAAAAGTGAGAAAATTTTAGATTGAAATAAAGACAGTTTAATGGGACAGAAAAAGAAGAAAATAATAATAACGATGAAATAATTAGAGTGTACAAACAAGTGATGCAAATGAAAACAGATGCTCACCACTCCCAGCCAGTTGCCAAGCAGTGGCTGCCTGGCCAACTTTCCTCCCAATTTATATCCTGAGAATGACACCATACATTATGGAATACCCCTTTGGCCAGTTTGGGTCAGCTGGTCCTGGCTGTGTTTCCTCTCAACCTTTTGTGTCCCACCAGCCTTCTTGCTTAGTATAAACAAAACTTAGCAACAACTAAGTTGTCAGCGTTATTCTGATACCACATCCAGAACACAAGACTGTATCAGCTTCTAGAAGAAAAACCAAGTCTATCCCATCTGAAACCAGGACACAGACTAACACGGTGAAGTTAATTTTTTGTACTGTTACACATTCTGAATTAGATCTTGCATTAACTGGGTGAGGAAATAAACAAATTTCTCCAGTTTAGGGAAATGGTTGTTAAATGCAAAGCTAGGAGATTCTAGAGTACAAATGTTACCACTAGACTGTCAGTTTCTTTAGGGAATTTGTTAAGAAATTTTAATTTTGTCCTCTTTTGTAGATCAAAACAATATGTTGCTGGAAATTAGGCATGCGCTTAGTTTTATGTAAATATTGTTTGTTTAAGCATCTTTTGTGAAGTAGCACATTCCAGTGGTGAGGTTTGCCCCTACCCTTATCTTTTGGTCATTAGCACTGGTTAAGAATCACCTCTTATTACTCATCTATGTCCTTTTTGGTTTGAAACCATTATGCATGTAAAAAAGCCTAAATCATATATTAAAACCAGATCAAGTGGTGGTTTCCGTGTTTTCTCCGCAGCTTTATGCACTTTATCTTTGAAAAAAAAAAAAAGGAAAATTTTACAAAGTATATGTTTTCCTCCTTTTACATTAAGGCCATACTTGTTAAGAGATAATGTATTTAAGCTGAAAACTCCTTATAACACAGACTTATAATGAAAAGCTTGTCAAGTATTTAATAGTGATACTAAGTGATTATTATGACACTGCAAAACGTGATCAAAGCCAAGCACAGATATTTTTCCTAGGTCATATACCTCCAAACTACTAAATTGTTAAATTACTAGCCATTAAGCTCAATCTCATTCCTGTTTCTTTGCACAGAGATAAAAATGGAGCATTTTGATGAACAACTCAATGTCAGAAACACCATCTAAGTTCATCTGCACTAGCAATCTGCTTTTCCAGGGCCACCTTTCAGTTTTAAACAGCAGTTCTGATGACAGTAATGATTCCAGTCTATCTCCGATTCAAAGATTACAAAAAGATTTGTGTTACGTGTAGTTAACCTGTACACACAATTTGCTCCGCACTCCCTGTTAAATATTATGAGTAGACATATTTAGTCAGAAGCACAGTAAGAGAAAAATATTTTATGTCAGTCCTTGCAAAAGACCAGGCTGGGGTAAGCATGCCTTAACAACTCTGGATACTGGTTTTTTGTGCAGCTAGATCCTCAACAGCTACTGAAGTCAGGAGACAAGGACGGATTGAAGGAAGAAAACGAAAGCTCTTGCACTTGAAAATAGTACTCCTAGGGCTGGAATTAACCCAGAAAGAGGAATGGGTGGTGTCAGATTGCTGAAGATCTCACTTTAGCATTTGTGACTTACAAATAGGAGCTGTCCGTGATTAAAATTTATTATCTAAAAAGGGGAAAATGCGATTTTTGGAAGCAAATATGAGAGGTCTGGTGTAGTGAAGATTTAGCACCTGATCTGAAAAGAATTAAACTTTTGACCAGGATAATCATAGAAATAGATGCTTTAAAATCTGCCTGTGTTCACACTTCAGTTAGTATCAGTGAAGAAAATGTGGTTAATACAACAGCACTTGATTCTGTTTGAAGGGCAAGCACCTTCTAAGCTTCCCCTAAAGAAGCAAAGACTCTCCTCTATCTGTTCCATGAAGCTTAAGGTGCAGCCACACCACTTACTGACTTGCAGTGTTACTGTTGGGTTCCAGTCACCAGAGAATCATTAAAATGTACAGTGAAGCATTGCAGTGCCAGAGCCTGAGAATTCCATAAATCTGTGTCATATCAGAGAACACAGGACTGAAGGGAATTCAAAATTTGTGCTTCTTACAAGGATTTAGGCTGAAGTGTATAACTTGAGTTGAATATGAGTCCTTATCAAAATGGAGAGCTAACATTCTAGTATGGAAATTCAGGGGCCTTCATATAAGACTACAGCTTACTTAGGACCAGTACTTATGTATATAGAACTATATACCTTATCTACATCATATACACTTCTATATATATATTATATATAGATAGATAGATATACACACAGACACACATGGACACATGCATCAATATGAAGAAACAAATGTGATAATGATATACATATAATGCAAAAATATACACATATACATTTTATACTATGAGAAATGGCTGTATTGGCTAAAATGCCTCTTTGGAGATATGTTTTATGGAATGGGTATGTTGCCACATAAAACTTTGACTAGGATAATTCTAATGCATTTCAATACCAAGGCAAAACATAAATCAACACACTTTACAGTTTTGCTCTTAAAACATCCTCTGAAAACCCTCATATGTTCAGCTGGCTTTTGAGATATATGAATGTGTTTAAAAAGTTGTGTTTCATTATTGAAAATGTTGCTGGTAATTCGTGGGCCTCAGCAGAGCACACATATTCATCCTGGCAAACCTAAGTGTTCTCGCTATTGTTCATCACCTAAGAAAGGATATAAATTGAACAAAATGTACAGGTGAGAAAACATGGGCATGAGAGGCTCTGAAGACTTTTTTTATATTTCATGAATGTTTCAGTGTTTCTTCAACCTCCAGATAAGTTAAGTGTCAAAATTAAATTACTCCACTGAGTTACACTGTGAAAAAAAAGTTGAGAAAAAAGGTGTGACACGTGATCTTATGGCATTTATTTGGGGAATGTCTGAATTCTCCATTTTGAACCTCCAGGTGGGGATTGGGGGAGTGAAGTACCTCCCACTGCAAGTGAAGGGCAGGGCCCCTTGATGAAATAGCCAAGATTCTATGGGGCCTGATGAGATGTATCCCAGTGTTCTGAGGGAGCTGGCTGATGTTGTTTCCCAGACACTCTCCATTACATTTGAAAAGTCATGGCAGTCAGAAAAAGCCCCTGGTGACTGGAAAAAGGGAAACATCACTCTGATTTTTAAAAAGGAAAGAACGGTATCCCCGGGGAGCTACAGACCGGTGACCCTCACCTCTGTGCCTGGGAAAATCACAGAAACAACATTAAGGCACACGCAAGAGAAGGAGGTGATCCTTGACAGCCAGCATGGCTTTACTAAGGGCAAATCATGCTGAACAAAACTGATAGCCTTCTATGATGGAGTGATTGCAATGGCCAACAAGAGAAGATCAACTGGTGCCATCTGTCTAGACTTCTGTAACGCCTTTGACACAGTCCCAAAAATCATCCTTATTTCCAGATTGGAGAGACCTGAATTTGTAGGGTGAACTATTCCATGGATAAGGAATTACTTGGATGGATGCAGCCAGAGAGAGTTGTGGTCAGTATCTCTATGTCCAGGTAGAGGGCAGTGATGAGTGGTGTCCCTCAGGGCTCTGTCCTGGGACCGCTGCTCTTCGGTATCTTCATCAGTGACACAGACAGTGGGGTCGAGTGCACCCTCAGCGAGTTTGCCGATGGCACCAGGCTGAGCTTTGCAGTTGACACAGAAGGATGGGATGCCATTTAGGAGGACCTGGACAAGACTGAGAAGTGGACCCATGAGAACTTCATGAAGTTCAACAAGTTCACCTGGACTTGACAATCGCAGACACGAGCACAGACTGGGGGAGGAACTTATTGAGCATTGAGAGGAGGTCTGTGGAGAAAGACTTGGAGGTTCTCATGGATGAAATGCTAGACACGACCCAACAGTGTGGCTCACAGTTCAGAAAGCCTGGGCTGCATCAAAAGAGGAGTGTCCAGGAGGTTGAGGGAGGTGATTCTCCTCCTCTACTCTGCCCTCATGAGACCCCACCTGGAGTACTGTGTTCAGGTCTGGGGTCCTCAGAGCAAGACAGGTGTGGACCTGGTGGAGAAGGTCCAGAGAAGGCCACAAAGATAATCAGAGGGCAGGAGCACCTGTGCTATGAATACTTTATGAAGACACTGCTATGAAGAATTTAAGTACTTCCAGTACTTAAAGGGGTCTTATAAAAAAGTGGGACAGGGACTTTTTATATGGCCAGATAGTGGTAGGACAAGGCAGAACAGTTTTAAACCAGAGGAAGAGAGATTTAGATTTAATATCAGGAAGAAATCATTTACTGTGAGGGTAGTGAGGCGCAGGAACAGGTTGCCCAGAGAAATTGTGGATGCCTCAGTTCTGCAAGTGTTCAAGGCCAGTTTGGATGGGGCCCAGAGCAACCTCATCTGGTGGGTGATACCCCTGCCCATGGCAGGGACTAGATGATCTTTAAGGTCCCTTCCAACACAAACCATTCTATGACTCTGTGATTAATGATCCATTTTAGGTCAAAATCTCAAGTAGTATACAATGAAATAGTTTTATTAAAAAAAGCATTGTCTCTGTAAGTTTTTTCATCAACATGAATGTTTGGTTAATCATAACTAGATCCATAATCTTGATTATAGGAAAGTGTATACATTCATATAGGTTAGCAAGATTTAGCTATGTCCCGCGAATGTTTCTGAAAGCATTGAATTACTGTTGTGAGTTAAGTTTTCAGAACAAATTCTGACTGACTCATTGAAGAAAACCTTTCATTTTTCTTTAAATCTAGGCTTTTAATCCCCCAAATACTATCTAAGATAATGCTGGCAAAACACCTCTTTTTAATCTCTCAAGCAGCTTGTCTATTTATCCCAGCATCAGACCAAAAGGACATGTCAGATTTCAGATAATCAAAAACTCACAGAATGATTGACATTGGAAGATCACCTTGTCCAACCTCCCTGTTGAATCAGGGACATCCAGATCAGCTGCCTTGGCCTATATGCAGAAGACTTTGGAATATCTCCAAGGATGAAGACTTGTCCCAGATACAGAAGAAAAGAGGGGTGGAGTTTCTAGCACAGTTTAATTCCACACCACCCACATCTTGGCATGGATTCAGCAGAAAATGTCGAGCTGTTGGAAGCTGGAAGTTCAGTCAGTCTTACCTGGGTCATGGGAAGGAATAGACTGTTCCCTTAAACATGTAGCAGGCCATAACTGCTCCTGAAGCCATGAAAAGAGGTAACTGCTGCTACTGCTGCTGCCTCTGTTGTTGCTGCTGCAGCCGCCGCACCCACTGGGACCACCATCGGGACCACTGCTGCCCTGGGAGAGGGAGGGCCCTGCATCAGGATCACTGCTGCAGCCAACAGAACCAGCATTTCAGCAGAATAACTCCATGTTTGGACTCACCAGCTGTCCATGTACCATGTGGCCCAGTGGCAGGGGGACCAGGCACCATTTGTCCCAGTCCAAGTGGGGCCTCAGTCGATGAACATCTTTTTGTACGTAAAACACCCTCTTTTTGTGTATTTTGTGTTAATATTGTTGCTATTATTGTTCATTTTTCTTATTTCATTGCTGGGGGTTTTTTAAAGCAAATAGCTTTTATCTCATGTGGGAATCTCTGCTTTCAGTCTCCCTTTCACCAGAAGAAGAGATGGGAAGAGAGCAGCTTCAGTGTGGTTTAATTTTCCAGCTGGGTTTTAAATCAGCCCAAGACTGCACAGAGTCTCTGGGAAATCTCTGCACAGAGAAAAAGTGTTTTGTGCAGTTCAGCAGACACCTCCTGTGTTCCAGTTTGTGCCAGTTGCCCCTGGTCCTGTCACTGGGCACCACTGAAAAGAGCCTGCTTCAATTCTCTTTGGATCCTCCCTTCAAGTAGATAGATACATTGATAAGATCCCAAGCCTGCTCTTTTCCTGGCTGAGTAGTCCCAGTTCTCTCACCCTTTCCTCATAGGAGAGATGCTTCAGTCCCTTCACCATCTTTGTTGCCCTTCACTGGACACTGAACACTCCACGATGTTCATGTTTCTCTTGTCCTGGGGAGACCAGAACTGGACCCAGCGCTCAGGTGTGGCCTCACCAGTGCTGAAGAGAGGGGAAGGATCACCTTCCTTGGTCTGCTGGCAATACTTTGCCCAGTGAAGCCCAGGATACCATTGACCTTTGACGTAAGGGCACATTGCTTGCTCATATAAAGATGCATCTGGACTTGTCTGGGAGCATGCTAAGGTATAGACATACATAGAGAGGACAGTCCAACCCAAAATATCATTACAATATATCATCAATATAGATATTTGAGAAAGTGTCCTAGAGGAGGTTTTAGTTCTAAGTATTAGTTATTAAATGACTGCTGATTCAAACTGAATTTTGAATTATCATTCTACTGATACTGCTTCTCATTTCTTTGGTTTTCTGAATGTATACAAGAATGTTTTAAAAGAACACAGAATGTCTATTATGTGAATATAACAGGAAAACGGATACAGATAACACAGCTGTGTGCTGTGTGCTACAGCAAGTAGCAAGCACGAAATAAACGTCAAAATGCCTTGGTGTCAGGGCCAGTATTACTGTTCAAAGTCCAATCCAGTTATCTATTATTGTTTGTAGCCACTTTCCGAGCTGGCAGCATAGAAAAATAATTTATACTTCATTCCTTCCTACTGTTTATGGATCTACCTCCAATTAAACACAAAGCTGTTTTCAGGTTTTTTTTTTTATTTTTATAACCTCATGAATAGGGTTATTTTTTATATATAACATGAAATTAGATGTCACATGGAATTTACAATCAGAGTTGGTTGAACAGATTGCACTTAGAATTTGATGAAGATAGTAGCATGATTTAAACTTCATATTAGACTTACTTATTGCTTTAACCTGCATAATATTTGAAAGACAATTAGGATAATAGTAATAATTTTGATAGGAGTTTGAACACTTTTTCTTTACAATCTGTAGACATAACTTATTTTAGCCAGAAGTAGGAAAGAATCCTCCCAAAAACTTCTGTAATTGGAGATCCCTGATCACTTTAATGAATGACTTACAGTAATAGTTTGCAGAATATTGTAAATGACTTAGGTGAATATGAAAAAATAGCTAGCTGTAACTGAAATTTTCTTCTTTTCACCTCATTGAGTTTTCTTACAAACAGATTCTTCCAAGGGAACTGTGTTAGGACAATGCCAAACATTCTTGAAAATCTTCTAAATTTTCAAAAATTATTGTCATTTCAAGTAAATTATAATGAAAAGTAAATTTCCCTCTATTTATTATAAAAATTGCTTGTAATTGTGATCATTTTTTTTTTCCATGAAACAGTTACAGGAGTCATCTCCATCTGGTGGTATTATTCTTCAGCCCAGAATAACTGTAAAGAGACATGCAGGAAATTAGCAGCAAGACTGAATCTTTTCTTCCACTGAACTGATGATTATGCTTTAGACAAATTATTTAGATAAAATGGTGCTAGTCACTACACTAAATAATTGTAAGAACTAAAGTAGTTTTGAAGAGAATTAACAACACACTTGGCTTTTCTTTAATAGCAATTTTAATATCCAGGGAAAATAAAGGTTTTTAAGTGACAGATATCACATGTAACTGATTTCTGGTTGACAAAATTATGAACAGTTTAGAGAAGAATACTATTTTACTGTTAATAGGAAGTGTCAAAAAGTTTGAGATCCATACAATGTATAAGCTATCTAGAACTATCCCCATTCAACTAGGATATCCTGTGGAGGTAAAGCATGAACATAAACACTCATACAGTCCCTGAGGGAAGCATACAAAATCCCAGGTGTGACTTCTTGCTGTTTCCATTGAAAGCTGTTTCTTGTAAACTTGTAAAGCAAGTTTCCTGATATACCTTCTTACAGCTTTTGAGATCTGTGGTCAAAATTTTGAGATGGAATTGGTGTTTAGTGTATCTTTCTGTGCTATATCCTATTTTTGTTTTGACTAATCAAAGAATATGTTAAAGGAAAGCAAAAGAATCTGGCAGTCAGAAATGCATGACATTTTAGCACTGCACTTGTTACCAAATTGTCTGAAAAAATAATCTTCACCTGTTTTAAGAAGTCCTAGAAGTGTAAAGAGAAAACAAAACCACACAATCTTGATCAATCAAGGCTGTCTAGAAAAAGTTCTGAATGTTAAGCAGATATATTGAAAATAATAAGTTTTCTCAATTCAAAATCTAAGCTGAAAGTAAAATACTTTTTTTTTTTAATCAGAATCTGGAGGCAATAAGACAAAATTTCAGATTAATTGATATGGTTTAGTTTTTATCAAACTAATGAGCTGAAGCTTTCCGCCTCCAGATGTACTCTTCAAGGGCAAGAAAAATATTATGATGTCAATTCTAGTAATTTAACAATTTAGCGGTTTGGAGATATATGACCTGAGAAAAATATCTCTGTCTGGCTTCAATCCAGTTTTTGCAGTGTCATTACAATAATCACTGGTAAATTAGTAGTGGCAAGTATTGGTGGTTGCGGGAAACAATACAGAGGGACACAGTTCCTTATAGACCTGTAGGGTGGCCTTGCTCTTAATGCTCTTGACGCTCTTGCTCTTCAATACAGAATCACATGAGAAATGTTCTTACATTCTTGAATATAGTTCTGATTTGTAAATCATCCCGATGAAAACATATTTTAACACTAACCATTTTTTGAGACAGAACACCAAAATGATTCTAAAGTCTCACTATCTACATTAAGAAGGCAATTTTGACAGCATCACTAACACCAAAAGGAATCAAATACCTGCTGATTGAGTTCTGTCTTTAATAGAAAATAATAAAAAACCCAAAACAAAACAAAAATAAAAAAGCAAAAAACCCAAAAGCCCCATGTACTTGTTCTATAATGTGATTCCTTGATTTCTAGTTTGAAACACAAGTCTTCAAAAATTATCTACTTTTCACTTACCATTTATCATACAGTGCATTTGGAAATACTATTAGCAACTGAGGATAAAGCCTAAATACAGGGGATAAAGAAAAATTGACAATGTTTAAAGTAAACAGATACATCCCTTTCCTCTGAGGAATCTGCTGCTTCTGTGAATACTGATACATCTTTTGACATTGAAAGTGATGAGTTAGGTGTAATTTCAGATCAAGACAGCAGATTACAAGGTCAAAAGCTATCCACTTGAGATAAATCTTATGTCATCATATAGAACTTGAACTTGAAAACTTTGATTTAGAAATTCAGTAACAGAACAAGCAGAGTACTATTGCTCTACTGTTTGTGTGCCCTTTTTCTTTTTAAATTTGCATCTGACAGAGGTGATAATTATGATTTAACTTCAGACAAAAGGTAACAATAAAATAGGAAAGGCAAGCTGGAACTCTTGTAATGCCTTTGGATCCTAATCTATTCAAATGAGACTTTCTGAGCAGACACACATGCTAAAAGCAAGTGTTCCATAAAGTGTTCCCAGTGGACCTGAACATAGTCACAGCCACAGCCACAGCCACAGGGATCAGACTGATTTACTGTTGGACTGGGCACCTCTGCTGTTCCTTGCCATGGAGAAAGAAACAAGGGAGCTTGTTCTGAGGGCAGGAAAAAAAGAAACCATAAAGAGAAGAATACTCTGAACAGCTCCAATAGGAATGATCAGTCCCATTCCCACTCTGTGTGGGAAAGTCTGTGAAAATCTCCCAGTATCTATCAGCTTGTGGTGTATCTACTCCTTCAGGATTCTGAGCTCTATTGCCTTGGTCAACATTTTCTAAAAGAAAAAGACAAACAAAACTGATGGGTTTATAAATCTATGAAAAAAATTAGGCTCAAAAATGTCTGTTACAATACCTGTTATAGCTTTCTTTATGAACATATAAATATCAGATATATTCTTTCTGAAGAATATCAGATATATTCTTGCTGAATATATAAATATCAGATCCTCATCGTCCGTTTTGTAACCAAGGGGATCAGATGAATTGTGCTCCCCTTTAAGGGGAAATCAGATTTCACACCAATAAGTGTAGACAGAGAAGAAGCCACAAGACCGAAAACTGCATCTGTAGCTATACAACTATTTCAGAATTGCTCAAAGAGATGGTGAAATGTAGTTCCCAGGCAAAAAAAAAAAAAAGGATATTTTTTTTCTCTACAAGTAAATCTTAAAAAGCAGACAAGAAAATCCCCAGTTAAAAAACTAAACACAAACAGGTCGTAAAATCTTAACACATAATAGCTGCAAGTCAGTGCATTGTTGCGTTCAATAACACCAAAAGATTTGCTAGCAAAATTTGTGCAAGAGCTTCAGTAATCCAATGATGTGGCCAGAAAGAGAGGGAAACAAATACAGCACTCATATTTCACTAGGGCCTCAAAGTTTGGATTCCAAACCCAGAATCACCAGTAATGAACCACACTGGAATGCCACTCACACATCATACTCGGTCCTTACAACAACTGACTGAAACTGTTGTGATTGAAATATGTTTAAAATATTTGACCTTAAGTTACTAAGAAACAAGGAAAGAATATAGCAAAGCTATTCTGGTATAAAATACATGAAAATCCATCTTTAAAGCAATCCATCTTTAAATCCATCTATATTCCTTTATGGAACAGGTGACATAAAAGATTTTTTGTTAAAGATTATCCTGTCAAAATGAAAATAAAAATTAGAATTAACAGAATGCTAAATAGTTAAGATTTTAAACACTGTTTAATCACTGAAATCCACCAATGCTGGCAGCAAATTCTTCTAGATACTGAGGCAGAGATTTGGCCCCAAATTGGAGACACATGAAAAAGGAATAGTTGTATAACTATGGAAGTTTAAAATGGCCACAGAGACCAGCAGACTTTATTTAGTTCAGACCTAGAATCATTGACTTGTTTGACGAGTCTGCCTGTCAGAGTGCCAGCTGACATCAACCACAGTTTTAACCATTAAATTATTCTTATTCTTATTAGTTTTCTGATTCTTGTTAGTTGTATTCCCCTTACTAGTCACATCTGCATTAAGAATCATCAAGGTTTAGGATTTAGGTCTTTGATCTGTTTGGATTTACTGTTGTTTGCAGCTGCCCTAATAATTTCTTCTCTTTGGTAGCCTCTAGTGAGGGTAATTCAGTAGAGTTTGCCTTAGGCCAGGTAAAGTTGCATTTTTATCATAGAATGCAAGCAAGCTTGCCAGGTGGTTTCTGAAGGGAGAGTTACAATCAAGAGACTGAAATAAAAATTTTGGCAATTGCCAGAGAAATCAGAATGTAACCTAGGAGTAGTCTCTTTTTGTTGGATTTCTACTTTTCTATATGTGGTTTGTCATTAGACAACAAGATAAGAGAGATTTCAGCTGTTTTCAGTAAGCAGGACATTGACAGGCTCTTTCAAGACCAAGAGTCTCAGGGTATGATGGAGTATCAGATGACAATCAGGAGTGCTTCATCTCCCATTCATGTCCAACCCTAAACCAAAATCAGACTACATTGCTTGTGGTAATACTGGTACAGCCAAAATTAGCTATCTACAGTAAACCAAGCTTCTTCCAGCAGTTAACCAATACAGAAATTTTTATGCTATGGCTAGAATGAATAGATTAGCTTTTATTACGATGTTGTTTCTAATTCTCAGTTGTAACCTTAGACTTCCAGCTCACATTGGAGTATCAACTTGCTTATTTCTACTGGTTCTCTAATGACAAGTTTCCTCTGCTCCTCAGAAATTTATGCACTATATTCAATAGTACCATCTGTTGGCAAAAACAAACCATAGATTCACCAAACAAATAAGCATTAATATCTTAAATAATTTATTGACTTGCATAATATGTTACAATCATAAGTTTTTATGGGGTTTTTTAGCTTTTGTTTTCTACAATATTCTCCCTCCTTCCATGGCTTGTGTACACAGAACTCTAAAGCCAATACATCAGAAAGTAGCTGCTTGATCCATCTAGTGCTCTTGACCTGTCTGAGAAGACTCTTTAATTTTCTCTCTCAGATTAAGTAAGAAGACATGCTTTGATGCCATTAGAACTTGAGTTTTCCTGTACACTTTGACATGAAACTAATTCTCATAGTTTATATAAGAGAATAAACTTTAGTATGAAAGTGCTGTAATTCTGACATCAGAAACTTCTAAGCTTTTTTACTTAGTTTTCAGGAAGGAAGGAAGGAAGGAAGGAAGAAAGGAAGGAAGGAAGGGACTTCTCCGACCTTCACCTGCAGTTTTGTGTTTCAGGAAAGTGAAAAATAATCATTCTGTCACTGAGCTCCACTATGTATGTTTGTATGATAGAGACAAGTTTCCCAGAGTTTAGGAAAGAGCAATATTTACCTACACTTTGTATTAAAATTATTATCTTCTCTTTCTATTTGAGTAAGGACAGTCAGGAGAAACCTGTTAATGATAACATTTTCAAGTCAAAGTCCGATTGCACGCTTTTGGAAGTAAGGTGTTTTCTTTAGCTTCCACAATTGAACTCCTCTAGAAATGGTTTCTCTGAGCTCAAGTTTGGCATCTATTTATTTGCATTTTGGCTAATAAACAACTTATTTTCCACCACAGCACTACATTAGACTCTGCACGCAGAAAAAAAAAAACAATTTAAGAACATAACAACAACAAAAACCCAACCCAGTTCACTTGCAGAGGTTTCTTCTACCACGCAATGACACTCTTCTGTTTTAAAGATAATTTATCATATGACCTTCTAGTCTTTCTTGAATGAGGTTTACCAAGGTCTAGCAGACTTCAATGGAATATTTGTAATTTCCTTAATATTGTATATTTTGAATCAAAAAATCAGCTGCTAATGTGATAGAAATATTAGCAAGTTACAGCTCATATCTTCAGACTTATTATTACTGTACCATATTATAATACTTTTTCTCACAAATTCATCATTTTTCTTCTCTCCACTGATATGTCAGGGTATTCACAAGATTAAAAGAAAAAACCCCAGACAGTCTCTACTGATTCAGAAAAAGTCATCCTAGCCTTCTATTAAATTAAAGGTTATTTTAATGGATTTAACTTCTGTGTCTCCATTACCACTTAGTGACGTATTATTTAGCATATTACTTGTGTTATATCACTATTAAATGTGTAGGTATAGTTCATCAACATTTTTTTTTGTACATATTCCTTTGTGGATTTTCTTCTGATGCAGATGCCAGTCCTGCAGATAGAACAAACCCCCCCACACATGAAATTTTGATTTATTTGATTACTTTTTCTAGCCTCCAGCTATTCATATTCCAAGTACCTATTAGCTTTCCTTGACTGAGGATACTAAGAAACAAATATGTTTGCATATGATTAGTCTTTCAAAACATAGAATCCATCATAAAACAATATAAAGGGGCCTTTTTTTTTTCCAGTGATGGAGGAGAGGCTGATTCTGTTCAAAGATTTTAGAATGGAAATTCTTTTCAATTAAAATAGAAGCCAGACAAAATAATTCAACTAGTCCTCATCTTTTTGCTTAGCCCTTAATGTATTCCTCCTGTATTTGTATGATAAAGACCATTTATTGAGCATCAGTACCCAAATTATCCCAGTTTTAATGTTGGAGCCTAAGACTGTCATCTAGTAAGTAACAAACAAAGAGTATCTGTGAGCAGCTGACCAATAAATTGGACTTCATCACAAATTCAATACCATCCAGCAAAGCATTGGGATATTGCTGGCTTCAATTTTTGAAAAAAGGATTTTCACAGACAGTGTGCCAATCATCCAAAAGGATGGTTGAAAATAACTGTTGGATTGGCATATTAATGATCACAGGAGACCAATGTAAATGTCATGAACTATTGGGAAAGAATAAACTGAGCACTACTACTACTCCTCATGTGTTCCCAGTGTGCACAGATAAAAATTTTATCACAACAAACAGCATGGTAGTTTGCATGAATTATTAAATCATATGCATACAAGAGGGTTTGCAATTAAACAGAAAGACTTACTGAGGATTATCGTAACTGACAATGTCTAGAGCCTGCAAAGTCCAGCTATAAAGTCAGGAGACTACCATGTATGATTGCTTTTAATTTGTACAACAATTTGTGAGTTATTAATTTATAACACTTTTAGATGTTGCCAAAGAGGAGAAGACTGTACAATTAGTCTTTCAGTATGCATATGTCAAACATTAATAAAAAATATGACGCGTATAGCATTATTTATATGCAATCACTTATATCTGTCATAATAAGAATAACTCGCTTATAATAAGCTATTTAATGCAGAAATTTAGTTTAAGTTGACTGTGTTGTCCTTTATGCATTATTATGTATGAGCCCTTCTAATATGCCTTCTGTTTTACATTTTTAGCAACAGAATCACATGCTTGAAACTCTCAAGGGCTTATTTTGTATTTCAGTGATGAACAATTCAGCCTTAAGGTACTTAATTCACGTTATAAGGCCTGTGACATTTAGAATAATACTGGAGGTTCCTTTTCACCCATTATGTACACAAAGTCTTGCAGTGTGCTAATGTGTGCAGAAGGTCAGTAGCTCTCCTTTCTTATTGCCCTCCACCCATAAGGAAAACAAAGAACATAGTTTGTAGCAACGAGCAAAAGTTTTCAATTATATTTCACTTTCTTTCATAACCCAAAATATAGGGAGACATCAAATAGCTTTATATTAACTCTCCTCTTCACATCTTATTTTACCTGCTATAACTGATTAAGTTGCATTTTTCTTGTCCTGCTTACTGGTTTGGGGCAATGTTGAAGCTGTTAAATAGCTGACTCTCATTACTTTGCTGAAAAAAAAGGAGTAAGTACACAGTCTCTGGGGTACAAACACTAAAGAACCTCGCTCTGAGATTCTCAGCATGAAACTCCCAAAGGGGAGAAAGTTTTGCATCCCTTTCTGAAGTGCCTAAACCCCAGTACTCATACTGTGAAGTACAGTTTTAGCATTCTAATTTGATGCTAGTCCTAGGCAGTCAGCTCCGTCAGGACTGGAGAATTTTTGCAGCATATGTGGCATAACCATGCACATGAAGAATTTCGTCTTTATAGTTTTAGGTAGCTATGTAGGTAAACATATAGGAAGATTCCAGCAAGTTCTGCACCTCTATATAAAAAATATTGTTGTGCTTTTTTCTTTCCTTGAAAAGTACTAACTACTCTATTTTATGCATTTTCTACTTTAAATTGGTTTGAGAGGTTCTTCAACAATTATTCATTTAATATATCACCTCCTCACTTCCCTAAGGATCCCTAAGGGTCATGAAGTCTACCTCTTCATGGTCACTGCAGCCAAACCTGACCTTCTGCTTCACATTCCTCACCTCCCCCTTCTTCTCAGTGAGAACTAGATCCTGGCTCCTCTACAACTTAAAGAAAGAAGTTGTCATCAACAATTTCGGGAACCTCCAGGGTTGTTTATGCCATCCTGTCTTGCCCCTACAACAAATACCAGGTGGCTGAAGTTCCCCATGAGGACCAGGGCTTGTTAGCTTGAGGCCTCGCTAATCTGTAGAAAGCCTCATCCGTTCAGTCTTCCTGATCTGATGTCCTGTGGCAGACCCCTGCTATAATGCCACCTGTCCCTGCCCTGCTTTAATGCCACCTGTCCCTGCCCTGCTTTGAACCCCGACCCAGAAGCTCTCAGTTCATACCTCACCCACCCCCAGGCGAAGGTCCACGCATTCCATTTGGTCATTGACATAGAGGGCAACGCGCCCTCCTTTTTTCCCCTGATTGTCCGAAGGAAATTTTACCTCCAGCTCTGCTGCTTACAGACGATATAATGAAATTACATTTTGTCTCTCTGTACACTAATTTCTCTTTTTTTTCTCCTGCCCTGTGACATCTGTTTAGCTCAGATTTAACTCTGGACTGCCTTTTGTTATTAGATTATGAGGAGCTTAGCATAAAAAAGCCTTAGCTTTTCTGGACATCTTAAGTGCATTGGAATTCAATAACAGCACATTTCCCTCTCCTGTTCGCAACCCCAAAACTTGGACATGATGCTTTACTAAAAAGATAATATGAATAATTTCAAATATTTTCTCTGTTTGACAAAAAACCTCACTTATGCAATGAGCAAAGGTGAATAGTTTCCATTTTTCAGTATTGCATTGAACTATCTGTGGCATTTTTTTATTTTTTATTTTCTTTCGCGTATTTATACCACAAAACATATAACTAGAGGCTGTACCTGAAGTAAAGAACAGTTATGTATTTTAGAAACAATTTCTTTAAATAAAGGAGTTTCAAACTGTAATACTATTTTCTTCTGAGGAACGAAACAACTCAACATCCATTTATATTTTCCTTTGAAAATAGAGGTACTTCATACCCACGTATTTTGCAATGTTAAGGGATTAATTGTGCTAGTGCAGTCAAATCAAGTATAATTGAACAACTGAAGGAGAAATTTTTGTCTGCCTGAGTTTATAGGATTTTTTAAAGCAAACAGTTTATGCTCTTGAATAAAATATCTGTCTCACACAGGCAAGAAAAGGTTTATATGGAAGTCAAAAGATAAATGTTAGAAACATTTATGTTAGTGTAAGAAAAAGGATAATTATACAGGACAACACTTAAAATATTATTATGAATTTTCTTGTGTATTTTAATGCAAATATTTTCCCATAATTTTGTTTACCCACTTATTTGGAGCCTGACTGTAGTGTAACTCTTCAAAAAGCTTTATGATTGGTATCCTTTCACTTATCTAAGCAGCATCCACTAGTATCCAAAATGGATGCCTGCTAAAATATAAATTAACATCCTGTAACTGCAAACAGAGATTACTCCATGCAAGTATTAAAATATAACACAATCTTAAAAAAAACTCTTCAGAGAAATCTTGCACAGTAAGTACTGGTTTGTTTGTTGCCATTTGTTCTTCATTACTTTGCAATGCAGGTATTTCTGTGGTAGTTTCCATGCTTGAATTCCCAAAGCATGTGTTAACATTGGAGGGTAAATATCTGTGACACTTCAGTGAGTCCTGGACCTTGGGTACTGAGTGTCTTTTCTTTCAATGTGCGGAACAAAGTACTTCAATGTGAAACACTCAAACCATCCAACTAATTATGATGCAAGTTGTATTATGTAGCTGAGTAGCTAGAGAACAGGTATTTTGGATTTTTCACTGCAGTGTCTCTTACAGGCTGTGCAGCCTCATGTTGTACTTCAGATCTCTAGGTCTTCATCTCAGGTGACAGACACCATTTTAGACTTACCTGGATACTTAACCACATCAGATTTGCAGAACATTTTCATGGCATTCTTGCCACAGTATCCTCTACATTTTCCCTCCTGCTCAGGTGCTACATTCAACAACTTTTGATAATGCTTTTTCTGGGCACACAAGTACTCTCCCTACTTCTGACATCACTGATGAAAGAAAAGCCCAGGAAAGTAGTAGAATTTCTAAGAAGAGGCAGTACCAGTCTCATGGTTAAAACATCTCATCAACCTTTGTGTGCCAGATACGTACCATAGAACATAGGCCCTCTCTGTTCTGTTACTGGGTCTGGAATGACAATGATCATCCGAAGAGAGGTTTTGCTTAGTGTTGTCCATTAGTATCAGCAGGGCAGTGTCTCACGAATTACATTTATTAAGCTTTGAACACGTTGGTGGTCTAAAAAGCAGTTATGAAGCTGCATTCAGAATGTTACAAACAAAATATAACAGAGTTGGCAAAAGGACAAGAAGCCACAGGCAAATCCACATTCTTACTTCTTCCCTTTTTAAAAGCACTCCCTGAGAAACAGAATTACTGCAAGTGCCCCACCTAAGAGCCTTTCTCAACAAATTCAGTACCAAGACCATTTTTTACAAGACAGCAATACATTCATGTCCTGATTTTATTTCAGCACTTCATTAATTAAAGTAATCACAAAGGATGATTATTTTAAGGAAAGCAAGAAGAAAAGGTGACCTTCCTTTCTTACAATATCTTGGCTACTAACTGGGCATTTATCAGCATCAACTGTAGCATTCATAATTGTGCTATGTCCTGAAAAAATTTTTTTCATCAATACTAATATTTCTATGCTGAAGCAGTACTTTTTCAGGTAGGAGTTCATACTTGTTCCTAGTTTGGAGATAAGATCTTTTTTCTTGTTTTTCTCACTTTTGTCTCTGTTGTGAGGAGCTGGCATGCCAAAGACTCAATCTGCTTAACAGCAAAACATGGACAAGGGATACCCAATTATCAAGTGTGTTTATTGCACCTCATTGTACAAAAGGCAGCTCAGGAATACAAGTCTTAGTTTCTCATTATGACCTAGAGATTTGTTTAATAGTGAGACAGGGAGGTAGAAAGATGGTCTTTCCAGTTTAGAATCCTTATTCACACTTCTACTGTGGACACCAAGTTC
This sequence comes from Ptilonorhynchus violaceus, assembly GCA_013397565.1. Classification (NCBI taxonomy): domain Eukaryota; kingdom Metazoa; phylum Chordata; class Aves; order Passeriformes; family Ptilonorhynchidae; genus Ptilonorhynchus; species Ptilonorhynchus violaceus. The sequence goes on along the minus strand of VZRJ01011161.1, from coordinate 154,679 downwards.
TGAGGCAGAACTTTACCCATACTTTTCACCTATCCTTGGCCTCCAATCAGGTCAGTCTCTTTTTTGGGTGAATCCCAAAGTGTGGAATATATTGCAGGCCAATCCATTCCCTCCTAATCTTAACTTCCTAGGCAGAGCATTGAGAATTGGACAAAAGGCTAATTGATCACATCTCCATGATGAGAATGTGAAAGTCATCAGTACAGGACAAAGAGAAAAAAAACCCCAAAGCCAAAACCCCCAAACCTACAACCCATCAAGAACGAAAAGTGAACCATATCCAGAGATCCATACCTACCACTCATCTGTGAGAGGTGGAGGTCAGATAGGTAACGATAATAGGGTTTTAGCAGATTTTCAGCTCATGTAAAGAGCTAGGACACTTGAGCTAACTAAGCAGCCTAGGTAAACTGGGCTGAAACAGCATGTTTCTGACACAATCATTATATGTATAGTGAATAGTATTTCTATATAAAGGGAAAGAAAAGGACAACATCCCAGAGAGAGGTAGGGAAGCTTTCTCGGGCATCTGCATTAGCAGCAAGACCACCCACTTTGTGTGAACTGCTACTATCTGTTATAAGACTTCAAAAAGATGGAGAACTATGCTGAGCAACAGCTTTCAGAGAAGTCATGCATGAAATGAGAAATCAGGTCCACAGCCCTGTAGACCCCTAGGACCAAGGTGTTTTCAACCTAAACAATTCTATGATTCTGTGATGCAGAAAACAACAACCATACAAGAGAGAAAGATCATAATGCTGCGAATGTGGTCATGTCCACGAGGCTTTTTCAAAATGTGTCTGATGAAGAGAGAATAGGGTCACATTACAAAATGAGTTTCTTACCAACATCACACCTCTTCCTCACTTCCTTACCTTGAGTCACCACAGGGGCTGGGGAGAAGCTGTCTTTCCCATCAATCCATTACAAGATACCCTGAGGCAGTTTTCTTAGGTCAAATAAAATCGGAACTCCTCTTTTTCAAGCATCCACAGTTCGATCCTGTGCCCTATACACTTTTAAAATGTAATATTTTTTTTCTCTGATGAAAGAAACATGATCAGCTCTCTTCTTCTTATCTCTTGATTTCCTTTAATTCAAAAAGGCAAGATTTCAATGTCACAAAAGGTATTCATCCTTTGACAGCTTGGATAGTCTCATGTGTGCACTGCCTGCAGGCTAAACTCAACTCAAGTAAATGGGTTTCTTCATAGCCTAAACTAAAAAATGTAGAAGATGGAAGAAGGTGAAAGTTAGACACTTAGCTTGTGGTTATATCCTACTTACTTGTGTGGGAGATAAATTATAGAGCTCAGAATAACTCTTTGTCTAGAAAACTGCATAACTACAAGGATGCAGACTCTAGGTGAATTTTGGAGATGAGGTAGCTATATCATGGGATGTAGTTTTCCCATCTTTCACACGCAAATGCTTTAGGAAACCATTGTCAAATGTAAGTAAAATAACCAGATGGTGATGTGATATAATGGGAGAAGAGGGGGTAGGCAGTGCTCAAGTGGGAGAGTTAACAGCAGTCTGGAGTGTGATTTTAAGGAATTTGGATGATAAGGAGCCAGTCTTTGTTTATACAGACTCCTATGCAGTTTTTATGGGGTGTACCGAGTGGCTCCCTTTTTGGGAACAAAACCAATGGGAGTTAAATAGGGCAAAAAGAGAAGTGGGATGAAATCCTGAAAATTGCAAGATCCAAAACTGTATCGGTTGGATGGGTAACAGCCCACCGGAAAGGGGACCACTCAGCCCAATCCTTAAATAACTCAGTAGACTCCCTCACTCGGTTGGCTGTCTTAGCAGAGGAAAAACAAGCAGAACAAGAAAAGAAATGGGATTATGTCTTGGAATGGCTGCATGTGAAATATGGCCATTTTGGGATGAAAGACTTATTAAGAGAGGCAGTAAGTAGAGGATGGCCCATGATCCAAAGGGCATGTGAAAAAGTGCTCTCTGCCGGCTGACAATGCTACACCAGGCTGAAGAAACATCCCCTGCAAGATCCTCCTCTCTGTCTAATGGCAGGACAAGGGTTGTGGGAAATTTGGAAGGTTTACTACATTGGTCCTTTTGACAAACCAGAAGGAAAACAATATATATTGGTAGGATTTGAAGCAGTCTCAGGTCTGGTGCAGGCTGAAGCAGCAGTAGGGGCACAAGAGAAAGTACTGTGAAAGGGTTATGGTTCAGTTTCCCGTCTAAAGCAAAATCAATACTATCAGATAATGGCAGTCCCTTCACAGCAGGAGTAGTCCAAGAATGGGCAAGAACTGAAGGAATGCTGTGGGTGTTCCATACCCCTTACTATCCACAAGCCAGTCAGATAGTATAAAGGACAAATGGTCTCCTAAAACAATTTCTGAGACCTCAGGATCCAAAGTATTCTGACCAACTTTGCAAGATTATGACCGAAGTCAATGACCAGTGGGGAGTAAATGGATGTCTACGACTTACAGCGTTTTGCCCTAAGGCACCCACTATTCTTCTGGAAACAAAGGGACTGACAATCCCGGAACCCCATACATTTCCCAGATCAGCCAGTATTAGTGAACTTTCCAACTGCTGAGGAATTCCTGCTGGTCTTAAAGACCTCCCTGAACATGTACTCATGGGTAGCCACAGATGCCCATGACACAGAATATTAAATTAGTACCAGATGGATAGTTTCTTCTTTTTAAAACTGGTTCAAGTGGGACCTTGAGTTTTCTTTTCTTTCTTCTTTTACGGGTATTCCATGAGAAGATGATGTGGCCATGAGAAGGACTGAAGAGTTACACTGTTCTTTGTTGTAATATGTATATTTGGTTGTATGTGTTTTGTCTTGGCAGTTTTGCAATGTGTACGTAGGTTTGTCATAAATATTGTTTTGGGCCATTTGTGACTCCTCTCTGGTTGCCACAGTGGGTGGAAAAGATTCTTCCCCAAATTTAGCTTGGGAGATCATGCATGGTTTCATATGAATATGGAATCAGACAGACCACGGTATTTGTACACCGCTTTCTGCCTCCTCAGAGCAAAGTCTGAAAGTCTTTGTGACTACTAATAAAATGCTTGATCTGTACAAGAACCAGAGTGAAACAGCCACATGCTTTCCTCCCTACCATTTGGAAATTCCATGCTAAGGTGTTTTTTGAATGGAAAGCCCAACAGTTGGTAGTGGAGGCATGTGGTAGAGAAATTGAACACCCTGAAATGAATATGTCCTTAGGGATAAATAACACTTATTCTGCATATTATGATCAGACAGTTGAGCACATTTGGGGCTGGAGAGTCTGCAGTTTTTGCTCCCAAAATGGATTTCATCTTACCTGCAGAGGAGGTTGGAATGGTTCCAGTTTTATTAGAAGGAATAAGATCTCAATAACAGGAGATCCATAACCCATAAAGGGATAAAGATGTTAATCCAGGGCACTACAGACATTAAATGAACTTGATTACACATAGTAATCACAATAACACTCTTTGCATTCATGCTCTAATGCATTTTATGAATATGCTACAGGAATTACAATTTAAATTTTGAGTATTATTTTCTCTTTAAAGATAGCTAAGTAAAAATAGGAAGGAAAAAAGTTCAGTGTAGGTGATCGGTAATTGAAGCTGTTTTCAAAGAATATTTCATAAATCATAGACTTTTAAGGCTTATATAGAGCTGGTACTTAGCATAGTGGTTGTTCAGCTTTTATGTAATTTTGGAGATCAGTCTTCAATTTTGTGATACAATAAAATCAAAAAAATATGCTCATTAGACTAATTTCTATAAAGGAACACCTTCAAATACCATCTAAAACTGAATTAAAATTTTAGCTGATGGAGGTAACCTCTGGGTGAAACACATTTTACTTTCAGAATTTAAAATTCTAATTTTGCATAACACCAGATAAAAGCAAAATGGAGTACCAAGTCTGAAAGTGTTATACATGTATGCCTTGTCTGCTTCAGATCCATAAGATAAATGTTTAATTTTGCTTAATAATATACAGGGTTAGAGCATCTCTCAATGAAATGTTTTGTGCTAACTTAAATGAAGGGTTTAATTTGGTTTAACATGACGAGTTGTGACATGTAGAGCCACATGTAAGAAAGGCAATGAAAAGCATTAGACAACCCCAAAGAGACAGAAATTCTCCTCCCAAGAGATAAATTGAAGACTCCCATGGACACCTTGGCAGAATTCTTCAGTGATTTTTATTTACAAGAAGAATACATTTGAACATAAAGAAAAAAATCTATCACTCCTGTCATTCGTGTAATCCCTATCCTGCGAATAAGCAGAAATGAGAGCAACAATTAGGTCCTTTGAAGCATTCTTCATCAATTATTTTAAAAGCAGAATGTGCAGAACTGTTTCCTTAGAGAAGTTTCCTCCTTTTAGCTTTGTGATTATCCTAAAAACATGAATTTCATATCAATAACATATTACTTCAGTACCAGTGAACTAAATATTTGTGAAACACTGAAGTCTTCAAAGAAAAGTCCACTGAATCTGGTTTTTTTTCTTAATAATACTGCAATGATTACTTTCTCTTTTTGACAGGAAAAATAAATCTCTCTTTTTGAGTCAGGAAGTTATTTCTTTACACAATTGTTAAGCATTTGGGGAAGAAAGCACACAAGATGCTATTTTGTTTTATTTTTAAAAGGCTATCATTATTACATTTCCAAGGATCAGATTGTCCCAATTGTCTCATATTATACAGTTTGTTGTTCGTGTTGTTGTTATTATTGTTATTATTATTATTATTATTATTATTATTATTATCTGTTTTAAACTAAATAAAACCTCCTTTCATTTTTATAAGTTTTTAACTACCAAAGTTTCAATCTAATTCACGTAGAAGGAGAAGCCATAATACAGGTCTACTTTCTCACTATTCCACAGCAAAGCAATTTTTAGTAAATTCTGTTGCTTTTGGCTCTGTATTTTGTGTTGTGTTTCATAAAAAATAAAATATGTGAAAAAAAATGTTGTGACCACCTTCTAAAATATTTAAATAACCATCATTCAGGACAATTTTTCATTCAAATTAAAATGGAAGACTGTCTTCAGTTGGAAAAAAACCAACCAGACAAAAACCAAACCAGTACGACAATGCTACTAAGCCTATCTTGTTTTTTAAAATGCTTGCATCTAATTAAAAGGTAAAATACATTTAATGTACAGCAGATAATTCTATATTTGCACAACCCTGAAAAATCAGAATTCAGAATGGTTTCAATATAGAAGTGCAATATGAGTATATACCGCCTATGCTTTAAGAAAAATAGACAATTTTCATTTTCTGAAGATTAGTCCTCAGAATATAAATCACCTTCCTTGCTTGACTGCTGTCATTGAGACAGTAGGTGGTGGCTTTTATCTTCTTGAATTTTTTAAATGCATGCTAAACAAAGTTGTCCTGGCATTCATCCTGGCTGCTGTTCTAATGGTCAGTTTAACCTTTGCTGTCAGAAAGACGAAGTACTGCTTCTTTCCTGTATAATGCTCATAACACAGCTAAAACTTAAAAATCAGCTGAGCATTCTGAAGAAATCACTTTCTTCTTATTTATTCGCTCAGTTTGCATTGTAATTAGCTATCTTAAATTGCACTCTTATTTAAATAATTCCAATTTAAGCACCTCCTGGCTTTAAAAAAGAGAGGCAAAGAAGAGGATTTAATTAAATTACAATGGAAATGAAATTAAACATAGGAAGGAACAACTTCATTCCTGATCAATTAAAAAACCTTGGCTGAATATAATAGTCATAACATTCTAAATTCTAATAGCTGACATTTTGACATGTAAAAGGACACTAATTCCTGTCTTTTTAATCCTGCTTATTGCAGTGTATTATGTGATCAATACTATAAATGCATAGTTTTCCACTCTACAGTTAATGTAACTGCTGGAAAGAAAAAGAAAAAAGAAAAAAGAAAGAAAAAAAAAAAGAAAGAAAGAAAGAAAGAAAGAAAGAAAGAAAGAAAGAAAGAAAGAAAGAAAGAAAGAAAGAAAGAAAGAAAGAAAGAAAGAAAAAGAAAGAGAAAGAAAGAAAAGAAAAAGAATTAGTTACATACTGTTAGTGGCTAGTAATAGCCTTGTGAGGTAATGCTTCAATATCTTCTGAACCTCCTCATATCTGAGAGTATTGTTATTGACATTATTAATATTGGTAGCAAGTGAAATGTTCCTTAGTCATTTGATGTCTGATTGTAAAATCTTTTTGCCATTATGGTTATTGCTCTCATCATGTGCTACTTCAGATTGAACAAGTCATATCTCTGTCATCACTAATGGTCCATTATTAATACATGTCCTCAATCATTGATAAATTAGCTGAATAATTGTCATGCTCTACCTCAGATTTTTCTGCAGTCTCTGGAACTATGATAGTATGCCAATGCTTACATAGACTTGCCTCAGTATAAAGTATGTTTTCGATATAAACTTGCAGCACACTAACCTGTTAATCGCAGTGTCTATGTTTGCAATGCCTTGATATGTAGTCCAAAGAGTCGTTCAAGTTCTGTAGGAGATGTGACTCAGAGCAGCTTTTGTCATTTTGCTTAATAAATAAGCCCTGTATAGAACTGCACTGCATTACCTTACGTAGCATTTTGAATCTTCCTTGTTTTGCCATGTGACTGTCCAGCACCTAATGCCTAACACTTAACTGCTATATGCACAACACATGATCAAACTGGCAGCTTCAAAAGCAAGCCACACATAAAACTGAAGCGGCTTTTGCTTTTAATAGTGATACTGCTTAGAAGGCATTAACATGATCTAGGGCAATCGACATGCTTGACTCATCATCTAACCTGAGCCAGAAAAATAATTTCCGGGCAGAGAAATCTCACGATCTCGCAGAAAATAGTCATTTGCAGAAAAAAAAAAAAATGACAAGAGATGTCCCAGCTGCTGGTAGTTTCTTTTTTTTTTTTTCCCCTAAGTACTACGAAATATTAGATGGAAGATGTCCACTGCTCCTCTTTAGTTTCATGGCGTGGGTTGAATGTTCTAAGCCTCCAGCTTCCAGATTCAACATGTTAGAACTTTTGATGCAATATTATATCAGAACACAGGATAAGATTCAACACATTAGAGAAATATGAAGTGCTGTTCAGGGAAGGACTACCTCAGAAATATGTTTTCCCACATTCTTACTTGTTCCTTGAGCCCAATGAAGAAAATCAGGACCAAGGAACTCTTTAGTGATTACTTCATAGCAAGCTGAAATTGGAGACATAAATTATGTATGCCCTACTACCTCTCCTATCCAACTATTAAGGTTGCATTTTTAGTGACACATAATTAATCACTTGTGATTTATCCTCATTCCCTTAGGACACTTGTATCATCTTGTGTCTGCACTTTTGAGGTTTCCTGCAAGTCTCAATATAAATGTTACCGACAACTAATGTTTCATTAGCAAAAATTACTCACGCCTACATCCTTGGACTGGAGTCACTGAATAGGTCAAGCTACAAAAAAGCTCTAACAGGCTAGTTAGAGGATAGACATATACTCATTTTACAGAGATAAAATATATTGTTAACAACTCATTATTGCCATCTATTAGTTACAGAAATATCACTGGTATGTCATCAAAACTGTATTAAAATACTGCTCTCCGTACAGATCAGACCTGAAACACATGAAGGTAAAATATCCTGAAAACACTGACCCCTCACAGCAAACACCGCCTGGCCCTTCTCCACACATTTACTCTGTCTTATGCCTGGTATTCAGCTGCCGTCTTCAATGAATGGAGATAGCACGTTGCAGGTATGTCCATCAAGTGCCCCATGTTCATAGCCTAGTCAGAAGAATTTGGAAAGCCATCTTGTGTTTGATTACTTTTGGGAGAGTTCTCCTAAGATATTGTGCGCAAAAGCATGGAATCTTACTTACACTACCAACTCCACCCTCACGCTTATAAGCGCTGCTGATACACAACTGTTTTGAGATGTTAACAGGATAAATGACAAACATGTATTGTATTTTGTGTCTTCAACCACTGAGAGCAACTGAAGTTAAGAAGTCTGATAAGATTTTGTCACAGAAAAAAAAAAAAAGGAAACCTTGGGAATAATGAGAGCCCAGATAAGGATTGCTTTCCAGGAAGGATTCCATCCATGTGAAAAAACAGCACTTCTAAGGCCAGAAATGAATGGCACTTTCTTCAGCATGTACCTGAAAAACCAGTAGCCGAGAAGGTCCAGCAAAGCAGAGACAAAGCCCACCTCAAGCATTTTGTCTACTGGATTGACAACTAACAGTCCGTAGTTGTCTGATTTCTGGAATAAGCCAAATAGTGACTGCATCTCAGTATATTGAATGACTGACACAAAGAAAGATGATCTGGGTAACTTCCTGCTGCCTTTTTGAGGTATACATGATGTGCTGATCCAGCTGAGGCTCCCTCGTAGGTTTGATGGCTTTATAGGAATTGAGTGGAAATGGAGATGAGTCCAATGGAGATGCTTAGAACCTAGAACCTTACAAATTATTTTGGAGCATTCATGTTTCAGCCTATATGTCCGGGATAAATTATATTATATGTTATTTCATATGCTTTCTAAACAGGCGGCACAGGAAGATTACCAGAATTCATGTCTCCATACCTACTACTGCAGAAGGGCCGACATCTGGCAATCCGCACAATGGTGACTTTGGAGTGTTTTGTATCACTTATTGTCCTGTGTTTCTTTTATTTTCTTTTCCTTTCCCCTTCACCGGACTTTCACATGATTTTACTAACCCAGAAGATAACTGCACCTACTAAATGGAACAAATTTAATTTGCCAGATGATTCAGTTGTGCAAAAGTCCAGCAAGAATGTACATGAAGCTACAGACCAACAGATCTATTCCTTGACCAAATTCTGCTCGAGAGGTTTCATCTTGTATATTAATACACAAGAGCATCTATTACTTTTTAAAGTTTCTTTTATAAATAAGTGTGGGGATGGTTGATTTTTCATTAGTTATATCTTGCCTAGGCAAGTAAAATTTCTTTTATTTCATTACAAGAAGTAACTGTGGGAGTTCATGTAACTGCTTGGTGATGAGCCTCACAATAAAATAAAGTTTGCAATATTTTGTTGCAAGAGTCTACCCTCATTTTTTAAACTGCCTCTTTTAATATTTGTGAAAAGTGTTCTGCTAATCCATTTTGAATTGGGTAAAAAATATCTGATCAAGTGCATTTTCTCAATTTTTTTTTTCTTCAGGAAAACTGGAAGTTCTGCAGGAAAATATGAAAATCTTTATCTAAAACAATCTCTCCAGGCAAGCCATATGGGACAAAGCAAAATCACAATATGCCTCAGTAGTTTTCACAGAAATGATTATCATTTTTGCCACTTCTGGCATCCTACAGTAAACACAATCCATAATTATGTACATGTATTTATTTTTCTCTACTAAACAAGATGTAGCATTTCTACCAAGGCTTACTGCCATTTTCATCAAAAGGATAAAGTGGTTTAAATGACAATGTTTGTATTGATTTCCTCTTTTAATGCTAGTCCAAAGGCTCTTACCATCAACAATAACTTCTCTGTGGTTTTATTTATTTATTTATTTATTCATATCTTTATTATGTGTTCACTGTAGGATGCTAGAATAAAAGTTACGTTTTGTGGCTTGAAAGATGAACTTTAACTGGGTTGCAAAGTACATATAGTAAGTATACACAGAAGCTCTTATGCATCTATTCATTGAGAACAGACAAAATCAGCATTTTTTCTTTCAGCTAGTAAAATTTTTCACCTTTGTAATTATTCTAATGAACATTTTCACAAGTCATTAAAAGCTGGAGAAACTATTAAGAAATATATGCAACCAAAATTTTACTTTTAAGCACAGAATTAAAGATTAGGCTTATCACTAGATCAGCAATATAGTACACCATACTCTACTGCTTCATATTGCCTTCACATAATTTTGGTTGATTAGTTAGTGAATGACCATTTGTGTCTGTACAAATAGTCAGAGGGCTAGACATTGTATATGGAAGTAGTTTGGTAATTCACTTTATGTTTATACATAAAGTCTTTGATTTTTGGCACTAAAAATTTTATGGTTTGATTTTTGGTTTTTTTCTTCCCTACAACCTGTCTTTGGAAATGCTAGGCAGTTCATTGTTCTATTGGGTTTATACGTCAAAGTGGTGGTAGCAGGAGCTGCAGGGATGGCCTCTGTGACAGACACCAAGGCCAAAGAGTGGGGAAGAAGTGCTCTGGATCTCTGCAGCCCCTGGAGAAGTCCGTGGTGAGGCAGGTTGTCCCTTTGCAGCCCATGGTGAAACAATTTGTAGCACATTTCCACCTGCAGGCTGTGGAGAAACCCACACCAGAACAAATGGATGTGTCCTGAAGGAAGCTGTGCCCCACCGAGAAGTGCCCATGCAGAAGCAGATTTTCTGGCAGGAGCTGTGTGCTATGGGAGACCCACACTGGAGCTGTCTGTTCCTGAAGGACTGTACCCAATGGAGAAGACCCATTCTGGAGTAGTTTGTAAAGGACTGTGTATTGTGGGTGGGACACCACGATGCAGCAGGGAAAGAGTGCAAGGAGGAAGGAGTGGCAGAGAGGAACTGTTATGGACTCATCACAACCCCCATTCCCATCTCTTTGTGCCATTTGGGGGGTGGATGAAATAGAGGAGTTAAGAAGGTAATGATATTGAGCCTGAGAGGAAGGCTGGGTGGGAGAAATGTGCTTTTAGGGTTTTTTTGTTTGTTTCTCACTCTTCTACTTTATTTTTCATTGTAAACAAATTAAATTAATCTTCCCCAAGCTGAGTCTGTTTTGCCATGGTGGTAATTGGCAAGCGAGCAATATTCCTGCATTTTTCTTGACATTTAAATTTTCTGTCTTATTTTGTCCTTTGTCCTGTTCAGGAGGCAGAGTGAGAGAAGAGGTGGGTGGACATCTAGCAGCCAGCCAAGGTCAACCCACCACAATTGCTTATCTTAATTTTCATGTTCACATTTACAGAATTATTTATTTGTTTTAACCTCATATGACTATTAGAGTTTAGCTCATTCTGTAGTGGAAATAGTATGGACAAATCATGTTTGATATTATGTTGATAAGAATAGATTCAGAATTTGTGATGACTTTTTCATTTTTAGACTAATCCCATATTCATGACCTATGGTTACCACCTGTTCTAAGTAGTTAACTACTCTCTTCTGCCTCCATATAGCTATTTCTTATCTACAATTTACAGTACTCTTTGTGGCATTAAAATCACTCTGTTGTGTTATATGATAAAATACATCATTGACAAATTTTGTAAGATAAAATATATATAAAAAATAGTATACCTCTTAAGGCAGACTTATCAGTCAAGGAAAACTAACCAACATTTAGAAGTCTCACCTGATGTAACCAGTTCTCACCAAAGTAGATATTCTGAACTTATCTTCTAGCCACATAAGCAAATGTCAAACCTGCAGGGACTTGAGTTGAAGTAACCCCTATCACCTCTCTAATTTGTATCAGTAAGATCCATGTATAGTCCCAAAAAGGTTAATTCTGTTTTCCACGCAGTGGTATCTATGGGAAAATGCACCTCAACCTCTCCAACAAAATGTTTTTGAGGGCACAGTGTCTTATATATCATCCCTTCCCTGACAAGCTGGTCAAATGTACAATAGGCACTGGGTCAGGCAAGACACACAATGTCAAGCACGTTTTCTGGAGGTAAACACACATCCACATCCCACATAGTGATTCCTACACTCACCTTTCACAGCACAGAGGAAGGAGATTTGCAGTGTAACCTAACACTTGAAACATGGTGAGGAAGGAGGTGGCATATAAGAAGGGAGGGAGGGAATAAGCAAACAAGCCATCCATCCCAGGTCATCAGATGATATGCTCCATCGCATCTCCTCTGAGGTCTGCTCTCAGAGCAAAACCTGTGAGCTCACAATCACACAAGCACACAAAGGGTTGAAGGCACTGGGGCAGTTGGGAACGCTGCCAGAATCTGACATCTGTATCCCCAAGAACAAGAGGAATGGCCAGCAGTGCACAGCCATGCATCTGCTATGCTTTTGCGCTTTCTGCAGCACTTATCAGCCTAGAACTTACACAAGATAGGAAGCAGTAAGAGCATCCTCTCCTGGGGGACTTCTGTCAGTCTGATGAGATGAAAGACATGACTGTACTAAAGTTCACTTGCACACACTAGAAATTGTTCAGCACCATCACTTGGGGATTTCTTCACAAGCATGCTGCAAAGTCGACAGTCCCTGCTGTGTAAACACAGCAGCCACACATACTCACACATTATGGCACTCAGCTGGGAGGGCTGCACTCCTGCTAGTGATGGCAGTCATGGAAAAGGAGCAGGCACAGGTGCACACTGCTATCACCACCATCAGCTCCAAAATTTCTCTTCCTAGAGTTGTGGTGTGAAACCACCTGGTAATGAAGCTGGGAAAAGCCTTTTTATAAGGTGCCCACAGACCTCTACATCAAGGACAGATAATGCCTATAAGAACAAATGGCTGCTGCTCCTGTCAAAACAGGAGCAGCCTGTGGAGGAAGTACTCTCATTTTCTAAAAGGCTCACTGAGGGAAGGTGAATTTGGTGAGACAAAGCAGCAGAAGGGATATGTACAGGCACGGTCCCTACCACACAGGTCCTTGAGTTGCCCATGATGTGTGCAACTGCCAGACCACTTGAAGGGTTGAGGGAGGATTGGCAGGTGAGGCTTCACAGCCTGGTAAGGGCAAACACTGTCTTCAGGGCATATGCAGTGTCCTCCAGATGTACCTTACAATTGTCAAAGGGCCACATGAGACAGATGCAGCTGCCTCTCCAAGACAGCAACAGAGTGTGTCATGGTTCTGTCAGCCCAGCCCGTCTCTGCCTGGCTTCAGCTTGTCCCTGTCCCCAGGAAAGTGCCTGATGCCCAGGGCTGGGGCTGCATTGGTGCTTCCACAGCTCTGCTCCTGGCTGGAACTGTGGGACAGCCCTGGCTGCCCGACCCTGCCATTCCCCACTCCTGGGAGCTGTTGGCCCCCATGGAGATCCGAAAGGGTGTTGTAAAGTAAGGAGTTAACTGCAAAGTGTTGCAAATTACAAAGCAGAGCTGCTGCAACAAGTGAAAACCCAGAAGGTGCCTGTTCCAGCTGACAGCACCGAAAACAGCACCAGCCGGACCCCGCACCCAGATTAGCCCTCTCTGTCTAGGCATGTCACAGATGTGGGGACCTGGGGCTGCTGAGCAGAGGTAGAGGAGATCCAGCCAACCCACGACATACCTGTGCCAGCACTGTGAATATGTAGTAAAATTTAATATGACAATTTTTATGTATTTCTATCGAGTCCCATGATATACATAATCAAACATCTCTGAGCATATTCAACTCTTTTTATTCCCATTAGTATGGAAGCTTAGTGTGCTGCACAGTGTTCTTCTTGGGGAAAGCGACCTTGCTGAGGTTCCTGTGCCTTGTCCACTCAAGCAAGACCAAAAAATGTGAAGGTTTTGGAGCATGTAAAAAGGGACCACAGGGATTTGGCTTGCTTGAAGGTGAATAGAGGAAAAACTATAGGGCTTGAGCTCAACTTTGAGTCTGCGTCTCTGAGGAGTAACTTGGGAGAAAGGGAAAATGATGGATGACTATACCAGGGCATACCTCTGTCACTACTATGCCTTAAAAGGCCCAAGGACGCTAGTTTAGCATGTTTAGCAGTTCAACATGAGACTAATACAGAACAAGACATCAGTGTATCCCTTTCTAGGGCTGCAATTCATTTGGCTAAAAGTAGATATTTATGAGAATGATTCCTTCATTTTGGGAGTTCTAGTGCGGTTTGTGTCAGTGCTTGAGGTCAGTTAATCTTGTTTATGAAACCTCTGATACCCATCTACATCCGTATAGATACGGTCTCAACCAGATCTTCCAAAACCACTTTACATTCTCTTCCTAAAGAGAATATTTAAAGATTTCTTTTAAAATGGACACAAACTGTCCAAGATACTGGTGCTCCACTGTTGAGAGCACTGCTTGAAGACATCTCAGACAGATACACTCATATGAAAAATCTAGGAGTGAATTCCTGTCGAAAGTCTTTTGAACTGTGAGAATAACATGGAGAATGGCTGACAGCTGCTCATCCTGGAGGACATACCTGCTTGCAATGTGAAAGCTGTAATGAGATGGAACTAGACTGTAATCTTAAAAGAATTGAGGTACCCAAGAAGGGGATACTCTAACATGTTCTTTGCCTCTTTGTATTTAGCAAACTGCCCTAATCTTTCCTACTCCACACACAAGTTACCAACAAGGCCAGACTCACATCAAGTATCTGTATAAGGAGTATCATTATTTATAAGTCTATATGCACAGCCCAGGGATGTATCCCTCTGCTTTCTGCATTTCTGGCATCTTTCATGTCCAAAGAAGGGCAACAAAGCTGGTGAAGTGTCTAGAACACAAGTCTAGAGCAGAAGCTAGAGTATCTGAGGGAGCTGGTGTTATTTAGCCTGGAGAAAAGGAGGCTCAAGGGAGAGCTTATTGCTCTCTATAACCTGAAAGGAGGCTGTACCAAACTTTTCTCCCCCATGCAAGGATAGGCTGAGAGGAAATGGTCTCAAGTTGTACCAGAAGAGGTTTAGATTGGATATTAAGAACAATTTCTTCACCGAAAGGGTTGTCAAACATTGGAACAGACTGTCCAGGGAAGTGGTGGAGTCACCAACCCTAGAGGAATTTAAAAGATTAGTTGATGTGATGCTTAGGAACATGGTTTAGTGGTGGACTTGGCAGTGTTAGGTTAATTTTCAGACTCAGTGATCTTAGAGGTCTTTTCCAAATTAATGATTCTATGATTCCATTATTATGTTGTTGAATTCGATCATATTCTGTAATAAAAAAGCACTATAATCACATATGCTTTTGTGCCAGACACACACCACCTTCTTCACTTTGATGCTGTAGCCCAGGTACACTGCTGACATGTCTCTAAGGAGTTTGAGCAGATATGCTGGCATGTATACTAGTGCTGCTTGAGTAAATGCCACAAGATGTGACTGAGACAGTGGGAGGTGATGTGTCCTTGTAAATGCCTTAAACACTGTCAGTCTTAATTTGAGGTGAATCAGTTTTATTCTTTCTGTTCTGATCCATCCTGGAGTGCAGAAAGATCTTCCTTCAGCTTCACACATTATCTGGTTCAGGGACAGAAGGAATACATGCTTCATTAAGTAGTGCATATTTCTGGGGCTTGGAGTCCAGTGTTGGAGAACATACACAACATCGTTTTATTTCTCCCATGCCTTTGGTGAGACTTCTGTTGTTGGACATAGCAGACAGGACACCTTTGACAGGCTCTTCCATGACATGAAACGCTGTTCACCTGTGCCTTGTATATGCAACTTTTTCCTACCTATTCAGGCTGGAACTTATAGTAGTCTAATGTACACTCAAGTTTAGAGGAAGAATTTTTATCTCAGGTGCATATAGCCATAATGTAAGGAGGAATTGAGGGTGCACTGAAAGGGATCAGAAGTGTAGCTTTTTTTGATTGTGACTTGTGATATAACATTGTCGAAAACATCACTGATTTGAAACGCTATTTTCACGAAGGTGTATATCTACAGAGCCTTCAGTGAATATAGGAGTAAATAATTTATTGAGCACTTGAGATGAATCACCTCATGGACTACAATAGCTATATCAGGAAATGCTGGCAGGCTAAAGATAAACACATATCTAAGTATGAATCTCACTCCTACAGTCTGTAAAGTCTTTCTATGTGGACATTATCAGAAAAATCAGGATAAGGAAGTGTGTGGCAGAAATATGTTAATGTAAGTTGAGGTCCAATATTGGTTTAATTCTTCATTCAAAAAGTGTAATGAACAACTACATGCAGTGCCTTCTGTGCTAATATGCCTCTCCTTACTGTAGGAAACTGGAGTTGACAGTCATTGATACAGAAGGACCTCACTCTCCCAAACCCTTGCTCCCACACACTAATACCCAAATGTAAGTTACAAAAACATTTTTACATGCTCAGTGATATTGCTGAGGGACACTTTCTTCAGGGTGAAATGGTTTTCTTACAAACTCATTTCAGTCATGGCTGCACACAGGAAGTATAGAAGCCTACTTATCTAATATATACTTTTGGTGTTATAGCCATACCTTCAACCCCATGAAATTAAATGTTATATAAAAATATTTATGTTTTTATGTGGTTTTAGATGTTACATAAATAAACATATAATATTACCACACATAATTTCTGAAGAAATATGCTTAAATCCTGAAGGTAACGTGGCTGAATTCATTATGAGGAAAACTGAGCAAGAATAGATTCCTGACCCCACATTATTTTGACTTTTATCAATGGCCTAGAAGAAATAAAGTTACAGTCAATAATTTAAAGATGACAACGAATCTGTAATTGGTTAAATAATGAAGAGTACAAATCATTGCCACAAGAAGATATGGTTCACTTGGTAAACTAGGACAAGAAAAATATTCCTTTCAAAGTTAAACAATGCAAGCTGTGCTTAGAGAGAGACTATTTTAGGGACAACTATACTAGAATGCAGACTCCAAAAGACTAAGTAGATAATCAATTAAATAGGAATTTGCAATAGTCTCCAATGTCATAACTATAACAGGTAATTAGTGAGAATGGGAAAAAGGAGTGAAGAGGTGCCTGTTACAGAGATCTACATGTTGAGAAGAATGTTAAAATGCTGGAGAAGGTTAAAAGCAGAAATAAAGCCAGAGAATCACAGAATAATAGAATATGCTGCGTTGGAAAGTACTCATCAGAGTTTAAGTCTTGGCCCTGTGCAGGACACACCAAGAATCACACCATGTGCCTGAGAACACTCTCCAAATGCTTCTTGAACTCTGTCAGGCTTGGTGCTGTGACCACTTCCCTGGGGATCCTGTTCCAGGGCTCAACCACCCTCTGGGTGAAAAACCTCTTCCTGATATCTAACCTAAACCTCCTCTGACTCAACTTCATGCTGTCTCCTCAAGTCCTGTAATTGGTCATAAGAGTGGAGAGATCAGTGTCCGCCCTTCCTCTTCCCCTCATGAGAGTGTTGAAGACTGCAATGAAATCTCCCCTCAGTTTCCCCTTCTCCAGGCTGAACAGACCAAGTGACTTCAACCATCCCTTACCTGGCTGGTGATGCTGTGCCTGATGCACCCCAGGACACAGATGGCCTTCCTGGCTGCCAGGGCACTGCTGACTCAGATTCAACTTGCCATTGAGCAGGACCCCCCTGTCCCTTTCTATAGCACTGCTCTCCAGCCTCTTGTTCCCCAGTCTATACACACATCCAGGGTTGCCTTGGGCCAGGTGCAAAATCCAGCCCTTGCCCTTGTGAAACTTCATATGGCTGGTGGTTTCCCATCTCTCTTAACTTGTCTAGCTCTGTCTGTAGGGCCCCTCTGCCCCCAAAGGAGTCAACAGCTCCTCCCAACCTAGTGTTGTTGGCAAACTTAGTATTCCTTTGAGTCTTTCATCCAGGGGGTTAATGAAGATGTTAAAGAGAACTGGGCTGAGGATAGAGCCCTGTGTTACCCCGCTAGTGACAGGTCACCAGTCTGATGTCACCCCATTTACTATAATCCTTTGTGCCTGACCTGTGAGCCAGTTGCTCACCCATTGCATAACAGGGGCATCCAGCTGTGTGCTGGACATTTTGTCCAGAAGGATGCCATGGGAGACTATCAAAAGCTTTGCTGAAGCCCAAGAAGATTCCATCTACTGGCTTTCCTACATCAACTAGGTGGGTTACTCTGAAATAGAAGGAAATCTAGTTCAACAAGTAGGACTTTCCCCTCATGAAGCCATGGTGGCTGTAACCTGGCCCTGAAATAATAATTCCTGTAGTTGAAAAAAACATATATAAACTCTCAAAAAAATCTTTAGTGTTTTTAAGTTGAGGGAACTTGAAAGAGTCGTTTGATCATACCCTTTAAGTATTTGCATGGCTGTACTTACAGCTCAGGTGTACTTGAAATGCCTTTGTGAGGATTTTCATTCTAATAAAAGAGAAAATTGTGCCAGTATTCACTAGACAGTTGGCTGGATGTGTTAACTTTAATTATATTAGGAAATGACATTTCATAGTAGTAAGAACATTCCTTGTGGTGTGCTTCGTGAAGGTGATGCACCGGCACTTGATTAACAGCATCATGTTTTTGAAGAGGACGTTGAGAATGGCCTGAAGCCTCTGATGGGCATTCCATAAGGCTACACTGTTACTACCAGCATAGCAACTGGTTTTGTGGGTGTGGAATCTCTTTTCCACACTGGAGAAGGAGAGGAGGAAATTTACTGCTGGATGAGGATCATGGTCATCTACTTTTCTGATTGGTGGCTGGTTCAGAGAAACAAACCAAGCCAAGATGACGGCCACAGTTCCAAAGCTGGTACAGAATTGGTAGTGAGCAACAGTCCTCCAGGCCTCGACCCTGAGGAAGAGAGCAGTTGCCATTTCATCTGAAGAGGACATGGACACAAACATGAGTAACTGGAGCATGATGAAAACTTAAAATTTGCATTTGAGGCAAGAAAACTATCACATTTTGAGATCATGAAGAATATCTAGTTCATCTTAAGTCTAACATAACTGAAAACAATTAGCATTACTTTTAAATGTATTAAAATTTAAAATTATCTTTTTAATGGAGAAAATTGTCAACGTTTGTATTTAAACAGCTCATTGTAGCTTTCAGGAAATAATGTGTAATTTTAAAATATTTGGAATCATTTCCACTCTCTTCCCTATTGACTGAAGTACTTCTTAAGCAAATGTTTGCATATGTAATTAGAAAACTGTATGCATGAATATATGCAGCAATCATATTTGCAGCACTGTACATTTTTGGATGTTTATACCATTGAAATTAGTTGCCTCAAATATTTACACTTATGATTTTGTTTTAAAAGGTTATCAGAGACACTTCAGTTATACTAGAAATCTATGCTATGTTATTAGTTCATACGCATATGTTGTTTTCGGACGCATATACAGTGCAGGACTACACGCATATAGTATGATCTTTCTTTTTTTCTCCTTGTGCTTTTACTTCATTTTACTCTGAAGTCAGGGCAATTAAAAATTTCAAAATATTTTCTTCTATAGCAGATTTTTTGCATGTGTGTGGGATGATGAGGAAAAACTTCATTGCTTTGAGTGACATATCTTCTATTTCTGTTTCAAAAAAATACTCTATTCTCATGTTCAAAGACTAATCTGAATTCCCTGAATGTTTTAGTTTCAACATACACACTACTGCCTTCTGTGTCATGACTATTATGTTAATAGAGAAGTACATTAATATATAACTTGGACAAGATTTTTGAGTTTCTCAGCCTAACCAGAGAATGTATTTTATCTTCTAAAATTCTATGGAATTCTTATGTGTTTCTTAATGAATTATTGTAACTTTGAAATATATTGTTTTGGAAGAGTAGGCTTGGGTGTAATGTTAAGTAAGACATTTTTGGTCTCTTTCAAATTTGTGTATCTAATGAGCTGAAAGATTTCTTCGATGAAGTAATGATTTCTGTACTGATCCCATACTCATTAAAAATGAAATATGATTGTTCTTCATGCTGAACTGTTTTTTGTTTCACTGGCTGAAGTGCCTTTGGTTGTTAAACAGGGCTCATGGGGCATATTTTCTGTTTGCACTTTGACCACTCAAGCTTCAAACCCAGTGGCTAAAATTTATAACAGATACAAAATCAATGATAAATATTACATTTCCTACTAACTATGTTTGTGCATAAATACTTTTTAAGTTTTACTTTTAATATGCCATTTTTTGACTTAATCAATTATTAGCTTTTCTGTAGTAATAGAAATGTGGCTCTAAAATATGTATTTTGATAGCATGGTCCTTTGCCAAATATGGCTATAACTGAGAATTAAGACAAAACTCAACATTACTTAGGTGGTGACTCAATATGAGTGAAATGTGAGAGGAACACAAGGTCAACATCTCTTCACTTTGACAACTGCTTTGATGAAAAACTCAGACAAAAATATGTGTGGATGTATTTGTGCTTTCAAAGCAAATGAATTGAACAGAGTGAAAAAAGAAAATGTTCTTCCCAAGGAACAAAGGCTATCTGTGCATCTGCAGTTTGAGATTAAAGGTAGTAAAAGGACAATAGTGCTTTCACTGCTAGTGCTCTTCCCCCATTATAGCTTGGCCCCACAATGCTTCATTTATCAGGAGTGTATTATGGCAGACAGTTTAAAAATATCCATGTGATAGATATTCTTTTCCTGTTGTGTTTAGAATAAATGGCTTACTGTAATACTAGAATTTCAGTAGAATTTAGTTCAGAACTTCTGGGAAAATGGACTTAATAAGCCATTGAAAGCATTAATCTATTTCTAAGTCTTTTCAATGTTTTTGTTAAAAGACTAAGCCTATTTCAAATATAATTGTCCATATTTTTCTAAAGTTTTTGAGGTATGAGTGACAAATGTACATTTTCCTCACTACTGGTCCATTTTCCCGACCTTTGTATGTATCACAATTCTCATTTCTGGAATAAGAAGTCTATAGTTTTATCTGCTGAACACAAATATTTGCAGACTGAGACTCATGAATTATACACCTGGATAAAAAATTAGTTTTACAAATGACTTGTGATTAATTGATGGGTAGGCAATTCTACATACACTTGCCTTCTGGCAAATGGCAGATAGGAAATTCTGCTCTGAAAGAGAAAAGCACAAGAGTTCACATTCTCCACAAGCAATTTTATTGCTCTAATCAAGCTGACTTTCTGTCAATGCAACTTAAGGGATATACAAGATACGACAAAAAAGGCCAGGTAAAATTAAAGGTGTTTAAGAGCCAAGGTGTCAGTTTCTTGCCCATTTACAACAACACATAGGCACATCAGCAGTAAGAAATGAAATATGGCATAGTTGCTGTGTGCTTTATTAGTATGGTCCTCCCCTACCAGGTAAGTTCATTTAAGAGACAGGTTTTGTAAACAGTGTCATATCCTCATAACACTTCCTTTTTGGTCACTATTCATTCTGTAATTTGTTGGGCAAACACAAGTCACCATTCTTCCTACACAGTCTTCATTTTACCAGCTTCACAGGAAAATGGAAACATAGGACCTACATCCACCATGTGTGGAAATATGGTATGCAGGTGTGAGCCCACGCGTGGTGTTATTCTTGCATGGATTTCTCAATGTGCATCCATGTAAATGGTTTCTTTATTTATGTTACAGGCTTAAGGTCTCATGGAAATAAGATTTGGACAGGACTACAGTACAGCTCATAAAACTTTGAATTTACCAATCAGTAGACTGTTGCAATCCTCATAGGTCTCTTAACTACTAGCTTTAAGCATAATTCTTTAAGAGTTTAGTAAGACATAATATCCATTAGGGAAAACATATGACATATGAATGGAAAGGGATTTTGAGTCTTACAAGACAACCATATTCATATTTCCCAAAAAAACAGAACAGAATGCTTTATTCCACAAAAGCTTCTGCACCTGTTCAAAATAACTTTCAGTGGTACCTTCTAAACATGAAACTCCGGGAATTTTTTTCCAGTGGTATCACAGAAATCAGACACAATCCCATTTGTTTATATAGTGAGGGAATTATTACTCTCTTCCTCAGCCTCTGACAGGAGACTTCTGTCCAAATTAATAAACAGAGTTTCTTTGCTTCTGCTTCTGAACATTTTTTGAATATCAGATGATACTGAGCTAGAAATAGTCACAAAATTCCATGGCTACCAGCCTGGTATTCAGGGTCTAATTATGTATCCTTGAAGAGATATTGTGCCATAGCTAGTAATGGTAGTTAGAGGAGATTCTGAGGGTTATGATTTGAGTGAACAAGGTGAAGCATTCAGCACTATGAAAGTGTCTGAATTACCTGCATTATATGAACTTTTCTGTATAAAAATTAATTTTATACATTTCATGTATTTTAATGCAGAGTAACTGAAACCTTAACCTATCAGTAGTAAATAATTAATTACTTTATTTTCTATGATTTATCATATCATTTTTTGCCAAAGTTATATTAGAACACTTCCAGAAAAGAGGTTTCTAAAGTGTCTTATAAATAAATACTTTCAGCTTATTCCATAAATTATTTTGTTCATATGCATGTGTATTTGCTTCTTAAACCACAAAAAAGTTACATCAATAAACTATTAAATGTCACTTCAGAACAGTCTTTTGTCTGCACTGTGGCATGTCAATCAAAAACCGTAATTCACCAGTTACATTTCTGCCTAAGAGCTGAAAACATACTGATCTAATAATGATATTTACAATACTGTGAAGGAGTGAGTTTTAAATAGAGCCTTACTGTAAAACTCAAGAGAAAGAAAGGTTCTGCCCGTTTTTTGTTCCCTTCTCCTGTCCCCATTCATTCAGAGTCCTAGAGAAGGGTTTTTCCTGCCTGTTCTTTGCCAGCTGGTGAAGAGGCTGATGACTAGCTCTTCTTACAGTCTGAAACCTTATCAAAGAGAGGATATGATTTGAGTGTTACTCTTATCATCTTCTTCAAAGCGAAAGACAACATTCAACTTTATTTCTAAGAAAATATTTTGACGTTGGGGATACGCTTTTCCTTTTCTTTTTCTTCCTAATGGGCAGAACTGAATCTAGACCAGATGGAATTTAACTTTTGTCACGCTCTGTAAAGTTATCATTTGCATAAGAAAGAATAAAAAAAAAAATTCCATATAATTTTTGATACTATTTGCTTACTTTTTTGTGGCACTGATATTTTGGAGAAAAGTATAAAACTATTTATTTCCAGAGATAACAGCATGCCACAAGATATGTATGGAATGTTTATCTAAAAGGAGGAGACAAACTCTGCAACTCTAAGTATTCCTCTCTTTATAATTTCTACTGTATTTATTCCATTCATTTGTCACATCGTGTTGAGTGATTCCTGAATCTTTTAATAGTTAGAATTAAATAGAAAACTAGAAGTGTAGTCATACTGCCATCCATGTTGCAGCAACCTGTGCTGTTTCTTGAAAAGAAAATCCATTAGTTAAGAATATATCTGAGCAGGGAAGAGGTGAGAAGGAGAAAGCTGCATATGGAAAGCTAGAAAAAAGGGTATTAACATGTTTATCTCAACATTATATCAATTTTGACAAATATTTTTCATGTTTATCTCTTATATTGCTGGTGGCAAATAGACAAACATAAATAGAGTATCTGGACATGTATTTGAGTTAAAAAACTCATAGATCTATTGACAAATAGATTAGTTTTACCTTGAAATTCCTGGGACTGTTATAACAGTATCCAAGATATCAGCAGGTCTCCTTCTGAGAGAAAATAACATCTTTTCAGGCTCCATGAGTGTGACATTTTAAAACTCATTATGTTCAGTAGGATTCTGAAGGAGAGCATGTGTTTTTAACATATGATGTTCAATATCTGGCAAAGATAATACATACGTAGATTATATGCCTCTATATAAAGAGAAGATTTTACAACTTTTTTCATGATTTTATGGCCTGGGATTGTGCATGATTATAGTAGGGCTTTTCTTCTCTTCTTCTCTTGTTGAAATTCGAAAGATACTATTCAGCCCCTAGAAAACTTCACAGATCAGGGAAGAGATATAAGAATCAAAGACTACAGAGAGTGTAGTACACTGTAGTACAACTTTGAAATTAGAGTAAACCTATCTGAATGATAATAAATAAACAGAATTCTTAAGCATGGGGTTTTTCTCACATGATGGCATACAGGAGGAAATCAATGTCTCAGAGGGTGAAACCTATAGATGCTTGGGTTTGGTTTTGGTTTTTAACAGAAATAGACCTTGATACTAAACACTATGGTGCCTACTTAGACAAGCTTATTTTCTGAATATATTTCTTTGATTTTTTATTCTAAAAAGAAATGTGGACTTATTGAAGTCTAATTAGATGCTTTAAATTAGGTGATTTTGTTAAATGTTTTAAATAAGTGAGATGCAACTTAAGCCTCAAAATGTAACATAAGAACAGCAGAGGCAGTAATGATGAGTTAGAGTAGATTGCTGCTTTACAGCATGGGAAATATTTCTTATATCATGATGCCACAGATAGATTCTCTGCACTCTTTTTCAAATGTAGAAGTATGGCCTTTGTTATTACAAAGCTCTTGCCCAAGTGATAGGTTTCTACTATTTTGTTTTATTTTATTTTATATATTATTTTAACTATTTCCAAAGAGTACATTTATTTACCAATTTGATCACTGTCTATTCCTTCAAAAGCAATTGAAAGTTAAGCTCTTGATGTCATAATAACCAGAAGATTAAGACCTATGTTCTGAAAACAATTCAGAATAAATACTGCTACTTCTAAAATAGCTATGCATCTATAGGTTTTGTGAACTCCTGAACTCTTCTTGAGTTCTAAAATATTAAGTTCCCTCTTTGAACATAGTGTCAAACTGTACCAAGAAAACAGAAGAAAACATACATCTTCCTGAATCCCTCTTGACCTGTGGAATTTGTCCTTCAAAATAAGTATAAAATTCTCAAAAGGCATTAGGGGACAGAAAAGGGGAAAAAAACAAACAAACAAAAAAAAGGACAAGACAACAAGACATAGGAGTATATTTATTTCTAAAGCATATAATGAAAGAGTGGTATGCTGCCTGCTGTAAATATCTGAACCCCTTTTGTTCTCCCACTCTGCAGTGAATTTGAAGGTCATTTGAGAGTCCTCATCTTCGCTTCAAATGAGGTCCCAAAATTGCTATAAAAGCCAGTCTTCTTGAAGTACAGTTTCTGATCCCAAAAGAAAATTCCATCATTTTCAAATGAAAGAGTAGGTGAATTGGGACTGTGCATGTGTCACAGTACAGCATTTAGGGAGACCATTGTTATATGCAAAAATAATGAATACTACGGTTCCTGCACACAATATTCCTAGCATCTCCAGATCAGCTTGTGGTGTTTTTCTGATTACAAAAACCACTGTTGCTTGTCCTGAAATTTTTCTTCTTTACTTCTTCACACGCTACAAATGCAAAGCTATGAAATTAAGGTTCAATTGCTTGGAACAGGGAGAAAACCTTATTATTTTACACCCTTTTTTGTTGAATGTTTTTTTTTAAGAGGAGAAAGCCCCCTACATTCATGTGCATTGTTAGTACACTGGTGTATATAGTTCTATCAGAAGGCACAGATGATAAAAAACATTCTTAATCATGTAAAAATTATCTGTTAAAGAAATGCACATAGATCTGTGATAGGATCCTAATAAGGATGTTATTAATGAGTTCTTTATAGTTTTATAGGACTATGATCACAATCAGCTTAGCTTTCATTACACCATATGACTGGTATAGTATACGACAACTATAAACTGATATATATGAGACAATAGGTCTTGGGTGATTTTTTTCCACAGATCTTATCATTAATATTTGCTAGAATTCCTTCCAGCCCGTCCAATCGTCTTCATTTATTTGCCAGTAGCTAACCAGGAAATGCTTCAAATCCAACCAATCAACCAACCAATCAATCAACCAGCCAAAAAAACTTCACAGAATTTTAGCTTTCCTTCTTCAATTCAGTTAAGTAATTAAGGATTAAAATATTCTAAATATAATTTTGTTAGCAGAAACATCTAAGTGAAGGTGAAGAAAAAGTTTTAAACATCTGTCCTCCTTTATCATTGCTTCTAAAACACATTTCATTTTTATGTCATCCTTCCATTTATGAAAGTATATACCTTCACTGTGGATCAAATATAGAGCATGTAAAGCTGACATGGATGGAAAATAAAACTGCAAATTGTTCCTGACACTGGTAGTGTAAAATAGAAGCCTAAATGATTACTGAGAAATGTTATAGCAGAAAATATTTTAAATATATGTGAAGGACAAAATGTCTTCAAGAAAGATATGCTTTTTTGAGATATGTAAATCAAAGTTCATTCTTTCTCTTATTTCCCACTCTTATTCATCCCAACCAATAGAGCACACAAGAAAAGAAAAAAAAAGAGATTTTTTTTCTGATTTTTAAAAAAAATAACAACCTTCACTTGGATATAATTTTTGGACAGTATTCTTCACCCCTCATATTATTTCATTTTTATCAAATAGTTTTCTAAATGCTAATGAGGCAGGTCTCATTATTCTTTTGGTTTGCTTTCTTTTATTTGTCTGTAAGACTTGAAACCATTTTCCTTTTAGGAGTTGCATTAATGTAGTTTTTTTGTAGTTATAAACTCTCTGCAGAGATACATTATTTTTAATGTTTTTCTAAGTAGTCACCAATCAATTTGAAATTACAAGTATAAAGTAAGGCTCATGTGCAGTTTGGTTTGGGTTTTTTTGTTAATCTAGCTGAGTAAATCTATTAGTTACAAATATTTCATGGAGTCTAGGCATCCCAGTGTTATCAAAGCTATATAATAGATAGCCTGTGCTGAGATGCTGTAATAGAAAGCTATGTATGTCTCTTTCTTTGCTTGGATGGTTTTGTTCAAATTATAGTAACATTTGACAGCAGATGAAAAAATCACATTTCCATAAGATCAATAATAATTTTATTTTAGATTCATGAAGTCTTTAATAATGTATATAGATGACATTTTTTTAAATAGAATACTAATAATTTGTGCTGCAAAGAAAAGGTGCTTTATGCTACTATATATTTGTGAACTATTGCCCAATTCATAGATAGCATGAGTACATAGGTAAAGACACCAAAATATATTCATTTATGTTTAACAAAGAAAGAGCTGCAATCCTATTTTTATTTTGGCCTTCCATTTTTCTTTTAATAGTGTACTGTTAACCTAGTCATTTAATAAACAACAGAAATAAAGAAATGAAAAAGGCTCAGAGCAGGATAACTTAAAATATTCTCAGTATAACTGTTTTGCGAGAAACACCTCCCACTAAAATGTAAACTAAATGATATTGACATGAGAGTAACAGCTCAAAGGTTGGAAAACTGCTGTATTTCTTTGCAAATAGTGGAAATAAGGGAGTGTGGGAACGTTACATTTAGTGTCTTAGCATGCTTTTTATGTTACAGATCAACAATCTGCAACTTCATGTTAGTAGCTGTTTTTCCATAGACCAGTAGAAAATTTTCTGCCCACCCTGCTAGTGAAGAGATCACAGCTGGAGTATTTCTACTCATGTGTAGAAAAAGAAGAAAGGAAAATGGTAAGAAACACATTTCGGAAGCACAAGGGAGTTTTACTATAAGTACTTAAAATGATTCCTGATTTCTTTCTGACACAGTAATTTCCTGGAACAATTTCAAAAATGTCTTCCTGGTTTATTGTGATGCCCTCTGTTGAAGGCAGTATTTTGTGAAAATTCAATTTGAAGCGGAGTTCAAAGCAAGGGGAGAAGTAGATTAAATGAATGCACTTTCTCTAAATAGAAACTGTGGTGATACGAAATTCCATTCATGATTGTTTTCCAATAAAGATCCATTAGTAGGGTAACAAATGACAAAAAAAATAGCATATGAAAATCTCAATAACAGGTAGAATTTCCTCCGTAAAAGCTTAATTGCTCTATCTTTCCTGTTTTTCAGTAAGACATGGAGATTCTGTTTTGCCTAACTGTAAGATAAGCACTTCTGCTATTCATTGACTCTTCCATTTGAAATGATGAGCTTTTCATTATATGACCACAAGATATGTAAATTGAAGGAAGAGACCAAAGGAAGATAAATTTCAGAGTAAATAACTTAATAGCATTCATGAAAGAGAAGAAAATGTACCATTCAAACAAACACCATGTTAAAGATGGTCATAAAAATCATGCTGTTGCTGAATAGCAGTTTTAGTTACTTTTAACATATTAACAGTTCTCTTCAGATACACATACTGCCCCCAAATTTTTATTACAGTACAAAAAATGCCTCAACCTAGCCTTACTTTCTAACTTTATATGGGCAAGCATTTTTATACATGTATGACTAGTACAGTGTTACCTAAATTGCTGCATGGAGTATTGCCTCTAGTTCTATCTTCTGCATAATTTCAGAGAATACTCAACTGTGCTAAAACGCAGATTTATTAGAGATCTTTGCTCTCTGCTCTTAATTGAGCCGCCTTCTTAAAAAAAAGAAAAAAAAAGAAAAAGAAAGCCCTGCATTCACTGTTGACAACTTTTGTTCTGCCGTAACAACAGAAGAAATTACATTCACACACAAGACACGATTGACACTTTCTCACTGTAATCAATTAATTGTTGGGCTCTCCTGTCCTTTATCTCTTATCTTCAATAAATGAAATCTTGAGGTAAAGAAATAGCAGAGACTGCGGCTGGAAGTCAATCAGTCACGAACTGGACATAAAGCAGTTATTGTTCCTCAGTGATCTTAAACAACAGGGTCATATGAATGTTGTTCCCACTCTGGAGATATGAAAGGAAAATATCTCCCTTTCAAAGGAGATACAAGAAAGGAAAACAAGTTATCTGCGGTATTTGCTTCTGACAAAACATAAAATGATATAAAAGCAAGAACAAATATCAGTAGAGGATCTTAAATATGTCAATAAAATTTTCAAACACAATACTACTGACACAAGACCTGAAAAGTGAATGGAACTTCATTGCGTGCTTGATACCTGCAGGTCACAGCGCTTTGTAGCACCCTCCCTGCGGGTGATTCTTAACAGCTATGCACCATACTGGGTTCATATGCTGGAAAACAGGTCTTGATACTCCTGATTGGGCACTACTGAAGTGAACATCACTGTCATACCAGTGGGATTCAGGTCAAGTTGCAAATAAACAGCCAGTGTTAAGAATATAAAAGTCATATAATGACTGAAATAGCACCATAAGTGCTACTCGTAATCTATCTATTGACTACAAATTGCACAGGTGGGGTCAAGAGCAACCTGCTGATCTCTGCAGAACAATTAATTGATAAATTAATCGTATGACCTGACAATTTTTAATGTACACACAGATCAGGTGTTATGTTAGTGGCATTAAAGTCAAATAACATCTCATCTTTCTCTTGATGTTCCTCAGTTTTTCAATTTGACCTTACCAGTGGAGTATTGATTTTCAGTTACTTGTTGACTAGAAGAGGATGGTCACACAGTGTTATTGTCACTTTGGCATTTGCTCTGTAAGAAGTTATGCATGGTGAAGATTTCTGGTCTGAACTTTGATTAAAGAAGAGTTGTATGTCAATAACAGTCTCATGGTTCCAAAACAAGTAAGATCAAACTCCTAGAAGGATTAAACACTGAAATATTTAAAAGACCAGATGTCTAGCTGGATCCCTAGACACAGCTATAATTCAATGACTGAACAAAACTGAAGATAGTGAGTTGGAATAAAAAGTACTAAGCAGCAGTACTCAGTACCTCATCAGAGGTTTCAGCTATAGTGCACATTATTTATTAAACTGTCAATCTGCTGTAACTAGAATAGCATTAGATCGAGTTCCAAAGCAACCAGCTCAAGATCATCTGGGAGTGCTGTATCAGTAAGTCTTGAAATCATTATCCACATGCTTCAGGGGAAGGCAGTGGCTGCCAGTAAAGTCAGTGATAATTCTGACTAATTCTGACTAAATACGGACATCTTTTTTCTTTTCACACCAGAGCAACTACTAATCACTGTATGGAATAAAGTGACAATAGATTGGGAGTTTAAAATGGAAATGTCATGTGTGCCTACAAGCACGATAGTGACAGTGAAAACCACTGTTGTTTCTCTCAGGTTTTGAAAATGTCCTTGGCAGAATAACAATCAGAAGAATCTGTTGAAAAGAGTCCTCCCTAAAGGTAGTCTGAATAGTGAAGACCACACTGACATGATTTTCTGCTCACAGGCAAAATCAAGAAATGTTCAGAAAATAAAGTCAAGGTCTGTGTATACTCCTTGCCTCTAACCAAATTCATTAATATTGGGATTCTGCAAAAACATCTATAGAGATTTCTGTTCAGGCAAGTCAATGGCTGCTCATTTTAAATAGGTAAGTTTTAGCAGCAAAGAAAACATTTAGAACCACTTTTTCTTACCTAAAATGGAACCAGATAAGGCAGTATTTTTGGTCAGGTTTAGTTTATCATCATCTGTGATCAAGAACGGCTTTCATATGCATATATGTGAAAGTATGCTATTCATTACAAATGGTTTCATCTCAGAAGAGTCTAGTAGTGAGCATGTTAAACCAATTATAAATATTGAAATGTAAGGGCAATTCTGATATCACATGAATACCAAATGAAACATGCCTAAAAATAGAGTCACACAGAGGACAGCAACAGCCATTATGGTTACTGGGAAAAGCAGCATAGCCGAAATGGAAAAATGGGGCTTCAAGCAATAGTAAGTACCCTGCATTTCTTCTTACCACATCTCTATATGTCTGAACATTTTTTTAGAGCTGTCGCATCAAATGGTCAGCTAGTCACCCATAGACTGTCTTCGTGCTCTTGGTGCAAAATGGTTAAACGTCTTAAATAGTGAGTCTCAAAGCACTGCCTATAGCTGGTATCAAAGCAATGCTCCTGTGAGCTGAGCTGCACCAGACATCTGGTGCATATATCAAATAACCAACCATCCATAAGCATTTTGTATGGACAGTTTAAATACAATGAATGGTTAAGACTGACCCATTAAACATTACTGAGACATTCTCAAGGTAAATCTTCAGTCATAGAACATCAGCTTCACAACATGAGATACAATTAAAGGTCATCTGCTATGGCAGAGAACATATGCTGATGTTATCAAACATATGGAGAAAAAAAAGGGAAATTACACTGAACAAAAGACAACTAAATAAAATAAGGATAGTGTGGGCATGATGCTGCATCTGTCACATCCCTAGATGTGAGTGTGCTGCAAAAATTTAACAGAAATCCCACAAGTAAAACTGCCTATTTTTAAGTTGATGGGAAGCTTTTGATGGTGTAGAATATGCCATCAGTATATATATCTTATCAAAACCTCAGAAATGCCAGCATCATTGTGAACATTCTACTGGCAACACTGCACTACCAAAACAAACAATCAACCAACCAACCAAACAAGTAATTTGTTGCAAATGATATCTACTGAAATACAGGAATCCCTGAGAAGGCTTCCCACAAATCTCAAAACAGAATTTTTTTCCACAGAAATTTTCTTTAGGGGAAATTACCCCTTGAGTGTATCTCAGAACTGAAATAAAGAGATTGTTTCTCACAGCCACAAATTAGACCAGCTGCATATGTAGCAGCTTTGTAATCTGTTTCATATATGTTTGCCAGCCTTAGTTGTCCCAGCTGTCTGATGGGTATTCATGTCTTCTGTGGTCCAAGAGATTGAATTGCACTTCAAATTCTTGCTCTCAGTTGTATGGGTGTGATACTGCATGGTATCAGGAAGCTTTGAGGATGGGCAAACACATGAGGAAGGTGTCCTGGGAATGTAGGTGACAGCATGGAAGGTAGGGTAGGGATCTCACCAAAGAGAAGTCCAGTCCCCAGTACTTGAACAAGGAGAACAGAGAAAGATCAATGACAATAACTATGTTAGAAAAGGTCCTGTGTTGGCTGGGGAGGGCCATAGACATGGGCAGCAGGTAGGGGTCCAGGCCGCTGAGGCACAGCATGGGCACCCCTACAGCACAACCCAGGCAAGAACCAGGACAAAGGGCCTGAACTCCAGTGCAGTCCCTGGAGGAGGAGGATTGGCCCATGTACATTGTTCCCTGGTCTTACCCCAGGCAGCATCACAGTAGAGCTGGCCCTCACCACCTGCATCCCAGCCCTGGGAGAAGGAAAGAGGATGCAAAGTCCATTGGTGCATGGCTGCTTTTCTCACCTAGACGAGACTTGAACCTTTACCTTACCATAATCCTAAATGAAATGTTGTTGCTTTTGTGAGGCATGCAGATAGGTCAATATTCTTCATTACTGGAAGCAGAAAAGAGAAGGTGTGACTGTATGACTCTATAATCCATGTGAGTGCAAATCAGTCCTTATTATTATTAGTTCATGTAAAAACTGTCTCCCTGTATCATAAGCCTGAAGAGACTTAAACTACTGAGAGCTAGTGCTGCATCCCTCCACCATAAATAAATCTATATCCCTGAGAAAATCCATTAAGGGCAAAGAAATGTAAGAAAATTGGATGCCTTGAATATAGACTGTATTACATGTGAAAATATGACCTACATACTTCATCTAACAAAACAGATTGTATGCTCAGGTGCTTTTTAACTTTATCCAGATGTAGCTGAAATGCATTTCTTGGCTACCAACTGTATTTGTTTGGTGTGTGAAAAAAATCTCCTGTGTTCTTAATTGAACACACAGAAGCCCCCCAGCAGCCTATTTCCCCCTGCCTTGAAGATCCTCTTAATAGCAGGTATTAATTTAGAATTAGAGGACCAAACTCAGTCTCACAGAGTATATGTAGTATTTCTGCTGAGTGCATCTCAGATGTTCCCAATAAACTTATGAGTAGACAAATGGTGACCCAGACTTTGAATTTTCAGTTCACTTTTCATTTAGGGGCAGTAAAGGAATAAAAACAATGTTGAAAAATTGAGCCAATGCCCTCCATTTTAAATTCCTTCTGCACATTTGAATGTGATGCCTCTTTTTCTTAAACCTACAAAAATTTTATATGCTCCGTATGGAGTTAAGTTGTGAACACAAGTGGAACATATGGATGTAACTGAAGACAGAATCATAGAACATAGACTCCTTTAGGTTGGAAAAGACCAT
Source organism: Ptilonorhynchus violaceus (assembly GCA_013397565.1). NCBI lineage: Eukaryota > Metazoa > Chordata > Aves > Passeriformes > Ptilonorhynchidae > Ptilonorhynchus > Ptilonorhynchus violaceus. The sequence continues at coordinate 121,929 of VZRJ01011161.1, read as the reverse complement.
TAAGACCATCAAGTCCAACCATTAACCATTAGTGTTCTACCAACTGGTTCAGACGACAATGGATTTCAATGGTGATTAAAATGACAAAAAAAAGAAAAATTCAAAAATTAGTCAAAAATCACTATTTTTCAGTGAATAGCAAGCAGTCTTTATATAATGTTTTGATGGTTTATAAAAATCACATCATAAAGTAGGTAATTGCCTAAAAAAGAAACTTAGAAATTGAGAAGATAGTGGAATTATCATTGTATATATAAGAATAGTCAAATTCTTATAATTTGTCATAAGATACCTAGAGGGTTTTTGGGTTTTTTTCTTGATCAGTCACTTAGTACAGAGAATTTCACAAAATTTTCAGGAAAGCTTATCAGCTAGTGCACAGAATCAGATTATTGTTGTTTAAGTTAGAAATGATATTGTAAAAAAAAAATAGCTTGTTGTTCAAAAACATAATTTACTGCACATAGGGTGGGGCAGGGAACAAGGCTGATTTCTTGTAATGAAGTACTGCTTCTTAGATATTCAAACTACAAATGAGAGATGTCCAAGGAGCAACAATTCAAAACAAAATCCAATGTACAGCATCCTTGATGAAATATCTTGCAGTGCAGTTCTATTGAATGGCGAACTGTTTACAAGAACTGAATCATTTTCAACATAGAAAGAGCAGTCATCAATCTCTCTCCTTGTTGAAGTTTCATAGTTTAAGCACTGAATAATCAAACAGGCCATTAAAAGTGGTGTTTAATAATAAGTATTTGAAAAGCTCATCTGAAAGCAGATAGTGCTTCCATGCGACTGTCTGCTTTGTATATGCCCTGGTATCGATATACTGTGAGAACAGCATATGGTTTCTGTGATGGAAAGTAATGGAAAATGACAGACTGTTTGAAGATGCTGTGGTGCCAAGTTCATGAATAATGCATTAGGGTAACAGGTATAATCAGTGCAGTTTAATAGTCTGCAGCCTCCAGAGATACAACAGCAGCATATAGAGGAATTATCCTTGTACTAGGACCACCTGACACTTTTTTTTTTTCCTTGATTTTATTTGATTGAGACTACTCTAAAATATGTCTTTAAAAAGGCAGAGTCAGAACCAAAAATGTTATGTTCTGAGTCAGAATTTAGTATACATGTTCTGTGTGGTTTACCTGTTAATAATAAGCACAAATTTCAAAATCCCTTTTCTCTGTTTTTAAATTGAACATAGGTTTTAGAGCTCAAAATTTTATAGGAAGAACAATTTTATGATTGTCATTCATACTCTGAAACCATTTTCCTTATTGTGGAATGCCTTTATGCCATTTCAAACAATACAGCACATGGCACATACAGCAAAATTGATTTTAATTTGATTATTTTCCCATACCAAAAATAAGAATAATTTGAAAAAAACAATCTTGCAGAATGCTGTTAAAAGATTTTGCATGAAGCATGTACTGATTTGTATTTAATGATAATAGTAAAGCTCTGTGAAAGAGATTTACACTTAGGGACACATAATCCTCTTGCCACGCAGGTCTTATATTATAATGTCATGACTCCATAGCAATGAATATGAATTAGGGTAAATTACTTGGGACACAGGATTACAGGCCTAGTACTTACACTTTTACTCAAGAAAAGATGCCAATGTTTCTGAGTTAAAAGTTCCATTTTCTACCTGACAAACGAGCTACAGTGATGTATGTCCATGTTTCAACTTCATGAATCTATTCTGATTGCTATATATCTGCATCTGGAAAGACATCTTGGCAGATCTCATCTAAAAAAAAAATCATGATGGCCTTTTAAATAGCATTCTACAAGTCAAAAGAGCAGTGAGTAGTAATTTTGTATGTGTGTAGATATATACATTCAAGTTTATTCACATAAATACACATTCTACAAATAAGAAAAAGCAATGGTAGTCTATGCTGGGTTAATGTAGGAAATATTTTTGAAAAGTAAAATAAGGTGATCTAAAGAAAATAAAGTCAGTCAACACAAATAAGTTGCTCTGAAATGAAATGCTGTGCTCATGAAATGAAATATTCTCTGTTATAATAATCTCTTCTGGTCTTTCCACCCTTTCTTCACTGCAATTATAATTGCATGCAATAGTGCATGTCTTGCAGCTCTTAAAAAGTACATGCAAAAATCCATTATAACATATTGGGGCCAAATTGCTATATTTTAATTTTATAGCAACCTCAGAATATCTAGTGTTTTTAACCCTGAATACATAGGAGCTCAAATACTGTCATTCATTTTTGGAAGGATGATGCTTCTTATGAAGAAAGCATTTCTTATTTATCCAGTTAGTAAAAATCTAGTCTTGTGAAGAGTCATGTATTAGAGCATGAAAAATATAAGTTTCTGGTGTGTAAACTGGCCCTGGTAAATATATTGCATTCACACCTGGGAAATTTTGCATACAGGAAAAATGATTTCTGTAACCATCGGCAACCTTTTTTTCCCCTTCAGATTTTGTGAACATGTTAGGAGCTTTCAGCTACCAAGATGGTTTGAACCCATCCTTTCATTTAAACCTCACTTGTCAGCCACACCTAACACTCAAGGCCCCTCTATCATTTGTATGTCAGCCAGTACTGACAGAGTTGTAGCGGATTTTTTTTGTCATTGCTTTCTTTCTTGGCAATAAAGACTTTATAATGTTAGAAAGTTTTGTTGTGTTCCTAACACAATGAAAATCATAGCAGATACAGGAGTTGTAGGCCTGGATGAATGTTTGGTGGCAACATCTCATACCATTTAGTTGATTCAGAAGAATTGTAATGTTCTTCATAAGCTACTTTTTCTTTTGTATTAAGAAAATAAATCAACAAGGGACAGACTGAATCATTTCCCTATCTATTGTGTTGGTTCAGTTTCTGAACTTTTAAAATTATTACAAAATTATATCACTTGCTGAACTTATTCAACTGTAACAAAAAAACTCTCAGCCTAACAGTATCCATTGCAACTTCCAGTGGTGTCACAGCAGCATAAAACTGGTGCAATGAACAGTTAAAATCAGGATAGCTGACGAAAGTTTAATTATCATCACCCATTTGATATTCATACTTGTTTAGCATGTCCTCCATATACTGAGCACAAATATCAGAAGAAAGAAACAAGAATGCCAAGAATATGTAAGAGCTTTTATGGGACCACAGAGTTTAACACAGGGAATTATGCCAGCTCAGATTTAAGCACAAGGTGAAACTGCACCAGTTTACATGTAAAATAGATCAAAATCTGAAGTTGCCAATACAGTTTCAAGTCTGAGATAAAAGATTTCCTATGGCAACCCTCAATCAGTCAATTATAAGATATTTTGAAAATATTGTTATGTGAAGAAATTACTGTTGAAACTTTATTGTCTTGTTGGTTTAGAATGGACAGCAACAAGATAAAAAATTCCATGAACATAGGACTGCATTTGAAATCCCCTGCAAAAACCTGTATGCCCCCCTACAACACTGTTACATCATGTTCCAGGCATAAATAACAGCAAAGAAGAAAGTGGATGTCTTCTGACAGCTGATGATTTACCAACACATTTGCAGTAGCTTTCCCTCCTGTTAAGTGACTACTGGGGTGTGCAATATCATGCAGAATGCTGGTTGTGATGTGGACATTGCTGATTCACGCTGACAGCTCGGGCCTACCTCAAAGATTGCCATTCTACGGTGGTGGGCTCATAAACCACCAAGGGAGATTCTTCAACTCCACCTCTCAGCATGGAAACCAGTAAGCAGAGGCCAGAAGGGAGTTGATGACATACCCACCAGAGCTGGTATGGGCATTGGTACTTCTGAAGTTATGTCACTGCAGTGCAAGATAAAAGATTCCTAGCCAACCAAATTGTGGTCAGAACAACTGCGAGAACCTCATATGCCATACTTCCATGGGAGGGCTAAAACAGCCCTTTGCAATGCCCTTGGCAGTTCTGAAGGTAGATGTGGCAAGAGTGTATGGAGAAGCAATAATTTTCCACAGTAGGCCAGCACAGAGTTCTCCAGCACAGCCGAGTAACCAGCTGTCTCTAGTGGCTCTTTCAGTCATGCACACAGACACATCTGGCATTTTTTCATCTGGGCAATACAATAGTCAACAGAAACTGGAAATATTGTTATCTGCTCTGCTCAACATCCATTGCTAGTTTTGCCTTAGCTTAGTGTCCTTTTTTTTGGCTTTACTTTCTTAATTCTGGGTTCAAAGGAAGATGGAGGACAAATGGCCTGACTCTCTTAGTTTTCCATTTCTCCTACAGCAGGGAGGAGACTGGATGGGAAGATCCAATCCAGTCCAGCCCTTCCTTTATCAGCAGAAAAATCTGTGGAGATGAAAAGTCTTAAAGATCTGTGAAGACACAATGAACTGCTCTGTTGCTTGTACAATAGCCTCTCCACAGCCCTCTGACTCTCAAGAGCAAAGATTTCTGTAAGGAGGGCAGACATAAACTCTTTCCTTTGTTGACCATCTCTACAGATGACTGATTGAATAAGAACTATGAATAGGATGATTCACCATCTGATGAATATCCCTTATGCTTTCCTTCTCACTGTGGCATTGAGGCCACAGCTGCAGCGGCTGCACAAGAAGGTTGAACTGCCAAAGATATTCGAGCAAAGGGAGGATTTAATGAGACTGGTTACATAACATGAGGGAGAGGACTGCCAAAAAAAGATGACTGAGATGCCCTGTGGCAATGTCAGTGCCTCACTAGCCTTCACTGAGTGAGGAGGGAGTCAAGAGTTACTGCCAGAGTAGTGGGAAAGGCCTTTGAGTACTGTAATATGTCATGCTGGAAAAGGGGAGAACCTACGTACACCAGATCTGTGAAACATAGTCTGGAAAAGGTGCCCTTGGGAACTTTATTTCCTCCTTTACACTCCTTTACATCCAACAGCAATGTTGAACTAGCTGGTTCTAATTGACTGAGGCCTATGAACTGGGACTCTGACACAACTTGAGTCAAGTTCTGTCAGTGTCCTGATCCATCCTGAAGTTACATACAAGTACTGGAAAGCCAAATACTCAGCTGAATGGGCCTTTTGTACCAAAGTAGAATAAGTCATTGATAGTGCTCCAGGTTCTGGTCAGGCTAGGGGGAAAGCCAGCCTTGCCTTGCTTTATCCACTTCCTCACCAGGACACAAGTGTCATGGATGGGTGTTGTGACTTTCTTCCCCTTTGAATGAACTCAACTGAACACCAGCATTCAGGAGCTGATAGCTGCTTATGGACAGTGCTTCAATGACTGGTGGCCCAGTGAAGCAAGAGTGGTTTTCCTTTGCCATTGGGAACATCTTCTTTTTCTTAAACTGGAAATAGCTTTTTTCTCTTTTCTTTTCATGCCTGGCAGTAGAATGTCAGAAATTCTACAGATCACAAACCTCTCAGACTTTTCTTAACATGGTATGACAAGAATGATAATTTCCTTAAGACATTTTCACTTCTCTGAAAATGAAGACTGAAGTACTTCTGGTTTTTGTGGTTTGTTTTTGGTGAGGTTTTTTTGAGGGGGGGAAAGGTAGTGGGAGAAATAAAGGAGATAAGTGGGAACAAAGTAGGAAGAAATTAGAACAGAAAAGAGAAAACAGAACGAAAGGTGGAGTATATAAATATATAAAAATTTATGAAAATATGAGTTGGAAGCAGATCTTGTTAACATTTTTGTTTCACCAAAAAGTCATTTATTATGACCTTTCTTTCTATGGACAGATGCTGATAAACTAGACCAGGCAGCTGTAGTTCCAAAATTTGAGACAAAAAAAGAAAAAAAAAAAAAAAGAAGAAAAGAAAAATACAATGTTTCTGATCCCACCCTCCTTTTCTCTTCTCCTGATATCAAAATTTAGTCCCACAAAAAGGTCTGTGTACTTTTACTTACACATACTCTCATTAGTGAGTTCATCATTATCCAAGTTAGGCACTTTGACTTGGAATCCCACACAACTACTAGGTTTGGTAATAATGAAGTTGTCATAAATAGGGAGAAGTGTCTAAACATCCTCTGGAGAATATTTGTAACAGAAGCAGGTAAATTATTTCAGGGTTATATGGACAATAACAACAGTAGCAAAGAGAAAGTAGGATGAAACAAGACAGAAATAATTGTAAAAGGATAATATGAAGAGGCAAGTTAGTTTTCAACTTTAGAAGGATGAAAGAGGAAGATAATAGGAAAAGAGAAGAGACAGTGCAGAAATTGTGATTGAAGAGCTGTGTGGATTGCAATTAATGAATGGTAATTAAGGTGGTGAAAGACTGGCTGTATGTATTTAACATAGTCATGAAAAATATACACTAAAATTTTGCAGGGGTTGAAGTATAGTTAAGAGTAATTGAGAACATGTACAATAATTTGTCAAACAAAGACAGAGAGGAAAAGATATAAAATACCCATGTGAAAAATCCCTTGGTGTAAAAGAGTTAATCAATGGCTCTTCTACTCTAACTCCCAACAGGCTGCTCCAGGAAAAAGCTGGCACAATATGACCACAATTTCCAAGGAAAGCCTGAAGCCTTATTCAGTCAGACCTATGCATTAATCATTACAAATAGGTTCCTGTAAATAATATAATTCTTCCCTTACTTTTTGGAAAGCAGAACAGCTCAGAGCACAAAACTGCACTAGCTGCATACTTTGCAATTTTCATACTAGAGGTAAAAAAGAAAACACTGGAGTTAATATTTTGAGTTAGCTGTTGGCTTTTTGTTTGTTTGTTTGTTTGTTTGTGGTTTGTTTGCTTGTTTTTTGTTTTGTTTCTGCTTTGTTTTTTTTTTCCTCACAGGAGCTGTAGTTATAATCTTGTCTTTGGATACCAGTGAAAATCTAGAAAAACACTAGCTGGAAAAAGTTTTGACTAAATAAATGTTCCAATTTTTAACACTGTTAATTTATAGTATTAACAAGATGTTGCCATCACAGAATCATAGAATCATGGAATATGCTGAGTTGGAAGGGATCACAAGGACCATCAAGTCCAACTCCCGGCCCTGGGCAGGACATCTCAAGAATCACACCATGTGTCTGAGAGCATTGACCAAATGCTTCTTGAATTCTGTCAGGCTTGGTGCTGTGACCACTTCCCTGGGGGTCCTGTTCCAGTGCCCAACCACCCTTAGATTAAAAAAGCTTTTCCTAATGTCTAATTTTAGGACTCAGCTTCATGCTAAGATGTATGTATGTAATTTCTTTTTTTCTATTTTTTTAAAGTCAAAACTGCTTGACAAATCAAGGTGAAACACTCCAATTCAATTCTACTTCTAAGTCACCTGCTGTATCATTTTTCTTTTTAAATTTCTGTAGTGAAAAATTCTCCCCACTCTACATGTTGTCTTCTGTTACAAAGAGCATTTCAAAAACCCCAGAGGTACTAAAATAACAAAGTCAATCAACAAATACCTAGCATCTCATATTTTGCTTCCTGTCCTTTGATAGGGTTTCACATGCATTAGCTGTGCCACTATGAAGATCAATGCCACCTGAGTTGCAATTCAGAAGCAATTGACTTTATATTGGGATGTGTGACCTATCAGCTTTGTTTTGGCTGAAGAATTAGAGGATCTGGCAGGCAAACAAGAATTTACTTTTTTTCCTTTTCTTTTCTAAAAGATAAAACCTTTTCACAGTGATGTTATGTAAACAGGATATACAGTGCAAGCTGATGGAAACTCATATCTTCTGTTATCCGTTTTCTATGTTAGTATCCACTTCTGTAGGGGTTCCAAATTCACGACAATTCTGTGTGGATCTCAGAACTTTTCAGATCCTCAGACCCTTTGTGAAAGTTCTGTACTAGCATGATCCTTATTTGTTCGTTTAACAACGAACAATAAATTGCTCCTTCCTTCATTGTCCAACTATGCACATACATTGACACAGCCAGCCTAGCTTTGTCTGCTTCTTTATTGGTTGACATATAAAGTCAACCAATTCAGATATAACTAATGGTAGTGTAGCATTATGTGACACCGAAGAATGTTCATTTAGCATGTTGAATTATATAATGCAGACATGCACCATGACTTAAAGAGGAAGAAATTATCAAAACTCAAGATGGAAATACTTATCTTTAGGTGAATACTCAAAAGGGTAAAAAAAAATGGACTACTTAGCAAAAAAAAAGAAAAGCTTAATGCACACTTATTTGAATGAAAAAAAGAGGGAATTACAAGTCTATTTTATTCTGACACAGAGATTTTCCTGTCTCAGTGTATCCCTTGTATTATCATCAGTAGTTACAAGTCCCTGTGATGTGGAAGGTCTGTTAAGAAACATTTCAAAAACACTTCAGCAATCTAATTTTCTAATCTTGCCTAAGGATTTTAACACTTCTTGAGTAGACGAAGTATGGTATGGATATAAAATAGTAAAGAAATATTTCTCACCAAACAATAGAAAAATTGAAAAAATATTAACATAGACTCATATTTATATTTATAACCAGTACTATTACTGCCGCACTTTTGTTGACTCAGTAAAAATATCTGATGCTTGCAGCATTATACCTGATGAATTTATATTCACAATTCTGGTTACAATACAAGAACCACAGTTTATGTACTCCAGCACTTAAATCCACGGGCGGGTCCTGTTCTAAATATGAGCCTGCAAAGCTCATATTAAGCTGCAAAGTTATTCTACAGATTTTTTTGTTCCCTTTTAATTCTAACACCAACAAATATGCGTGCACAAGAACAACGTTGTTTGTCGAATATGTAAGTAGACGCTGATTGTCTTGCATGAAAATTTGCTTATGTTGAAGCATCATAATAAAGACAGTCAACAAATATATTATAATTTATCCTTAAACTACAGTCACTATTTGTCATTAAGCAATTTTACATGTATGTTCTTTCCATTAAAGCAATACTGTTTTAGTAGGTAACAATTGTGAAAACTGGGAAAATAGAACTCACTCAGTTTTTTCATTTCTGGATTATCTAATATTTATTCTTGGTCTCAACAACCCATATTGTGTTATCATATTAAAACATTTAACTGTGAATATCCACAATTTATTACACAAACCCATGAATACAATCATTCAATCAAAAATGCCAAGAATCAGTTTCATTGAATTGTTTATCACCCATAATATAATCAGAATTAACCCAAAATTGCTCGAAGTGTTAGATACTTGATGCCACAGAGCTTCTCCCGCTGTTATTTAAATATTGCTTTATGATTAGTTCTATCATTATCAGCATTCATTGCAGATTTTGGCTGTAAGTAAGTGAATTAAATGAAGACTAGATCATGGCTCGGGTTTTCTAGGAAGACAAAGTTAAGACATATAAACATTGAATACTCTGAAGCGAATTTAGTACAGCTCTAATTATGTGTTCGGTTGTTTTTTCTTCAATTCTTCCATCTTTAAATACTTACAACATAAATTTAAGGAATTATATGTACTTACACAGTAATATATATTTACATGTTGGGTTTTTTTAGTTATTATTTAAAGAATAATGTAGAGTGACTGTCTTTAAAGCCTCTTCCTTTCAACTTTTATTCCAAGTATTGCTCATATCTCTTTCAAGTGCAAAATGCCATTCCTACTGGACAACATTCAATTGCCGTAGTAATTGAATGTAAAATGCAGTTCATATTTTTAGTTTAAAAATTGACTAAATTTACATAGATGTTTCTTGGTATGCAGCTGCACACAGCAAAATATAGCAGTTCTCAGTATAAGTCCTGAAAAGAATGAATACTGTCACAGCTGGGATTAAATTAGAACACTGCTTAATAAAACATCAGTGATGTTGTTACAGCTGCCCCAAAATGGCACCATCCAGTGAAGTTTACTTCCAAAAATAATTTATTTGCTGCTTTTAACTACAATCTCTCACTCAGCCTTCTACCTCCTGCAAAAACAACATGTAACACATCAAGAAATAAGAATTAAAGACTACCATGAATATCATCTTTCTGTTTAATTGCAATTCCACGTCCTCTAATAACTATATATCTCAATGATTTTGTTTGTTTGTTTTCATGCAGTAGAAAAGAAACTACTAGTAATGCTGAATATCAAATGAAATATCTAGTCCAAATAAATCTAAATAGTGTAGAGTGGGTGGCAAGTAACAGGGTTTTTTTCCCATAGCCAAAGATTAATTTTCTGCTCAGGAAACATTGCATACCATGAGATTCACAGTTTAAGTTCTTTTATTTTCCACAATATGAGGACAAGCTTCCCTCTTGCGCTCCCTGTTTGTTTTAAGGGTTTTTTTATGGTGAAATTGATTTACAACACTCTTGAAAAAGTACCTAGAAGATACTTTGAGTTAATCTCTCATTTATTATCAACTGCATGTGCAACACTAAATTAGCATCTGTCCATCACCTAGAATATGTTTCATATAGATTATGGAAAGCTATTTTCAAATCTGTTGCTCTCTGTCAGTCTGAATCAGATAGGATTTATTTGACCCAGGAAGTGCTTCACCCTGAAGCACAAAGGTAGTTTGGGGTTTTTTGGTGGGGGGAATTTTTGGTAGTTGTGATTTTTATTTAAAAAACCACAATCAACAAAAAAGCCCCCTAAAAACAGACAAAGAAAAAAATCCCCTTCTATAAATGTAGAATTTGAGTATTCAGTGCTTTATAAGGACCAACTGAAAATTCATGTCTTCAGGCTACTTTCAGAATTATGAAAATCACAATTCTTATGAAAATAAGTATGTTACGTGAGATGTATTTGAGGAAAAGTATTTGAAAGCTGAGAAACTGCAGAAGACTAAGCAAAAAAATATTTCCAATTTACAGAAATCAAATCAACTTCACATTTCAGTTTTTGACATTATATTCATAAGATCTCTTGCGTCTTTCCTCATTGATCAAGAAAGATATCTTTTGGTTCAATTTTTAAGTACTTAAAAGTTTTAAAAAAATAAAGGCAGAATCCATTATTTTTGGTTTCTGTCAAATTCATAAGCATTGTGATAACTTCAAAAAATTGTGGTAATTACAGCAAACCTGGTCAAGGGTGCATTTACAGCCCACTGTCCAAATGAATAAGCAAATGCCAATTGCTGATGCATGTGCAACCTGAGTTTTCAATATCTGCGTGTGGTACCCTGCAAGAGTTCCATTAATAAAAATACATTAGCTAATATAATTTAAATACCCACAGAAATGAAGACTAAACTGCACTAAATGCAAGTTAAATGGTATTATTCTCACTTTGACAGGTTATACATTTTAAAGTGTACTAGCATACACTGAACATTTGCTAAGTTACTATTAGTGCAAATTTCATCCTTTTTACTAGTAAAGTCAAATTCTTGATTACTAGAAGGAACTCCTGAGGGTTTATAATTAATAGGCACATTTGATGTTATTATCATGTTTACTATATCTTTAGCATGCTCCTAGTTGCCATAATTGTCAATTATCATCTTAGTCTAGCATAGTCTAAGAAAGATTTTAGGAAGAATATAAACTAATAAACATTAATTTAACTGTCACCTTGAGACACCCTTGCATTCAGCAGAGGAACAAATTAGCAATTTTAAGTATGTGTAAAGTGATGGTGTGTAATGAACAACAGTGTTCAGAAATACTGTAAATAACTCGTTTTTACATTAAAGCTGTATGGCATTTTTTTCCTCACCTGTTATTCATCCTCTGCCTCCAAACCTTTTGTTAAAATTCACTGAGAACTGAAAAAGACACATACATATAAAATATATGTGCATGTGTGCACACGCATGGGTATGTACACTTACAATACACACACACACACACACACAGAGCTCCAAATCTGACTTTTTAGCACTTTATGCATAACATTATGCACCAATGTACCTAAACCTGTTATACTTCAGGCTGTGTGCCATCAAGCTTAATATCAACTTCTATGAGTATATTAGGACAGGACATGACAGATAGAGATTTTAAACAATAACTTCAGGCTTCATTGCTTTGGCACTACACAGTTTCATCTGCGGCCTCAACACTGCTCTTTTATATTACTCTTTTTTATTATTCTCATTGAGAAATTCTATGATAGTATTACTGAGTCCTTTCATTCCAGACCATTCCCCCTCAATAGTTCAATTTCCCTCTCCAAAGGCCAGGTCTCCCCTTCTGAGAAATAATTTTTTTTTTTTACCCAAAATAGATTTCTTAATATTGCCGATATTCCCACTTGAAGTGGTCAGGGAATAGGAAAATGGAACTATTTCACTGAGTCTCCAAGTGTCTAATAATTAATTGGGAACATCATGAAAAATGTTAGGGCTAATGAAGCTTTACAGGAAAGGTGAACTGAAGATGCAAAAATAGAAAGAAATTGCAAATTACAGAATCCATCAAGGCTGGTTTTACCCTGAAAACATACGGCAGAGTGAGTTCAAATTGAAGTAAGAAAATTACGAAGGCTAAAGTGAAAGAGTGGCTAACATTGCAAGAGACAACTGCACCCTTAAACGTGGGAAAAGAACTTAAACTTTAAACATTAAAAAAAGGTTTCTTCGGAGATGGAGAATGACCTGAATCAAATCGAACCTTCTCATACTGCTCTTGTTTTTTTCTTTTGATTTTCTTTCTGCTATCATCTTTGCTTGGTATGATCACAACAGAAGCTAGTGGAAGAAAATGTGGCCACCAGACAAATAAGTAAATTTCAATCTCAGAGAGATTACATGGCACAGAATAGACAGGGTTACAGTCAAGTGGTCTTTAGAAATATAATGAAAGAATGGAACAGTGTCTTTCTTTGTAAGAAGGAAAGCACCACATTGGAGAAACAATAAAATCAATTGCATTAATTGCAATATAAACACAATAATTAGCTCCAGTTTTTACATTGTGTTTAAGTTGTCCATCTAAAATTGCCATACTCAAACAAATATCGGAATAGTAAAATTAAATATTGAAAAACAATTAGTAAGAGCATCTATGTAGGATTTCTATTAATTGTCTTATGATGTAAGAGCAAAAATTCAGGCAGAAGGAGAAATTAAAAGATAAAACAGCTCATCACTGAAGAGAATAAACTCTTTGACTGTATATAAAATGTAATAGCAAAATAGATTTTTCTAAAATCTATTTCTAAAATGTTCAGTATAATGTAGTCATCAATAATGAAATAAGCTGATCTGAAAAGGCATGAGATGGCCTAAAAAAGAAAACAAAAGCCGCTAAAAGATCAAACTTTTATAGTTAAAAAACCGTGACGTATTGTAGGAAATATCCTGTTAAGCTTTGAAGAGTTAGATATTTCTACATCCTGAAGAAGAAAAAAATATGAACTTCGGAGTATTCTATTTAATATTATCTTCTCAGTTTCAGACATTCATTAGCCTCAAAGAAATCAAAACCAGAAAGATTCCTAAATTATCTTATTTTCACTGAGATAATCTATAAGTTTTATATTAAAAAGATTCTTTTGGATTCATCTTTAGTGTGAAATATATCTGTGACTGCATCATCTGTATGAAGCTATAACAGCGGCACTTTTCCCTTTTCTTTCTCCCACACTCTCTGCCTCTGATTAGCACTTATTTTAAAATAAGATAATTTAAAATTATAAAAAGTTCTAGGATTATTACTATTATTATTATTTATTTTAACAAGTCTAGATTCTAGGCTTGAAAAAATTAGGAAACAACTAAAAAATTAAGCCCAGATGACTTTTGAGCTTTCTTTATACTTTCATTTTTTAAATCAAAAAAGATATTTGTATTAAAAACTTTAAGATTAACTATAAAATAATGCACAACATAATAGAAAAGCTAAAGAAGAGAGGAACTGATTAAAAACATCTCCAGTTTTCTGAAGGTTACATTTTCCAGCTAGGGGGAATTCCCAGGGAATCAATGGAAGGCTCCTCTGGAACTCCTTTGAATGTTAATCTAAACAGAACTCACAGAGCACGCACAAAGCATTCAAAGATTACTTCAAGAACAGCTATCCAGTTATCTCATTTTACTAATTTGTAATGGAAGACATGAATCCCCTTTGAAAGAAAAATATCTGCACCAAATGTGGGAGTGAACTGCAGGCATTTTGCACTAGCAGGTGTAATTAAACCCTGGAAAGATTGGTTATGTGAGTGAGTAGCTGTTCAACAGGAAACTGGATCTTGGTAAGAGTTTTCTTTAAGAAACACAATAATTAGAAATAATTACTTGCATCATAGCCCTTACCTCTTCAACTGCAGACCTTCAGGGAGATGCTATCTGTGTCTAGATCTACCGCACTTCAGAGCTCACTGTATGATAGAAAGGTGATTAAGGATGGAGTTTTCAAAAGCTGTTGCAGTTCCCACCTATCTTTTGTACCCAGATTAGTCATGGAAACCAAAGAGATGGAGATGAGGGGAAAACTAACAGATATGTCAAACTTAAATGTGTGATGTTAGGTCAGTGCTGCCCTAGAATTCTGCATGCTTCTCAGATGTGATAAGATTGATGTAGCCATTGAAGTCTAGAAGGAGAAACAAGAAAATTTACTCCATTCTCATTTGTATTGCAAGCTACAGAATGCTTTCAATCAAAGAAAAAATATAAACCACAAGCATAGAATCACAGAATCACAGATTGGTTTAGGGACATTTAAAATCACTTATTTCAACCCCCTTGCCATGGAAAGGAACATCTTTGGCTACATCAGGTCCCTCAAAGCCACATTCAGCCTAATCTTGAACATTTCAAATCATGAGACAGTTTCTCTGGGCAACATGTTCCAGTGCCTTACCACACTCATGTTAAAATTTCTTTCCTTAAAGCCAATGAAAATCTAATCTAAATCTGCCCTCTTTCAGTTTGAAACCATTAACCTTGTCCTGTTACTACAGGCCCTGGGAAAAGGCCTTTCTCTGTCTTTCTTATGAGCTCCTTTTATATAGTGAAAAGTGGTAATTTCCCTGGAGCCTTCTCTTCTCCAGACGTAACCGCAGCTCTCTCAGCCTCTCTTCACAGGAGAGGTTTTTCAACAGTCTGATTATTATCATGGTAACCTCTGGACCTGCTCTAACAGAGTCATGTCCTACTTCTTGTCACACTTCTTTTTATGGAGCCCAGAACACAGGTGGCTTTCTGAGCTGCAAGGACACATTGCCAGATCAATTCATTTTTCTTCCACCAATATCCCAAAGTCCTTCTCTGCAGGGCTGTTCTCAAAAAGTTCATCCCCTAGTCTGTACTGATATTGTGAATTGCCCCAATTCAGGTGCAGGATTTTGCATTTAGTCTAGTTGAACTTCATACTTTTCACATGGACCCACCCTTCAAGCATATTAGTGTCCCCCAAAATGGCATGACTTTCCTCCTAGCATGCCAGCTGTGTCATTCTGCTTGATTTCTCCTTGATGCTGAGGTGAAACACACTCAATCCCATTATGCCATTGACGAAGATATTAAACAGTGTTGGTCCCAGTATGGACCCTTGAGGGACACCACTTGTTACTGGTTTTCACTTGGACACTGAGCTGTTTGTTGTAACGCTTTGGATGTGGCCGTCCAGCCAATTCCTTATCTAACAGTCCATCTGTCAAGACCATACCTCTCCAATTTAGTTCCAAAAATGCTGTGAGGGTCTGTATCAAAGATCTTTCAGAAGACTGTAGCTGTAGCCCATCTCTTTTCCAATGCTGTAGTTAATCCATCACAGAAGACTTAGACAGGCATAATTTGCCCTTGGCGAAGTCATCTCTCATCATCTCCCTGTTTTCCACGTCCTCCACCAAAATTAGTTGTTACTAGTGCAACTAATGGTGGCAGAATACAGCTTTCCTTTTGTCACATACAGCCAATATAGAAATTACTGAAAATAATCACAGAATCAGAATATGGTGAGTTGGAAGGGACCCATCAGGATCATTGAGTCCAGCTGCTGGTCCTGCACAAGACCATCCCCAAAAGTCACACCATGTGCCTGAGAGTATTGTCCAAATGCTTCTTGGACTCTGTCAGGCTTGGTGCTGTGACCACTTCCCTGGGGAGCCTGTTCCAGTGCCTAGCCACCCTCTGTGTGAAGAACCTTTTCCTAACATCCAACCTAAACCTCTCTTGACTCAACTTCAGGCCATTCCCTCGGGTCCTGCCACTGGTAACCACAGAAAAGAGATCAGTGCCTGCCCCTCCTCTTCCCCTCATGAGGAAGTTGTAGACTGTCATGGGGTCTCCCCTCAGTCTCCTCTTCTCCAGGCTGAACAGACCCATTGGCTAAAATAAGGTTTTGACATAAAGTATACTGGAATGCCTAATTTATTTTGTTTTAATCTAAACAAAGTAAGGAGTGGAGAGTTAGGGAGTTTTAATTTTACTGTTTAAATATTCCTCTTATCTGTAATGTCATTATATAATGTAAACTCTTCTCTTTTGAATATAACTCTATAATTCCTTGTCAGTGTTGTTTAGGGTCTCGAGGATATTTTTTAAATTATAGAATAAAGGAGTTTACTGCATATTTTTGTATGTATAGATGGGAAAATTTTCATAAGCTGTTACTATCATTGGATAACCTGCATAGGCATTTAGTTAATTAAAAAAAAATTATTCTAGCTCATAGTGACTTGGGTAAGGAGAAGATAATTACTTTGAGAATTGATTCTGTTTTGCTTTGTGTGTAATAGAAACAATCAATACTTGCTTTGACTATTTTTCTTTCTATGCAGATCTAACAAAAACACCCATGAAAGTCCAAGATTTCCTTTATAGAAGTATCTATATACTGTACCATTATATATCTAGACATTAAAAGACAGAGAGATTTCAGATAGAATCAACATATACCCATGCTTCAAAAATTGCTGGGGAAATCCACAGAAGTTCTGTAATAGATACAAAATAAAGTGATCTTTCTGAGCAGTGAAGACTTAGACTTACAGGGATTGCAATGCTTGAACTGCTTATATATTTTCATTGTACATTTTTCATAGAGTTCCTAGGTGGTAATAGAACCAGCATATTTGTTTCTCAGTTGTCAAGGAAGATGAAAACTGTATGCCTGTTATGGAAAATATTTTTGGGGAGTCCATATGGTCTGGTTCAGTTCACACATTTCAAACTTCATTTCCTTTTACTCTCATGAGTCGATAGACTCATAATTGCAGGCACTCTGGAAGGTGCTTATGAGGAGTAACACTGGCTATGCAAAAGCTCTCAAAAGATTTTCATCTATACAGAGTGAGAGGTTCAGGCTATGATGAATATGTTCAGTCCTCTTCAGTTACATCTCTGCCATCATAATAGTAAATTAGGCACATCTTGAGGAAATTCAGGGAGACTAACAGAGCCCTCCTGTATTTTCTTGTATTTCTTGTATTCCAAATGCTGCTCAACTGTGGATGGTTCACCCTATCAGTTCCTTTTACACAGGCTTATGTTATGAACCAAAGGCCATTGAATAATGAGCACTTTACCTGTGGAAAAAAAAGCTGGAATGAAATTTTGTCTGTCTATATTAATTTTGCACTCTACTTCTTTCAGTAAGAGTGCTTTAAATAATTCAATTGGGTTTAGTTCCAACCTTTTGATTTCTTAAGTTGGCTTTATTATAAGAAGTAAGTGTTCTCCAACTCAATATCCTATTTGAGTCACCTTTTTGGTCATTGGATTCTTTTACAGGATATGGTACATGAAATTATAGTGAAATATTTATTTTTTTGTTGTAACTATTTTTATCTCTATTTAAGAGTGATTAAACTTGTCTATAACTTTTGGATGATCTGTCTGGAGGATAAAGCAAGTGGTTGATTGTTTATTTTTGGAAACCAATTTTTATTCTCCCAATAAAAATGAGTTCTTGTAGCAGAAGGCTGTGCTGAGAGAACACAGTATCAAGAATAACTGCTGTAGCAGTTATTTTTGGAATAGTAGTTGCCCTATCTCTGTCACCTAGCACTTCACTTCCAATGTGAACATAACTGAGTCTTTAAAATCGCATCTGTCCATTAAAGAACGAGTCCTTCAAAACTATACTATCTTCTCTGCAGAAACATCCAGAAACCTGAGATATAAAGGGCAAATGACAGCTGTGCCACTCTGAAGAAAGCACATATTCTGACAGTATTAGTATAGTACAGTGTAAAAAAATATACATTTTTCCTCTATTGTATTTTCAAATTTATTTACTATCATCACTCTATGTTATTGATTCTATTTATTAAAAAAAAACCAACATGAAAGTTGTTGTTGGAATTGTGTAATACAGGAGATTTCTATGAAGACATATGCAATGTTACTCTGAAATGTTTGGAAATGGTGGAGTGTTTAATAATCAGCAGAGTTGCATGAATGCAAATTTCGTGTTAATCTTGGACATGAGTAACAGTGTCTGCTATGGAGGTTTTGCTATTTCCTTACACCATTATACTTGCAATAGTCATTATTTATTACTATTTGTGTCTGTTTATTACTGGAGTGTTTCACAACCATAACTTTTTTTTTTTTTTTCTGGATATATTACCCAAACTGCTAATGTTATCATCGATGTTTATTTAATTACAGCCCTGGACATAATACGGTGTAAAACAGCCCTGATGTTTCATTGGTAGTGGAGACCTAGAAAGTTTCATTTAAAATCCTACTTGCAAACCTAAATGCCAATGTGTACATAAGCAATTGGTAGGCAATTGACACCTTTATGTTCCATAGCCCTTTAGTGTGAAAGATTACAAACACTTTTTTTTTTTCTTATTTTATTGCCATTAAAATGACAGGAAATGGGTCATGTTCTTTGTAACATTAATTCCATTATAGAAAATGCCATTACCAAGAATTATCTATGATTATAGTCAGTTGTACAGAATGATTCAAACCTTTTTGTGCATAAAGTGATATTGTCCAAATGCTGGGGGTTTTTATAATATTCTCTCTAAGAAGAATTCTTTAATTTCATAAGATATTAGGATACAATTCTTCACTGTATTTGTAGGGAGTTTGGTTTTTGAATACCAACTTCACATCCATGGAAAAGTCAGTCAGAAACATAATGCCAAAGAGCCTTCAGAGAAAAAAAAAAAGATACAAGTAAGTCTACCAGTGCCTAACTCTGCTCGAAATTAACAATATAGATCTCATTTTTTTTGCTGAGTAATAAATCCACGAGACTATTAGACATTTTTTTAAGCAGTGTTCCTTCATTTCTTCATCTTAGAGCTTCTCTATTTGGCAAAAGTACTTAGCCAGTGATCACAAGAGGAGCCTGGTTTCATCTGGACACTTGGAGTTCATCTACCTGAAATATGTAGAAGACAGAATGCCTTGTAGCCAAGATTCTGATATGCAGCCTCATGAACTCAAGTGGCCTCAGACACAGGAGATAATTTAAGGAGAAGTCCTATATCTCAGATAAGAGTCCTAATCACTAAATTATCAGCAAATGAGAGGCATTCTTCCACCATTTTGATAGTGAAAAACATAATGGCAATTTGTTACTGTTCCCTTTGCTGGTTTTGTAAATCTTCCTACCAACCATCCAACTTATAATCAGACCTCTGAGATATTCCCTGTAAGAAGTCAAGAATCATGACTTTTTCAATTTCTTCAACAGTGAGTACAGATGCAAAATATTCATTTATTATTTCTGCTATTACATTACTATTTCAGGGATCTTCTTTTTTCACATATCTGTGCAGGTTTCCCGCCTGTGTTGCCTTCGGGAAAGAATTTATTGATGGCTTTTATGCCTTTTGAAAGTTGTTCTCCAACTCTGGTTTTGGACTGCCTTTTACATTTAACCCGCTAGAATTTGTTTCTCCTTTCATTTTCTTCGACTGCACACAATTTCACTTTCCTGAACGATGTCTTCTTGAATTAAATATCTTCTATGACTCAGCAATTTAATTATGCCAACTTTCTTTTTGAAGTCCCTAGGCTGTTTTTATGCAGTTCCTCTCTTTGAAATTACACATTAAGTCTTGGGTTTCTTGGCTTTTGTTGCTTCTACAAGCACATTGGATGTGAGTACGTTGTAATTCCTATGCTAGATCAGCTTTTTGATGGCAACATTTCAAATAGTTTCCAACTCTTTTCAGTACTGAATTCTTCTCATTTTATTATGTTTTCTAACTAGGTACTTAATATTTATTTATTATTATATATGTACACAATTTCTCTAGGGAAAAGATTCAACAGGAGTGCAAAAGAACTGCATGAAAAAGTTAATGTTCATTAACTACAGTCAAATATTATTATGCAAAATTCTGCTATCCTCAGTTTATACAATGAACATGTCCTCTATTTAAACTTCTTTCTGAAAGCAATGATAAACCTGATGAACATATCATTTTTTGAGGGGAAAATCCTCAATTCAAAAATCTGAAATTAAAAAATGTATAAAACACACAAATTTATTGTCTATGAGTTTTCAGCTGCCTTCTAAAGAAATAGTTCATATGCTTTTTGTTTTGAAAATTACTTTAAAAAATGTTATCTGGAACACAATTTAGCATTTCTTTCCTTGAAAAGGAAATCATGATACATGCTTATCTTTTTCTCTGGAGATCAGACTCTATCATTTCTCCTTGTTTGCAGCCTCTGTAAGAATAACTGCAGAATCCCAAGCTAATCTTGTTCTCTCTGGGGCAGAGAGTTCCAGTGTCAAGTATCCTCTGATACTCAAGTGTTGTACCTGTCATGGTGGGGAAGGATATGTACACTGAGAAATTAATGACTTGGCACCATTGGAGCTTTGGCACAAACTGCCTAAACTTGTTGTGGACAGTTTACTTTTACTGATATCAGAGAAATTTTTATAATTCTAAGCAAGTTTTAAACCATCACACAGAGTTAAAGTTCTGAAAATCAATATAATGAAGAAAATTGTTGTAATTAAGACTGAGTGGAATGCAAGCAAACTAAGCATAAGCAAAAGGGAAAAGGGGAAAGTTCACTTTTCCTTTCCCAACCAGGGAAGGTATAACACCATAAACAATCGATCTTACCCACTAATGGTATAGGGGAGGTAAACTAGAGGCGGAAGTGAAAGATTTGAGAAGGAAGAAGTTAAGCCTAGGAAGAAGGGAGGATGGACAGAAGATGGATTTTTTTAGTTTTGACTTAGTTTATCACTGGTTTACTCTATTTTAGATTGGAAATAAATTAAATTAATCTTCCATAAATTTAGTCTGTTTTACCTGTGACATTAACGGGTAGGAGATTCCCCCTGTCTATATCTCAACCCAGAGGTTTTCCATCTTATTTTCAGCCCATACCCTTTTAAGGAGGAGGAGTGAACTAGAGGTAGACAGCCAATGTCAAGTCCATAATGAAGTCAAAAAAAGATAAAAAGGTAATGGAGTGACTTATGAGGTCACAAAGTGTTTTAAATTGATAGCAAAATCTGATTAAATGGATATGCATGTTTCTATTAAATATGTTCATATAGCATCTTAACTTCACAAATATTTTTGTAGGAGGGTTTTTTCACCTATATAATCTAGCTCCCCAACAGCATCAGTATGTCCAATTACATTCCTGGCCATGTACTAGAAACTGCATTTGTAAGCTCACAGCACACTTTCACCTCTAAGTACATCACTACTTATGCAGTACATTATCACAAGAGAGGGAAAAGTCATATTTATAGACCTTGACCCGCAGACATGTTATATGATGTACAGTTCATTTACAAACAAGGGTTTAAAAAAAATTACAAAAAAAAATGTAATAAAATACTTGTGCTGCACAGACATCACTGAGAGTTAAAGAAAAAATAAATAAAAAATAAAAAATTATGATGATGAGATATTAAGTAATATATGGAAGAGAACCTCATCACTGTAAAACTAAGCAGGGAAAAAGGTTGTGTAATGTGAGCTTATTACAACTTTCATAATTGTACAGTTTCTGCTTATACATCTGCTTATAAAGGGTTATATCCAAGACGGAAAAGACAAATCAACACTCATGCAATTTATTATTTTTTTCTTGCTTTCTGTATTTTCTCAGAAACAACAGGTTTGTTGTTATAAGAGGATATTACATCAAAAACCTGATCTAAATCTACTGAACTACTTCCATCAGCTGTGCTCTCATTTAGAATGTCACTTAAAAAAACATAGTTAGGTGCTATCATCTTTGAATCTAGCTGGAAAACAGCACCCTGCAAAAGAATAAAGGCATATGCATAGATGGCCATACTGTTTCTCAGAAAGGAAGAGAATTTACACTTAATATCTGTTTAATAACACCTGTGGACAGGTGTGATTAAACTGCCTCACTGAATCATGCCCCAAAATAACTCAGGCACTGCCTAAGATATCCCACAGTTTTGCAAAATTACATTTTGGCTTACTCATGCTTGCAGTTAAACACATAGGTGAGGACTTGCACACCATTATAGCATGTTGGTAAAGTTTCTTCTACTATTTGTCAAACCAATTGTACTTTCTGATCCACCCAAACGTCTCCACTCAGAGTGGGGGATCCTGAGTACAATGTTTCATTGTTGAAGTGACCTAAGGGACAACACAGTGTTAAGCATGCTTGGAATATAACTAAAGGAGGGTAACTGGCAAAAGTAACTGAATTTGCGTTCCTGGGAAAATCATAAAATAGATAGCTAAAAAATATATGTGAGAAAAAAATCAATTGGGAAGTAAGGGAAATGGCTTTCAATGGTTTAACCTTGAACAAATCAAAAGTGGCAATCAGCATTAATCGAGCTGGGGAAAGAAAGGAGGTTCCATTTCAAACTTCATTTTACTATCAGTTAGCTAATAAGAAGCTAAATAAGTAATCTCTTCTTAATTGTTTTCCTGGCAGCTTTTAATATTAAAGGTTGCCCAAACCTATTATTCAAGTATCACAACACTAAAATCTGTTTCAGTACTGTGTATTCAATTACAAAAAAAACAAATCCCCCCCAAAAAAAACAAAACCAAAAACCACAAGCAAAACAATCATTTTTTGTTGCAATGTAACCTGTAAAACATCTTTTATTACTATGTTTTCAAATACACTCTCAAGCATCTACACAAAACCATATCCATTTATTCAGCTGTAAAACCCTAATGCTTACATGACAGTATTTGCACAGATGAGATATGCAACTAATAAGGTGTTCCAAGTTAGAGATGTTTGAATTAATGCATTATGTGAAATTTTAGGAAATTTTTATTGCACACAAGCTTGAAAATTAAACTTTGAAGTTCATGCTCCTGTTCACATTAATGATTAAGTGTTGCTGATTAATAAGCTGGGTAACTGTTGTTTGGTAATATTCCTAAAAGTCTAATCAAATCAGAACCCAGTCAAGTACTGTATTTTTGTAGGAAAATGTGGTGTGCAGTAAATGAAGGAACATGTATTCTTCAAGTTACCTGCTGAATGAATAATGTAATACAATACAGGTATAAACAGCAGTCAGAAAAGAGATTCAATTTTAAATTCTTGACAGTTTCTACAAGTCTTTGTAAATTGATGGTCTTTAGTCTGGAGAAAAGGAGGTTCAGGAGAGACCTTATCACTCTATACAAATGTCTGAAAGGAGGTTGTAGTGAGGTGGGTGTTGGTCTCTTCTCCCGAGTAACAAGTGATAGAAAAAAAGGCAACGGCCTCAAGTTGTGCTAGGTGAGGTTTAGATTGGATGTTAGGAAAAATTTCTTTACTGAAAGGGTTGTCAAGCCTTGGAACAGGCTGCCTGGGGAAGTGGTGGAGTCACGCTCTCTGGAGACCTGGCACTTAGAGACATGGTTTAGAGGTAGACTAGGCAGTGTTAAGTTTGAGGTTGAACTTGATCTTAAAGGTCTTTTTCAACCCAGATGGTTCTATGATTCTAAGTATACACTGGACTACTTTTAATATCATGACCTATAAATTTTTGTCGTCCTTATCCAACTCCTACTTATTACATAAATTGAAAGAATTTTGTTATGTGCATCCATAATATTTATGAGCTTCACATTCTAATGTGGACCCCTGAGTATTATTTATTTCAGACAGTTCAACCTTTCTCTGATGTCAGATACCTCAGATGTTTTTTGAGGCAACTTGCCTAAGATCTGCTCACAGGATATCCTAAAAGTACCTCATAAGACACCATAGCCATTTTACAGACCTAGAGCTAATGCACAGAATAATATCAAATTATCTGTGTTCATTTTAGTTTATTTCTTGATTTGAGGTACTTTTTTTGTTGACCATTTTTCTGACTATTTGTCATCATGCGGTTTTCAAAAGGCTATCAATAAATACCGTTGTCTTCAGCTGGTTCTCTGAGTTCCAAGGTTTCTTACAATGAAACCTTGTTGTACCAAAAAAATCCATGTTCTGAGAAAATAACAAAGAAATAAAAAAAAATCCTTTATATATTTCAGACCCTTGATTCCCCTTTCTTCCACATATCAGAAAAAATGTAAAACCACATGTCCTTCTTTCACTTTCATATGCACTAGAAAAGAAAAAAATTGACCTTGTAGGAAGAAAGATGTAATTTATGTTCTCATACTATTACCTCAGAATAAAAATTAAATTTAATCTAATTTAATTTCTAATCTAAGAAATGCTAACACCTCGATTAGTTGTTTTGATTCAGTTTGCATTTTAGTAACAAACAACACAGACTTCATAGGCATTACATGTCTACAGCCCTCAACGGAAGTAGATGCTAAATCTTTTTGTGAGAGAAACTGAGAAAAGTGAAACCTGTGATTAGAAGTCAATACATACAAGAAGTTGATTATCTGCTGTTACAGTAAGATCTATCAAAATTACATGATTCTCAGAACTGCTGAGAATGTACTGATATTCTTACTCCACTGGGAATAACATGTGTTCAGTATCTCTGAAAAGAAAGTCATTTAAAATTGATTTGGATGTCTAATAATGTCTAATTGAAGAACTCTCTAAACTGAATACTAGAGCAAAAACTTGAGAGTGTGAAGGAAAACATATGACATCTGGGACTGGGGTTTAGAAAAGTCTTGAAAATTGATTGAGCTGAAGGATGCACTTGCATTCATGGTTTCTTTTCTTTGCATACCTGTGCTGCCTTTATTATTTATCAACAGGTATTTTCCAGGCTAAGTGTTTCACATTACAGAACATAAAAACATGCAGAAAGCCATCTAAAAAACAAACTCACATTCTTGGGAAAAATTGTAAATGAGCACACACAAATTATATTTTTCCTTTGCAATAACTGAGATTTGTATTATTAGACATTTTAACTTCTTGAATAGCATCAAGCTCAGGTAATAAATACCATGTCATTAGTAGAAAAAAAATCAGTAGGTCAGATTTCTAGAAAAGAAAACTCTTAGAAACTCTCCCAGAAAATAACTACTCTGATAATAGATACTCAGAAGCAGTAGGAACAACTGATCCTAGTCTAAAGGTTCAATTGTTAGTATTTATTACTGTACTTCTGGGATCTAAGATAATATTTTTTGGTTATTTATTTAATTAAAAGGTGTTGTGTTTCAAATAACCAATGAAATGTTTACTTATTCACTAAGTTTGGTCATGCCACTTTCTTTATAATTATACCGTTTTGAGTTTATGGTTGTGTAAAGATAACATTTGTGACAGGTTTCAATGCCACTACCCACAATAACGCACTTCACGCAATCTTGCCTCGCTTTATCATTTTCACTATATAGGACTTACAGCAATTTTTCTGCTTCTGTTTCTGTCTTGTTTCTGGTGTTCTGTGATCTTTTATATGATCCTTCTTATCTACTCATATTAGATGATTACACATTTTCCAGCTTTGATCTGTGCAAGCTGCAATTGGGCTGACTTGCTTGATGTCAGCACTCCCTTCTGTCTGAGACAGCGTTTCTGAATTGCTTGTCCAATTTTTTTTTTTTTAAGCAAAGCATATTAATCTGTATGCTGTAACTGAAAAAATGGTATCCTAATGACTTCAAAATTATTATATTTGTGCAGCTTGTGAAATGGCAAATGGCTTTGCTTTTCAATCCTTCCTTTTCCTGCTGAGCATCCTTTCTCACACTTTCCATTGCAAAGCCTTTTTATTCTTCGGAAAATCCTAAGATGCATTCCTGTACTGCCTTTCAGGGTATAAGGAGCCAACATGTTTGCTAAAAGCAGACTACTGCTTGCTGGTTATTTCTGACAAAGTTTGACAGTAACATCAATGAGTCTGAGATAGTCATGTTTAGAGTATCTGTAGACCTAAAATGCAGAGTACTTTGCTCCTTTGTCTGTTCCATCAGGGTATACACTGTCATTTTGTTTGAAAAGTCATAATCCTTTCATAGCTCAATAGCCTTAGACCTTTTAGGAAAAACATCTTATATTAAACAAAGATTCAGTAATTTATAAATATAATTAAGTCCAGGGCAAATGTCAAATTAGTAGAATTCTGGTCCAGTTGCTTCTCTTCTGTACTACAATAAATATTGAGACTAGAACTAATAGTAAAGATCTCGCACCACAGTCCTTTAAATAATTTCTCAGCCTTTATCTATTTAAGCCATCTGTAGAATGAGAGAGTACTTATTCTTGTACTTATTCAGTTAATTCCCTCTCATTTTTTGCTTGTTAACATAAGCTACCAGCTAGAGCAAACTCATGATGAATTTCAATATGGCAATCGTCTGTCAAGAACAGGACAAAATCCATTTTCTCTGGGTTGTATATTGACCTACAGGCCAAACTCTTGGGAAGAACATGGCTACTTAGCATAAAAGGCAGTGTGCTGATAATCTAGTGTTCTTTTGGTGAGATAACCTGTACTTCTTGTGGAGGCCATCTGGTCCAATGCTCTGGTCAATGCAGGGCCAATTAGAAAAACAGATTCAACATCAAATTTAGACCAGGTTTCTCAGACTTAAACCCAGTAAAGTTTTGAGTATGACATGGAACTTCCACAATGTCTCTGTGGTAGTGTTTGATCACTCTTGTAGTAAGACTTCTTGTGCCCTAATACCTGGTTTGAATCAATATTTTTAAAACTTTTGCCCATTGTCTTACATGCTTACATTGTGCTCCTATGGGAGAAGTCTGGCTCCAGCTTCTCTATAACCTCCAGATAATTCTGCAAAATTGGCTCAATTTAAAATATATTCCATTTTATATTGACATGGTATATATTCTGATTATTTGAGAAAAAGAGTGTATTAAATAGTAGCTATAATGTTGTGAAAGGGCTTTTTAAATAAGAAAAAGGTCAACATTTTGTGAAATTCAGAAGTATCTATAAGAAACATGTATTCCTAATGCTAAAATGAAGGATTTGACAAAAATTTAAGATAATGTTTTTGTGTTAAGAAGAATATAAGGGTATTAAATTCAGTTCTCACACAAACAAATAGATTTTTTTCCACCCCTGGAGAAATATTTTGCATAAGAAAAATTGAGAAAAGACCCTGATCATCATGCCCTTTTTCCTCAAAGTCTGAGAACTTGTTAATTTTCACCACTTTACAAGAGATATTTGGTTCTAGATTTAATTGTGTATCTTCCTTGCCGTACCTGCACATAAAATATTCTCTGATGTTTTTCCAGCCATTTAAAAAATCTGCAAGATTCAAAACTGCATCTTATAAGTTCATACTTTTTATGCAAGTAACAAGATATATGCACATGACTTTTACAACATTCTGAGATACAACAGTTGGCAAACTTCTGTCATACAGATATGCAACCTTGCTTTGGTGAGTTACGTGTCTCAGTGCTTCATAAAAGGCAAAGGTCATTGAATTTATCAAAAGGAAATCAAAGGATGAAAAGGACACTCCATAAAATTTAGTGTTTACTAGGAGTTTTTTGTTCCACCCAGTCAACTGTAGTACCATTTCATTTAATTATCACACTGACTGTCCTTGTAGAACTCCAGAAGAAGATGAAATGTATATATTCACTGACACAAAACCAGCACCATAAATGTATTTGCTGCAATGCACCAGCAAAGCAATTCCAACAACTGCAACCTGCATCTGTTCATTAACATATCCTGTCTGGGCATTTTGACCTTGTTCCTGCTGTTACAAAAACTGAAGTCCTACTGGCTATCTTTAGAAAGTCTTCATGTTATTCATTTAGCAGAGAAAGTTCTTCTGCAATTAAATAGTCCAGAGAGAGACACAAATTCAAGAGGGAAGCAGAAGCATCATTTCTAGAAAGAGCAGCAATCTGGAGCTAAGACTGTAGATTTCCCAAATCTGTCTCCTTGTCCTCATTTTCCACATCAGTATTTTTTCTGCACTATGGCCTAGATCTCAGTTTCCCCAAGAATTTCAAGAGAAACAGATCTTTTACTCTGATGTTAGACATCAAACTAGAAGACTTTCTAGTCCCCCTTAGATACGAGTCTAAGGTAAATAAATGCAAATGGATACATCAGTTTGTTTTAGTACGGGAGAAACAAATACTTAAATGCCATTTTAATTTTTCTGCCTGTAAAAACATCTTTTTTTCTGTAATGTTTTCTGTGTTGCTTTGCAGATATGCAAATCTGATAGGTTTCAGAGTTCCTGCCAAAATGATAGAAACAAAGGAAAACAAAGGCCAAAACACTTTCACTTCTATAAAACAAAGTGCATACATCTTACTTGCAGACAATCTCTGCAGCGTTATCTTCTGTTTGGTAGAGACTATCTTGTTAAAAAATCTATGCCTTATCTTATGCATGCCCTGCTGTGGATGAACATTGACCTTAGATATAACTGAAATGATAAATGATCATTTCCTTAGTGAAAGTTTGCAAGCAGCAAGTGTTATCAATTTTAAAGTAGCTCTACAAGTACAAAACATGTCAGGAAGAGCAAGATCCTGTCACCTTATCTATATTGCCTGACACTCCATCCCTCAGGAAAACCTATAACCATGGTATTCTTCATGGAGAACTAATGAATGAATAAATAAATAAATGAATATGGTCTAATAGCTACACTTTCTTTTTTTTTAATTAACAGTATGGTTATGAATTTTTTATAAACAACTTAAAAAAATTTAAATACCCCAAATCAAAAAATATTATTGGATAAATGAAGTAAATCTGGCAATATTTTCTTGTGCCACAGAACTATTCTAGAAAAGGAATTCAGTGGTGGTTTTAGATACTGCAGAATGCTACTCGAGCAATATGATAGTTATTGAGCAAGTCTTCACAGAGCTTTTAGCATGGCCCTTATACTTGCCTCATCCACAAGTCATAGTACAAGCTTAGCTGTATTTATGTCATTAACAGAAGACAGCTAGAGCTGGTTTTGCCATGTCACAGCTTATCTGGAATTCTCCTCTACAGCCGTTCTCATTCCCCATTTCCTTAAATGCATGCATATTTTCTGGACTTTTCCATCCAGTGGGCAGTTGCATTCAAACACTTCCACTTTGAAAGGAAAAATAAGTTCTGTATATGCAACTCTCACCCCTTTCAGTTCAACCACTGTTCCTAAAGGTCTTGGTCTTAGATGCCCACATGCTGACTATTGTTTGTTTTGCCATGTGTAACTGGTGGAAGGAGATGGGAAACAAGAAGTTTATTTACTCTTGTTCAAATATCACTGAGAAACAACAGAAGTAGTAAAGAGATCTGAGAGTTTTTCCTTTATATAAAGTATTTAGATAAAGAACTGGGAGTTCCATAAACAGTGTAAACTGTGATACAAAATGAAGGTGAAAGTACATGGAAAGAAAGGGCTGGGTTTTTTCTAGGAAGATTTTGTGTCTGGCCTGAATGAGGCAGAAGCAGGCAGACATTGTCTAATGTAGTCTCTTCATCAAAACACCGTGCCATACCTCCATGAAGCAGCCTTGCAGGACTGGTCATTCGTCTCATTCAAAAGGATGGGTGAGAAGGCTCTTCAGGACAGGGGGGAAGTGACAAATACTGCTGCATTTGCAGAGCAGTGGCAATGGTCAAGACAAGTTTGAGAGCCTCCTCACTCAGGCTTATACAACCAGACAAATTTTGAGGCATATGGCAAGTGTATGACAACCACCTCCCAGTGCAGGAGGTGTTGGATATTCAGGGGAAAGGCTAGCCATCCCTAGGAGTGCCCATCTTTTCCTTCTCTGAAGCACAGCCCCGGAGGAAATAAACCAGGACCTGGTATGTGTAAACGGAGTGCTCTGGGGCGTGGTGCCCTGGATGAGTCCCTGCATGAAGTCACTGCGTGGCATCCTGCAGCTTTCTGGTAGCTGCATATCACAAAACAGCAATGAAAAAGTGAGGAGAGAGAGAGAAAGCTGCCAGTGAGTGGAGAGGAAACAGACAGGAAAATTGCCTGGAACCAGCCTGAAGCCCACTTGGTTTGGCATTTCTCTGCCTACACATTCACATGAGTTGGCAGCAGACAACCCTGGTGTTATTTAAAGACGGGCCTTCTGTTGTTTTGGGAAGAATGTTTGGAAATGACACTCAAGGTGGAGCCAGGAACTATGTAGTCAGACATTCTCAGCAAAGCCTGGAACTCTTTTCACTTACATCTATGTGATTTGTTTGGAACCCCTAAACCCTTCTTTTGGTGCATTAAGAAACTAAAAAATGCAATATATTTTTCAGAATATTCTTTTTTGTCCCTGCAAATTTGCTTATCATGTATATAGGTATTGATAATAAAACATAGATTTCTCTTTTTTGCATGTGTGTGGAAAATAATAATGAGTTATAGTGGCAGTTCTGGGGAAGGTGTGACATTAATTTATTCTATTTCCAGAAACAAAAGAGCACAAACCATTGAGCTTGTAGCAAACAGGAAAATATTTTTATCATGGGTTTTTAGGTACTTATTTTTCAGCTTTCAGATAATGGAAAACAATCTGGAAAGGAAGCCTTTTACTTTTTACTTAATTAGCCAAAGAATTAGAAGGCATTCTTGCAAGGAATTCACTCAATTAATAGAGGCACTAACATCCATTAAGTATTCTGTCATAACAACAAAATCATGTGAGAATTGAGCATGGTATATTTGAATTATTAAGATCATTACAAGTTTCACTCCCAAAACCAGTACTCTCTATTGCAAAGTACTAGTATTTTTAATAATCTTTTGCTTATCATCTGAATATATCTAAAAAGTGTGCAAGGACTTACATACACCTGAGAGACTCGTCAAAGACTGTCCTGAATGCAACCAGGTAGGAACTCAATTTACCAGTCCTTTCACAAAATGCTTCTTAATATGCAATAAATCATTAATAATCATAATGCTAGAACTAGAGTAGCAAGAAAAAGGGATTAATTATAAAACACATTTTATCTTATTCCACTTTACCTGGAATATATTAACTTGAAAAATATCTTTTAATAATTGCTAATCTTTTAATGCAATTTCTTGACTCAACACAGAGCTCATCTGGTCTATTATCAGAAGAAATTAGAAAAAATAAAAAAGAGAGAGAATGTTTCATTTGTTTATCTGATGTTGTTTTATTTTCAATACTTATTAGATATTTCCTTACTTTTTAAAATGTAATTGTTTATAAAGTTTGAAGATTATGTGTAATCACATATTAAATACGGTAGATAAACAAATTTAAGAGTGTGATTTAATCAAGCGATTTTAAAAAATCAATTAAGAGTCAGATGTGAATTAATTAACCTTTAATCTATCTAAAGCACAGGAAAATGGAAAAACATGAAAGTCATCTAGCTGCTGTTCACATTTCACAACATGCCATAAGATTGTTAAACATTAGAATAAGTATAACCTCATTATAACATTTAGATGGTGGTATTTTTCATTCTGAAGATCTTCATAAATTCTTACAAATTTAATGTGAAGAAAAACAGGTAATTTGCAAAAGGTTGTGGCAAACCCATAAATGACTACCGAATTTCTGAGCCCTCTATCAGAGATGTTTGAAAAAAGGCATCCTATGGCAATGTTCATTTAAAAAAATCTACTCCTCTCCTTTCACGGTAAAAAAAATTTCATGACATCACTTCATCAATAAACACTTCTAGGTAAGAATCAAATCAAAGATCAGCTGCTGTCCAGTTATAACCACAGTCTGTAAAAGACCCCAAGAAAGCTCTAGAGGGGGCAAAATGAACACCGAGCAGAGCAGACTATCCAAATCTTGGCAGTGCAGCCATGCACAAGAAGTTGCCTATGTGAGAGACCATGGCGGTAAGGTGGAGTTAGCATTCCCCTCACAAGAAACCAGAACTCAGTAGCCTGTGAGAGCAAGACGAAAAGTGGTTTACTAAGAGAGGTAAAAAGTAAACAGCCCAAGCTGTAATTTGTGTGGTGTGTTGTTGGAATACTATTACTGAGGGAAATTCTAACAGAAAGAGAATTCTGGTCACCAGAGAGGCGAGACATTTATCAGTAGGTTGATCTTTCTCATTATTTTAGGTGTGGAGGGCGATTGATTACATATATCAATGCCGTGTCTGCATGAGTTTTGTAATACAGTGTGGGTTATACAGGAATGAGTCCTCTGTCACATTAAAGAGCCCAGAACTGATGCATGCAAGGGAGCATCACATGCTCATTGAGAAGGAGTAATTATGATTAACAAGAAAATTACAATTTTGGTGTTCCTAATACTGTGATTTACAAGGTTTTCCCGGCATTTTTATTCTGTGTTGAAAAAGAAGAACAGAGCTCCAGAATCAATTAATATTTGTATAAACTGGCACATGTTTGCCCATATCTGGTGCTTATGACTCTGTTCCTGCAGTGTATTCCGTTCTCCATTTTTCCATAGGTCTTTGTCTTTCAAGAGTCTATTTTAGCACTTCTATATAATTGAAATTGACCCGGATGAGTCCATCAGCTTCATCAAGCTTTCAGTCAGGAATTCACTACCAAATACTCTCAGTGATGTCTGTAAACAGCTACCATTGGATTGATGAATTTTTCACTATTTATTGAGGGCAGTATGTAATCACCATTTCCTCCAGTGGTATTTTGCTAGTTTTCATAATTAGCTGTATAATCACCTTTTAAAATTAATTGATTTTTTTCCCATTACTTTTCTAGCCTTCTTTTCCTTTTATTTTCTTTTAAAAGAGCACGAAAGATTATGATACTGTATAAAGGCATTTAAGAAATTATTAATCAATTTATTGTTTTCAGACTCTAATCTTTTTCTTTTCCTGTTTGTCAATTAGTGACATCATCCAGAATTTTAATCTTCTTAACTTCTAAGAATAAATAAAAATAAGTTGAGCTTTAAGTAACTTTGCCTCCTTTTTCCATAGGAAAGTAGTTTTAGTAGTTATGTGCAATTGATGCAATGGAAAAAAAAAACCAAAACCACCAAAACTAAAACAAAACTACAAAACAAAAAACTCCTACCAAGCATAAAAAAGCCCCACCACCCTTGTTTACTAGTTCACAGCCACTGGTCTTAAATTGTTACCACACTCTGTTTTAAGCAAGAAACAGCTCTTGTATGTGGTGTCTTTTATTACTGTGAACAAAGATCTGCTCTAGCTATAATCTTACTGGAAACACACTCAGCTCTGAAAAATTACAAAATATAAACCTTTCATATTGGGGAAAAAGTACGGTTTTTTGCTACTCAAAGGGGGTTTGGATAGGATTTTTTATTTAAGTGGTTCATCTGGATTTTTTTCCCCTTTTTCCTAATGATGCATTTGCTGTGAAGTGATGAAATTGCTGACTTGAGTGATGACAGCCTGAACAATGATTGCTGTCAAAGAAAGAATACCTTTTATCTCCAAACTTCTGAAATATTAAAGCAGAGACAGCCAATAGATATTTCATTTTTTTAAAATGGCCTTCCAATTACCTTTCCTTTTAGTTCTATTTTTGTTGCACAAAAGGACGCCAAAAATGTGTTTGTCAAAATCCCTTTTTCTTTTTTTTTTTTCCTGATGAAAAATTTCTTCTATGTTGTGTAGAAAATAATCTTTGAATTGGAACTTCAGAATGATAGACAATATGCTTCTATAGCTTCTGCATAATGGGGATTCAAAGCTCCACTAAGAATCTGTATGGGGAAGACGATGACAAAAAGTCATCTTTTGTATTAAATTACTGGATTGTTTCACAGTAAAACAAGCAAAACAAGGAAAAATGTTATGAGCAACAAAAGTAAATAAAAAATAATTCTATGCACAGATATGAGACAGATACAAACATTTTTTGAGAGGTGAAAGCCAAGCAAATGTCATCCCAGTTAATAAACAGATAAAGGTAGCATAGAAGGGTTAATATGAGATTACTTAAACAGTTTTAAACAAAAACTGATAAGACCTATGAAGATTTACTCCTTTTTTTCATTCTTGATACTTAATCGCTATACAATATTAAAGATTGAAATGTTTCTGAGCACACCTTGACACAAATTCCATTATAGCATGTGTGTCCCAGGCTAGCTTTCATTTCTACAAAAATCCTGATATATTGCTTTGAAGTCAGTGTTGAGTATATCTTTAATGGGGTATTTTATTTAGATGTGAGAACTATTTAGAAAAGTCAACGAAACTTTCTAAACTGGTTTTTTTTTTATTCAAGCTGCATTTCCATGTTCCAGTGTTGTTAAAACTTTGTTAAATATTGCAAAACACTTTGATAACTGTGAAAAGCAGGAATTACAGGCCTATTTATGGAAATTGAATCAGTTTCTCACTTTGAAACTAATTTTATATAAATATTTCAAAAGGTGCAAAAATTAAAACAAACCAAAATTTTTATTTAAAAAATGTCAGAATTTAAATTTTACAAATTACTAAAAGATGTAGGCAGAGAGAGTTTAGATTTCATTTTATTCTACAGAAAAGGAAGTTTAATTTCCAAACAGCTTCAATGTAATTTTGCCTATCTTACTTGCATTAATTCAAGAATATTTTTTGTCTTTTTCCTCAGAGGCATTCCTGGTATGAATAAGAAAAGTCTATTAAATTAGGTTATTATATTTTTTTAATGTATGTTATAATTGGAAAATTCATTTATGTACCTTTTTGCTTGTTGACAGAACTAATCCATAATTTATTCACACCTTCTAATTCTATCAGCTTTATTGCTATCTATTACTATTATTATTTAGATAATTAGGTGAAGTGTTATGGAACTTTTTGATAAAGCTGTGTTGCTTTAGGAGCTATCAAGAATTTTAAAGATGACTTAGTCTTTAATTTGAAAAACAAGTGGATTTCTGTAAAGCACATGATAAAGATTTGTTATGGAAAACATAACACTGCTATGCAGTGTTCTGAATCACCCTATTTTCATTAAAACTTTGCAAAAAGATGAGTTGTATTTTAAAATTTGCCTCACCAAAGACTGAGGTTTTTTTCGTTATTCTCTTAGTGATAACAAGCATACCGAAAATATATATCATTGCCTTTCACAAAAATTCTTATCCATTAAGCAAGAAAGATTTCTTATTCAGGTTAATTTTCTTCAGGTTATTTTGAAATTTGATCAGTGTTTCTTTTTTATACCATACAATCTATGTGCTTCTACCTGATGTGGGATTAGCTATTGAATCACCTCAAATCAGCTGGAAAGCAGGTGACCTGTTTGACTAGTCCAATCACTGGTGGCAGCAAAGTCACAGTTGGAGTTGTTCATTCTAAACTCATCTCTGCCCTGGACTATTAAATCATTTTTTTAAGTACGTATAAAGTTCGGAATTATAAAACATGGAACAGGCAGCAAATATCTGTGAGTGATGCTGTAACTAGAATAATACAGAGGGAAAGGAGCACCTTCGTTTAAATAGAAAATTTGAAATATACATATTTATTATATGTACAAATATAAATATTTTTTTCTATTGATTCGATGGATTTGGATCATCTATGTCAATTTAAAAGACAGTGATGTATAAATGCAGATATGTTATGATTATCATAAAGACTGTAATTTATATTAATAATTCAAGTACCACTAATATTATCTGCATTAATAGATTGCCTCAGAAGCAGTGGATTTACACATTCCTTTCTCTGTTTTCAAAAGCTCTTATACAACTATGAAATTCTGAACACACACTTTACTCTGAAACCAAAGCATAACAGAAAATACAGAAGAATAAAAGTTAGGATTTATTTTTTGGATGTTTGTTCTAAAATGTGCATATATTTTTAGAATTGCTGTAGTCAAAATAGTTCATCATTTCTGTTCCATCTGAAACACTGAACTCTGAATCTCTAGAGACTGGAGTAACAATCCATATACCTTACTGAAATAATATTGAGACTATTTCATTAGATTTGCAGATAAGATCAAAGAGTTTATTTCCATTTAAATAAAAAATTACAGATTTTCACCAATTTGAAAACAATTCCAGGGGAAGAAAATATACCCAAGGATTTTTTTAATGGAACACACCAATGCAACTAACATCTGATTGTCTCTCAAGGCAATCCATAAATTTTTGCACAACAGATAAATTCTAGAAATATGTACCTATTCCTGTTATTCATTGCTTTCTGTGGCCACTTGGCCACAGCACTCAGTTTTGATTCCACAATACCACATGACAAGAGAACTAGAGGTTGTCATAAATCATTCAAATACACTGGTTAGGGATAAAGTAAAATCAGGAACAGTTTTAATACAATTAATGCAACAAAGGAAAATAGAGTTTCTAAAGTTTATGTCTTCAAAAAGTATATTTTGTTCATCAGAAATGCCTCCATATTTTGATCTGAGGATAGTGGTGAAACTTCTGCTAGGCATGATATGTTTCCTGAGATAGCCATTCCAGGGCAGATAATCTGCAGATACTAATGATTATTGATACAGATTAAATGCTTGTAGATGGTATATAAATACATGCTCAGCAGGCAAACAACTAGTGCCAAATGACTGCAAATAATCAATAGTTTCAAATAACTGCTATACTGCTAATAAGTAAAAGGATACTGTTTCTGCAGACTGAAGTTATTTAGGGCAAAGCAGATAGATAAATAAGATAAAAATAAAAGATAGCAATGAAACTTACATACCTAAAACTTTACAAATGTTACCTGAATGTTACCACCTTAAAAAAAAAAAAAACTATTAGCAGATGCTTTTTAGAAATGCTGGCTTTTAATAGAATGTATGGCCTGATTAATTCAGTATACCACATAATCAAGATTTGCGTTTGATTTTTTAAAGGAGTTTGAGTTCTGGCAGTCTGACTCTGGGCAGTATTTTCACATAAGTCAGGCAGCAAATTTAGCCACTGACTCATTCTGTAAAACCAAAATCTGAAATTAGCTGATTCACTAAAATATCTTTTTCTTTCTTCAAATAGACACAATTTAGGCTGGTTTAGAATAGTTCTAGCGTGAACAGAAAGCTAAAGTAGGATTTATGACGCTGAGTGTGGAAATTTATTTCTGTTGAAATTAATAGCATTACTACAGATAAAAGATTATTCAGGGGAGACATATGTTTTGGAATCTAGTTTCCACATTCTATAACTTCTCTGGTAGAATTGATCTCAAGAATGTATAGGACCATGTTATACTCAAAACATGTAACTTCAAAGCTATGTTCCACCTCATAAAACTTTTAACCACCTACACCAAAAAGAACAGAATTAACAAGATTTTGTGTCAACAGCACAAAGGTTACCTTCATATAAGCACAGACTTATATGGTAAGTGACTTCCTCCAACTTTAGCAGGATGCTAGCAAACATCCAATAGTATAGAATACCAGCAGTGGGGTTCACCACATCAAGCCAGAGGCACCTCTCAGCCTTTCCCAGAAAAAGCTGTTTGTGAGCCCTAAGTAATCAATGAAAGCTTGCAAAGAGGCAGAGACAGCCAGAGCAGACTCTCACCTCACTGCTAAAACCCTGTCATGGTGCAGCACAGCTGTCCTCATGTGCTAAAAGTCACTGACTCAAGATGCCACTAAGAGAGCAAACAGCTCCAAGGTCAGAAGCATCTTTGCCACCACTCAGAAACTACCTTGATACGCTGGACTGGAGTCCTAGAACCTCCTCACAGGCAAAAAAGTTTTGAGCAGGCCACTGCAGTCTGGGAACAGGATTGTATGTTTCCCATTGCAGAGGACAGGCTGCACTGGTGCACACCAGGAGATGCCCTCATTTCTTTGGGCTGGCCTGAGAATACTGAAGTTAACACTGTGGCTGTGTCCACACCACAGCATCAGCGGGACATAGGGCAATGAATGGCATTGCCAGATGTCTCCACTTAGAGGAGAGAGTAAGGGTCATATCTGGCTAAGAGAACTTTGAGGTCACAGACACAAACATATCCCAGCCAAGATCATTAGTATGGCATAAACAACATCACACATACAACCTAATTTTTTTCTAAGCCTTGAATGCAATTGAGACCTAAACGCTTTGGAGTAGCTAAACTACAGAACCAAAAGGAGTTCTTGACAAGAAAGATTTAGGAATGGTTAAAGTTACCGAGATATTCTGTGATGACCCTTTTCAAGCTTTTGTAGATTCTAAACATAAAGATTTATAAGAAAAAAACATCAGTAGCTAAGAGAACAAAAAGTCCATCCGAAGTATCAAAAACAACCAAAGAAAACCCAAACCAATCAACCAATTAAACAACCAACCAGCCAAAAAAATCTTGAACTGGAAAAGATCTAATTCCTTGTTTCATAAAGGTAAATTTCCGTTTCCATGAGCTACAGTTCACGTTACACGTCTCAATGTTATCCTCCAGATGATCCTCATCCATCTGCAGACGTGTTATGTTTTGAGCAGAGATAACCAAGCAATCAGTGCTTAGACTATAACGGCACCTAAATACTCAGACATATTGTGGAAGTGATTTCAACATAACACGGTTTTATCTGAGCATGAATTTTAATTTCGCACTGGTCTCATTTCAGTTGTGAATCCTTCTTCCAGTTCAGAGCTGCTTCTACCACCCACAATAGAAATGAAAAGATTAAAACATAGCTGGAAAAGTTGCCTACCCTGAAATTTACAGACTGCAGCTTGTCAGCAGAAAAGTGGTGATTACGAATGTGCCAATTAGGTGCAAAATGTGGAAAATTCTGGAGAGAGCTAGCTACATCTTACAGCAATTTGACTTGGCTGAGTTCAGTAATATAATACTACTTGCCCTTGCCTCAATCAAGTGTCTAAAGAAGGCATCATTTGCACTTCTGAGTCAAAGATGGTGAACTGAGAACAATATTTAATCCCCAAGTAGTCATTCCCAATGGGAGATTCTGTCCGTACAATTTCTTCACTTCTGACCCATTTGTAATCACCGTGCAGTTTCATTCTGCAATCAATACTCATGGGATTTATGGGACTAAGCCTTATTAATG
Organism: Ptilonorhynchus violaceus; assembly: GCA_013397565.1. Lineage (NCBI taxonomy): Eukaryota > Metazoa > Chordata > Aves > Passeriformes > Ptilonorhynchidae > Ptilonorhynchus > Ptilonorhynchus violaceus. The sequence continues at coordinate 82,811 of VZRJ01011161.1, read as the reverse complement.
CCAATGGAATTTATGTAGGGTTAGTCCCTAGGCACTCTTAACTGACCGGAGACAACAACTGCTGGCCAAAGCTAGGATAGTATGTGCAATTTGAGGATTATAATTATATATTGAGCATTTTTTATCTTCAGTTATTTTATTCCGCTTTATTCATCACAAGCTACAGATGCAATAACTAAAATAGCATCTCAATTTAAAGAGGATATTCCTGACATGGATAATGCTCAGTTTCTGAATGATTAATACAGTCAAAGGAAAACTTTTTTGCTTTGATAACTTGGGACAATTTGGGGTCAGCAACATTATTGTCTATGACAGTAAACAGGTTTATTAACTAGATCAAACAGAAATTTCACAATCTGCTTGATCCTTAATTACCTGCAAATTTAAATCCCTATTTTATTGGAAGTCTCAGGTGTTCTGCTCAAAATCTCTATTAAAATGCAAATAGGTCATTATATAATTGAAGCTATTTAAATAAAGTATATTTTCTTCACCAGTTCATCCCGTCATGAATACGTGAAATATTTGAAAGGACAAGGGCTAGAGGGAATATGAGTAGGGTTTGTGAAAATTGTAAGAACACATGAAGACTGTTCAAGCTCTTCATTTTCTTTTTCTCCATAATACTCAAGAATAATATCTCTAGCTTACGAGGAGATAGACCTTTACATAAGGTATAGTTCATCATTGGATTTCATTACTCCAGAAGGTCATTAAAACAAACAATGTGACTATCAATCTTTTTACCAATATAAAATATGTAAAGGGACAGAGTATGGGGGGAAAATCCACATTATCTGTTTTTCTTAGTGGACCAGTGATGAGGATGCACTGTTATAGTGCACAGACTCTCAAGTCACTTACTTTGTCCAGTAGTCAGGAAGGGGGATGAAAGTCTGGAGTCATTTGAGGCCACTGGTTCTTATCAAAGTGGCAGAGCTACTGAAATACAATAAGAGGAAGATAATAAAGGTAAAGATTTGATTCTAAAAGCATAAATAGTTGCTCAAAGCAAATTGTAATATGTTGAGATAATTCCTTCTGACAATAGTGACTTAAGGTTGTATTTCTAAGTTCTGAAAGAACCTAAAGAAATCTTAAGAGCACTTTCAAAGATAATTGAAATGTCATATCTCAGTTATTCCAAAACACTCTTCATAACTGTAATTCTTTAAGATGACTAAGAACTTGTGAACACTGTATTGAACTGGTTACTATCCCTTGTTTGAAGATCTAAGAGATGCATTTTTTAAGGTGGCTTTGTAATATAGCTGTGTGACAAAGAATAAGAGGATATTTTAGTGCAAATTCTGCATTTGTGGTGTTATGGACTACATAAAGCAAGGTCTTCAAGGTTAAATAAGAGAAAAAACATGGTGGTAAGTTTAGTAAAGTTGAACCTAAGTATTCTTCAAGGAAGGAGTCCCAAAAAGAAAGGGGCTACCAAAAAAATTATAAAAGACAGAGGCAATAAAAATGAATGAAGGTAAGTAAAAATTAAAACTCACAACGTTCTCCCCTCAGAAATTATGACATTTAATACTCTGATGTATGTAGTTTACTAAATAAAATAAATTAAATTCCTATTTAAATTTCAGTTTGGAACACTTAAATTATTCTGTTTCAGCAGAAACTAAGTGTTGCAGTATATTTATCTGCATAAATAAAAACATAAGGGCATATGGCTATAGAAACTGTTTAATATCCCCGATGATGCAATTACATATATATGTATATAATCCTGATAAAATGGAATTAAAACAAGCAAGAGAATAGAATAAAATGAGAGGTACCTTCTTTGGGAAAAAAAAAAAATGAGATTGGCTTTTGGGTTTGGAAAATTCCAGTGTGAATGCGCAGTTCTACAAATTTGTTCATGTTGATGATTGTTCATTTTCCAGCATAAAAACTGTCCATCAGGTGATTTTCTTTCCTTTCCCCCTTTCTCTCTCTCTGCACAATCATAAAAAAACCAAAACAAATAAAAAAGGCAATATTTACTATTGATTCTATTCTTGCACTATAAAACCTCAGCAATATGCTCTTTATGAGGTTTACTTCACATAAGAATATCATCCAAATTTTTCAACTGAAGGAACAAAAGAAAAGACATTAAGTGACTTGTTCAACACCAGCAAATCTGATGCCAAGATGAAAGCAGAGGCAGATACAAGGCTTTCAGATTCTTGTTTGCAATGTGTTAGTATCTTTTCATTTCAACAGGTTTTCTCAGCTAAATATGTAGAGGCTTTTCTTTCACAGCAAATATTGTGACTTTGTTCTAACTTGTTTGACCCCCCTTCCTGCAAAAGCAGCTGCATAAGTAGCGATTTAAAAAAATTATTATTATTATTCTAGGGAAGTTTTTACCAGCTAGCATATATATATTAACCTTTGAAATGTATGCATATTTATAGCTAATGAACGGTACGTCTATGATATTGACCTGATGAGTGTTCACTTCCCAAAAACTTGCTTCAGACTAGACCTAGGTGTATGCCAATTTTGTTTCTCTCTTGCCTTTACTCCAACACACAATCCTGTACAAGCTCATGCTGAAGTTCTGGTTTTCACTTTCAAGTGCCCTTTGAACAGTAGTCTAATCCAAACCTACAGTGTTCACAGGTAGAGGGAAACATGGACATTATGTACTGACAGAATATATTTTTGGAATGTATTTGACCTCTGAGAAGTTTGACATTTGCTATTATAAACATAAAAGTTATCTATAACTCATTTGCTAAAGAGAGATAATGAACAGGAAGGAAGGAAAAAGAGAGAAGAGGAGCTGTATTTCCTAGACAGAGAAGTGAATTAAGATAGTAATTTGTCATGTCATCACTGAAGTTCTTAGTAAGAAGTATTTAAAGAATAGGAAAATTACTTTTTTGGCTTAAAAAAAATAAAAAAAATAAAAATAGAAAAATCTTCCTGATGAAAATTAAACTAAAAGTAACTTCATTAAATTAATTATTACTAATGGATCAAAGTGATAGATTTAGTCTTTACATTTATTATATTTTAATTTTATGTATATTCATAAAATATAGGCATGTGCATGGTTTCATTCTCATTGTTGCATCATCTGTATTCTAAAATACTTATCTTGATATATAAACATAAGCATACATGAAATTTTAAAGGGGAGAGGGATAATTTGTGTTAGTCACCCTGCTTATGACAATCCAGACATGTAATTCCCTCTTTCTTCTGCTGGCCTAGTCAGAAATACAGTACTGGTCTATCTAGGCCACTGACTTGATTCACTAGGAAATTTATTGTTTTCCTTTATTTTTTAACATTGTAACACTTTAATTGCTCTTTTTTACTTTGTTTTGATTTTTATACCAAATAAAACTAATGCCAATAAAACCCTTTACAGGTGTTAATTAATGAATAATAAAATTTTATACATTTCCCTAGATTAAAAAAAATTAAAAATTGAAATTGCTCTTTAATAATTCAGCAGAGAATTGAATTTCCTTCCTAGCTAGTCAGAATGTGTCTTTTGAAAATCTTTTTTGTCTACTGAAAGTCTCAATGAAAAATGAAGACTCAATGAAGTCTCAAAGAAAAGTACAATGTTTTTCAGAGTGAGACAATCAACAGCAAACACCGATTTTCTAATAAATTGATAAACATAAGTCTTATATGTGGCTTGTCTCTCCTTTTTACCATGTCTTATTCCATGCCTCTTCCCTTTCCTACTAATTACTTGTTTTCCTGCTTAGCAAATGAAGCTGACATAACTTTGAATGGTGCTCAAAAAAGGATTGTTGGTGATAAACTTACTAAGCAGCATATGGATAGACAAATGCAGTTTAATATTTTGCTGAACTGATGCAGAAGTCAGTGTTAAATAAATCAAAATGAAGAATTTTTGGCACAAATGTTCCAAAATACAATATGCAATTTACATTCTTCTTTGACAAAGTTCTTCCTATTGACCCCTATGCTCCTCTGCCACCATCCCTTTCCAGTCATCCTTCTCCCTGACGTTAAACATCCGAATGCACACTTGCCCCATGACTAGAGCTAAAACAATTTCACCATACAAACCTTCTGTCAACTTGGTCGGTCTTTCTTAATGTAAAATGGAATTAACTTTCCTTTGATGTTTGAGTTTCTATAGGAAACAAAAAAGGCATTTTTTCTTTCTTCAGTTACGGCACACTTTGTTACTTGCCCATCCCTGAAATTGTCTTTAAGTGAAAGATAAGAACTTTTCCTGTTAGAATTACCTTGGTTTTGACTCAAAAGCAGTTGCTTCCCAAACCTCTCCGTCGTCACTACAAACCTCCTACTTTCCTCCAACGACCCTCCTCTGAACCTGTCTTCTTAATGATTCCTGCCCTGTGATCTCCCCCTCTAAATAAATACCCTAATTTTTCAGTGTTCTGATATTTCTAATTGCTGGGACGATATTCTAGTGTGATGTGACCAGTATCTCTTGTGCAGAACATGTAACGTCTTAATCATGAAAGTAGTTTCAAAGACATTTTCAGACAAACATATCTAGTCGAGTTTAAAGTAGTAGTAAGTGGGTAAAACATTATAGGCCTAAATTCTGCAGGAAGTCATACTGGGTACTCTACTGTTCCATTTTGTTCTGCTAACTTCCAATTTGTGTAAGAAGAAAAAAAATAATATGAAATCAAAGTTTAGAAAAATGCCTTATTATTAAAAAGTTCAAGAAGAACAGTCTTGGAGACAATCTGTCTAAAATGGTTGTATTTCTTTTAGTAAGAAATATTTTAAAATATAAAACCAAGTCTTCATAACTGATTTTCATAACTCCTGGCAATGTTAACTGAAAAATGTAAAAGAACTCGATATCTTTTATAGGCTTTTTTTCTCTTGGGGGGTGGGGAGGGGGCAGGAAGGGAAAGACATATTGCTAGAATAATCCAGAAATCTAATTTCTTATTTTTAACTCATTTTTTTTGTTCCCTTTAAAAAATAGCTTGTGTTTCACAGGGTACTGAATGATGTTATATGAGCAGGACTCTGTCTTCCCTGGCAACATGGCTCAGACTATTGAAGAGAAACAAGTCTTTCAAATTCCTTGTAGCAACCTTTCACCTTTGCTCCTTGCTCTCATGAGAGACTAGAGAGTAGAAGCTGAGTTAAGCTTTTCAGTGCCAAATAACCTCAACCACACATCTCATTTTAGAGTCATCAGGGGTGTCACTCGAGAGGCAGACTCTTTGACACCAAGGAATAAAAGAACTTGTATTTTGAGCATCACAAGAGGCCTATTGTTGCTGATTGTTAGAAAGGGAGAGAGGAGAAGGAGGGAGGGAAGGAAAAGAAACAACAAAACAAACTAAAAAGTCCCACAAAAAATCTTCAGAGGCTTTTAAGGAGCTTTGAGCTTTGAAAAATAAATAAAACATTGCATTTGAAACCCCTTTGTGCATTAAAACAAAGACATAAAAGTTTATCATAAAATAAAGGTCTGGCAACTTCAGCAAATATATCCATGGAAATGGAACTTACAAAGTGTTGTAAATAAAAAAAAAAAGTTAAAGTGAAGTTTGCCATCTGGGTTTGAAGGTTATTAGAATGTTCTTTGTTGAAAGATGAGCTTTTTCAATTAATGACTATGTAGATTTAGATCAGTAATTCCTTTAGTAATTATACTCTGTGTAAAGAAGGAATTATATGCCTTGTAAGCATGTTTGGTTCTATCAAAGCAGATTTGTGCAAAAAACTGAATTAAAAAGATAGTTTATCAGTAGTAGTTCACATAATAGATATGTCAGTCATTGTATCCTGGGAGTCACAAGCAAAATGCAGACTTGATTTTTACCTAATAATTAGATTAATTCCTTACTTTAAACATATATTTTTACCTGACAGATTCTGAATCTTTATGTTTAGTAAGTTGAGGAAGAAGAGAACAAATGGAATGATTATGTTTTATTACTGAATTGACCATAATTTCTATTTTTCTTTGTGTTTTTATTGGAACATTTTCAGCTTTCAGTGTGTTACCATCATCAGCTCTCTTGCCCATTTAGTACTTGAATCTGAAATACTGTTTTGGAGCAGAATCAGCTGGATATGATAATTTTATTTTTTTTCCTGAGTGTAAGAATATGTTCCAAAAAAATATTTTCAGAGAAACTGAAGGAGCTCCTATACATTCATCTTACAAAGGCTGGCATCTGCTTCACTCACATGACTTTAATGGCATTCAAATGAAACACCAGATCATTAATTCAGCAGAGAAAGAAATTAGTCTAAAATATTTACAAAAGAAGATAACAGAGGCTACTAAGCGAAAATTCAATTGTACCTCATCTTTTGGGGCTTATTTCTTAGCCTATTCCACAAGACAGATTAATGTGAAAGCTTGTTATAAATCTGTTCCCCATGACTTCAGTCATCATTAATGGTGCCAGAAAATAAGAAAATATTATGTGTTTTCAGAAATAGATGAATAAAAAGGGAGTGGCCAAACAGGAAATTAAACTGCATTTGTTACAAAAATAATAGAAATAATTATCTTTAGCTTTAATATTAGCTTTTATTTCTCTGTCACCAGAATACTTGGTTCTTTTCCTCTTATCTTTCATTTCATTTAGTAAATTTGACACTTATTACCAGAATTGATGTTGATTTTTCCCTGCCTTGTTTCAGTCCATCTGCATGATCTCGGGAGTGGGATACTAAGATGTCAGCAGAGGGTCCTGCTCCTCTCTGGGCTGTTGCAAGGCTTGGTTGCTTTGTTTCTGGCTGTATTTCTGCTCCGCCTCACATTTTTTGCCCCTACAGAATTAGAGAGTTCCTAAAAGTCCAAAATTCTTTATCACGATGTGATTATCTGTTATGAAAAAGGAAAACAACATCCTTCAGATGAGTACTTTACCGTAGCCAAGCAGACAAGCAACAGCATAATGGATCCCAGCTCTTCCCTGAGGACACTGTATACCATGGTCATTTAATCTACATAATGCCAACATCAGTCCTTTCTGCTAGTTTCCTGTATAGTAATCTCTGTTATGGCCTTCTGTTTTCCATTATTTTCACCTCTTTTTCATTATTATTTATTTAATGTGGACATTTTTCCACAGAAACAGCATTTTTTTATTATGCAGTTTGCATGTGACCACATAAAAAATTGAAGTATCATTATTGAACTGCTATAATGAATATAAAAATGAAAAAAAATCAAAAAAGCATATATTCAGTTTAGAATGTCTCATGGCTCTCATATTAGACAAATTGTTGTTTGATACCTATGAAAACAGGATCTTTTTGAGGGTATTATTACAAAAAGCGAGAGAGTGGTTTTGAAAGTATTTTTCCCAGACTTTTTGTGTACTTTTAAATTTTTTATATGATTTTGCTGTGGATTGTGTGTGATATTCAATACATGTTGAAAAAATGATTAAAATTTGGCCATTATTTCCTAAGTAATTCCCAAATCCTAGTTTTTAAATGTTTCTATTTACACGACAAAGAAACACAATTACTGTGAACATACAGAAAGAGTATCACTGAGTTTGCTTTCCAGTACTGATATGTAACTCTGTCACTTGGATATGAGAGTTAATTTAGAAGCAAGCAATGTTATACAAATATTCTGTAAAGGATTGGCAGGCTGATGAGTCTTTTGACAAATAAGATTTGCCTCAAGCTCACACTCTTCTATTCTGAACCTTTTGATTCTCAACAAAACTCTTAAATATCAGCACCATTTCAGTCATTTATATCCTGGTTATTTGATGGCAAATCAAATATTCTATATGTTAACTATTTCAGAAATTAAATATGCTCTTATTGTCCACTTTTTGTTTGGTTGAGTTTTGTTTATTTTGGGGATCTCCTTTTTTCCTGGTGAATACCGAAGAGTAATGAGGAAAAGTGAAGGTCTGGAATAAGTGTATTAATGTTACAACTAATATATACTAGCTTATTTTGAATAGTTAATGAAATTTAAAACATTTGTTTCACACGTTTTTCAAATTCTGCATGCTCTCCTAGTCAATATTGAGTATTTTTCTTTCATAACATTCTGAAAAAAAAAAATAATTACGCCTTTGGATAGATATTGCTTTCAGTTTACACCAGCCTCAAAAAATAAAAAAAAATAATTTGTAATTTTTTTTTTCCCATTGGTAATACACTGTGATATCCACTCAAGTCTTTGGGATATCCAAAATGGTACTTTTTGAGATTCAGATTTGTGTGTGTGTGTGGTGGGGGAGGTAGTGGGTAGAAAGAAGACCTAATACATGCTCAAGTTTTGCCATGATTTCAAGTACAGACAAATCCCAGACAGTGTGTTCAGGAATGGGGAGGCAATTCGTATTATGAGTAGAGAAATTTCAGGAGCGCTTCCTGAGAAAGTTAATGGACCTGCTTAATAACTGGAAGAAGCAAATGGGAAAAATAAAAAAGGTCAGACTCCTCGCTAAAAAATAGTTTTTAGACCCTTCTGTTCTTTTAAACATAAATATATTATTTTGGCTGATAACAAGTAAATGTGTTCTATATCTAAAAAAAAAAAGAGAGATTGTGGTAACGTCCACGGACCATATTTTTCATATCATGCAATAAGACAAGTCCAATGCACAGAGAACAGGTATGGAAGAAATTTATTTTGACTGTTTTAATGCTCTATCTGTGTTGATACATGCTGCTAACCACATGATAGAAGTCACAAGTTCTAATGCGAGTTCTGAAAGGAGTGGAGAAAAAAGGTAGTTTTAGTTGTTTGTTTATTTTAAATAGATGTAACTTTTAATAAGGCTTGCTGTTATTTCAGAAAAAAAAACCCAAACCAACCTGACTTTCCAGTACATTTCTCACATTTGTTTTAAAAAACTAAATAAAATCATGTTCTGCCTTGTCTGTTTTCTTTCACGAAAATGTTTAATTTATAATGGCAAGGTACTTGAATATTTTTAACTGCTACGTTTTGACATGTTTTATAGGGAACAGTCTCCTCTTAGACTTCTTACTAAGGAGTTCAGAAAAGCAGATTCCACAAGAGATAGCTAGAATTGCACAGGAAAATAAATGTGCATATCAGTTTAAGGTCCTTTAGGCACAGGCCACCACTTTTCAATCTCACACTTCATTTTAGCTTTCACAATATATAACCTAGGAATGAGATTAAACACACAGATAATGGAAATGAGACGACACTTCTGTATTAAACATGTATTTCTTTTCCCTTGCCTACTTTATTGTAACGGATGCCTAAATGGAAATAGGTATAGAAAGTAAAGGAATACTAATCACTTAAGGAAGAACAGAATCTTTTGAAACAGAAGCAATACACTATCCCAGGTAACATAAAACCATTAAGCTACAAATTTCTCTGAGTGCACTCAAATGCCAAAGTACTTTTTGAATTTTGTTTTATAATCCAATAATAAGACATCATTCAAGTAAAGTGGGTTTGATATATTATATAATATAATATGTAATTGTAATGTCAACAGTATCACATGCCCTGGAAGTGGAATTAAGTTATGTTTCATTTGAATCTTTCTCTTTGAGTTACGTTCAGTTCCTTAATAGGTAACATGAGTTGTATGAAGGAAGAAACAGCTCCACCCTCTCCTCAAAGCCTTCTGACCAGAATTAGATGAATGAACACAACTCATTCAGTAGTGGCCTTAGTTTTACCTAATTATTGTCTGGCAAACCCAATTTTGGTCTTGCTAGCAATATCTGCTCAAAGAGTATCAAGAATTAATTTATTAAGGACTTCCTGATCAGCAATAGAAAAATTTCCTAAATTTAGGCTGAGAACATAAACAATAGTTGCCATACTCTTACCTTTCTTTTTCACCATAACAATAAATTATTTTTTTCATGAACTCTAGTGAACAAATTTAACAATTTTATGAGAAAATTAGAGAATAAGCGAAATACGTTCAATAAGTAAAAAGGACAAAGGAGTAACGAATTTTCTCCTTCATTTCATAGCAATGAATGCTCATTACCTATTCTGAGTCTGCGCCAGTCAAGGATTATTAATTTCATGAACAAGAATTGCACATTCAGTTGGAATTTCTTTTGTGCTTTTCCAGTGTTTTGTTTCATCCATGTGGTTCATCATATTGAACTTCAGTGGTGAACAATCAGGGATAAGACTTCCACTTCGGTATTGAGCCCTTGTAATCCTAAGAATGAGCAATAGTCTTATTTGCACATGAATCTACTGCTATCTGTTATGAAATCACCAATTGAAAGAGGCCCTGAGCAACCTGGTCTAGAGAAAGGTGTCCCTGACCACAGCAGGGGATTGGAACTAGGTAATCTTTAAAATCCCTTCCAACCCAAGACATCCTATGATTTTATGATTCTATGAAATTAAGATTTCTCTATGGATTATTTTAAAAGGAAGCCAAATTGAGTTCAAATCAAATGAACAGTGAAACTGAGTTTTTCAGTGGAAGTAACTTTGGCCCTAATCCTGCAAAACAAAACAAACAAAAAAGATGAAATTAACAAACATGTTTGCAATATCACAATAAATTATCACATTTTGCCAAATAAAAAACACCAAAACAAACAACAAACCAAGTCTGCTAAGAGTTTGACTTTCATTTCAATTGAGTGTCAGTCAAATCTGACTTCTTCAGTATCCATGAAGTGACAGTGTCTTAAGACTAGTGCAAGAGAGACCAAACTTGAATTTCCTTCTCTTCTGACAATGTACATCCAACATTTTTGCCTTCATACTCTCAGATTTTTTTATACCTGTTTATATTAAGAATAATAATGACCCCTAGATCAGCCATTTCCTGGCACTTAATCACTGACTGCATGAAGGGCCTAAGGCAAAGCCGCATCTCCTCTGGCCGGTGACTGCCTGTTTGTTAGAAACTGCCTTCTTTGTCTAGTATCACTCTTTAATTTAAGGTCTTTGTGAACTCGAGATGCTAAACTGTTCTTTTGCTTTTCGTTTTGTTTTCTCAAGTACCAATTCCAACAATAAAACATTAATCTGTCTGTGTTCTCTCCAATTATTTTTTAAAGCATCCTTGAAATACACAAAGAAAATCTAAGTCAGATATATTTTGGTTTCTCTACTCTTGCCTACAAATTTATGTCCATTGTCACATCAGAAGGGAGGCAACAATTGTTTTCAGAGAACAGTGCTTTCAATTTACACACTTCTACATAGAAACATTGCTATTTAACCCCTGGAACAGATTAATTCAGGATTTCTTGATTAACAATCTGTATAAGAGGAAACTGCAATAAACACAGTTGAAAACACCTATTATCTGGCAATAGAGGATTGCTCTTTTTTTGTTCAGTAATTCACGATTAGCTTATGTCTCAAAAGAACTGTTTTTATATTTGTCCTTAGAAATCAACATTAAAAAATAATTGTGATTAGATGTGTTTGGGGAAAAAGGCTGTATGGTTTAATAAAATTGCTCAGCATTTTAGAATCTGAGAACAAGGCATCAAAGCAGTCAGGTTTCTATCGAGCATCTGTAGCTTTGTGGTACAAGAACTATTTCTGAGTTCATAACTATTTAGAATAAGAAACTTATAGAAAGCGGGTTACACAGTTCCTCTATGGCTTTAAAGGCCATTTTGTAAGTATTACTCCTAGAAGGGAAAAGATTTTTATGTAAGGCAGAAAGATATAGAAGTGTTTCTCAAGAGCATTTGAATTTACCACATCTCAGATTGAAATTTGTCCAATAATATATCATTATTGATAATATCTGATGTCAATTTTCACTGGCTTAAAGTGCAATATTTTATTCATGTGACTGTAATTCTGTCACTTCCTCATTTTAGAGGGTGGCATTTGTAATCATATTTGTTGAGTTAAGCTACTTTGTTTAATATAACCCTTTGTTTTTAATTTCCTGGATTATCAAAAAAAGCAGTAGAAGAAAATGATTATGCAAAGTTTCCTCAAAGCTCCTTGAAAGCACAGCCTCCACTGAAACAAACACTGAGTTCTCTCTCATCAGAACAAATGTAAGCCATAATGCACTGTCCATTGTGCAGGCCACTTTTTGACGGAAAATGAGGTGCCATTTTTGACAGCGAACTCCATAAAGAGGGGTTTATGAAATTTACGGATCCTGATTTTGGTATTCCATTGTGCTTCCCCCTGTCTCTTGATATTAACCTTATCTTCTTTCTGCTCTTTCCTTCCCACCTTTTAATTTTGTTTATTTCCCTGTTAATTTTCTGTTTTGCATTAGCACACAGCACAGATTGGTTTCATTTCCCAAATCAGGTTCCTACCTGGTCAGCTCTCTGAAATTTTCAGCCTTCAACATAAATTCTTTGTATTAAAAAAAAAAAAACCTGAGTGTTTTCTCCTCGTTGTAGTTAAGGAACAAAGGCACTGAAAGGATGAGACTGTTTTGATACACTCTGAAAATCCAAGCAACCCTCACATTTTAATAGCCTTACATATTTGTATGCGTTTAGATTTAGAAAGCATCCGCATTTGGTCAGAACTTCACAAAAATTATAAAATGAATATTTTCTACCTTGGAGAAGATTGTGTCCCTCACACCAGTTCTGCATTTCCACTCTTGGCATCTAGGGCTTCCTAGACAAACAGTTCAAAGAAGTTGTTCATGCGAACAAATTTGTTTCCTTCCTTCATGGCATTTTACTGAGATTTCCCAGAAAGACTAATCCCAGGGCAAACTGCTTAAAAGCAACCAAAAATATGTAACAGAAATTCTCATTGTACAATGTTGTATCATAACAAACATACACATTTGTCCTGAAAAAGGTCACTGTTGAAGATAACAAAGTTTTTCATTGTGATCTGGCATAGTTCTGTTCATGTATTTACAATGCCTTCATGTTTAAATGTACAAAGCCTGGAAGATGAAAGAACTAAAGAACTTTCTCACGAACAAGTTTTTTCCTGACATTTGTGACGGGCTGTAAGCTGGTAACAAACCAGAGCTGTGCTAGTTTTACCATTCCTGTAATCAGCACAAGGAACAGAATCTCACATGTTTGGTGACAAATAACCTCCCTCTGGTCTCTTCTTCTCAATATCTTTACTCAGTTGTTGCCTTCTAAAGAATTAGAAACCTGGATTTGCTTGTGAGTATCTCTGTTTGTAAGCTATGCAAATTCTGATTGCCAATTTTGCCAGTAATTGATTTACTTCAATTCTTCCCCAACAACTTTAGATGAGTTACTTTATTTTTCTAATAAATAACAAATGAAATAGTTTTGTTAACTCCAAACAATCTCTATCACTGTGTCTGTACTGTGGAACAGATCTAGCAGAAAAGTTGGATAAATGTGCCCTCGCTGAGTTCCATGCTGTGGGGTTTAGATTGCCACAAGCACATGCTCAAGCTATTTTAAGACAAACTCACACACCTTTATTCTGTGCTGAACCCTGGAGTGCAGACATATGCTGTAATGTTTAGTCATGAGTAATGTGAAGTCATCCAGGCCCTTTAAAGCTCAGAAAATCCCACTTCCTAGTTTCTCAACCAATATTAATTATACACCTGGTATTTTCAAATACATCTTGTGCACTTACAGGCATGATTTCACTAAGTTAAATATGCAAAGGAAAACAGCTTAAGACACATTTAAAAGCTGCACTCTCAGCAGTCAGTGAAGTTGAAAAGACAGTGTCCTTGATGCACACTTGGAATTTTCATCAGCCCCTACAGGACTAATTTGAGATTACTTTGTGGTTCCAAGAGAATTCAGCATGGGACCTGGTCCTAACGTCTTGATAAACTATTAAAATGGTCTTTTAGACTTTGTGTTAGTTCAGATAATCTTAAAACACTATTAATTACTCATAGGACATACATTTAAAATTTGTTCTTGTAGACTTTCTAAGATCCTCATACATCCTGGGAAATATTAGGGTGGGAGTGGAAGAGATTAAAATGAAATTTATTTTAAAAAGTTAAAGTATAATTATGAAATCTATCCGTTTCAGTGTTAGAAATACATAGCTACATTCTCCTTTCATAGTTTATCTGGGAAAGGACATATGGAGCAAAATATTGAAAAAAAGTACTTGCTCTTTGACCAAATGCCCCATAATCATCTAATGTTAATGTTGATCCAGTGCAAGCCATATTGTTATATGATATCAACAGAGTGGAGGCATTTGCAAACCAAGAGCAAAAATTGTGGCTCATTGAGCTAATTCATGGGAAGCATATTAGTTTGCTACACATGTGCAATCTGAGCACAGAAGAGTACACCCAGGGAAAACAATTTGTTCTAGCATGAATTTGGCAGTAGTGTTTGGAACAATGGACAGGGCTATAAAACTTCAACTTTCCATATTTGAAAATATCCTCATCTCTTCAATACTTTTCTTTGCATTTCTACACACAACAGGATGCTTAGTGTTCTCTAAAAAAGAGTCATGGGCACTTGACTGTGGGTGATTGAATTATTTATTTTTCTGGATAATATTAGACTCTTTAAGAATGTCTCCAAATATTATTGTACCCGTTATTATAAATTTATTATTGCATTTGTGCAAGAATTACTCTTTCATTGGAAGAGTGTTTATTTGATTGTTTGCTGTTACACACACACACACACGCGCAGATGCTGAAAGAGTTGAATACTGGGATAGAATACGGGCTGCCCTGTAATAATTGATAAGTATTTGATATAAACATGGTTATTGGGATCTTTAACTCATAATTTTACTAGGATAAATCAACACTGCTGAAGGCAAAAAAGCAGAGAAAGCCAGCTGCAGTTCACTCTAACAAACACTTGGGATGTTGTTGTAAGCCATGACACTCACTCCCTTTTCAGATGAACCTACCAATTAGTTTCAGACTGACAGTCTGGATACAAAAATGTAAAATAAAAGAGGAAAGAGTGAATAAAAAAGCATTTCCCAGTGTAGTGAGGCCAGGTAGACAGTAGAAAGTTGTGTATGAGTCAAAGACCCTAGAGAGAAGAGATATGAGAGCAGCACCAAGGGAATCTGAGCCACTGCAGTGGTGCGATGACGACAAAGGGGCCACTTCACCCCTCCTGCTCCTGCTCCCAGCTCCTCAGCACCAATTGCCACCGTTGTCCCAGCATTGATGCTCATCTGTCTCCACAGTACACTTATTCAGAGAACTAAATTAGCAGAAAACAAATCTCTGCTGTTATGTAGTTTGTTCTCAGCTGAGCTTGAGGTTCCAATGAGTGCCTGAGTTCATAAGTGAATTATCAGCAGGTGGGAAGGGAGGGAAACTGCTCCTTTCAACCACAGCTGAGACTTAACATATTAAAACCTTAGAGACTTTGCTAAAAAGAACACACCTTTGGATGTACTAAACATTTGCAAAAAAAAGCTAAAAATTATGTTTCCAACAGCAACTTCTGCTAAGACAACAGAAGTGAGGAAGTCCATCTTCAGTACTGTCAGAGACTCCTGATGACGTGTTGTAATTACTCACCTATTTGTTTCAGATCATTCAAAGCTGACACAGATCACTGTATCTTAAAGACTACTTTGAGGCTGAGGTAAAAATAGCATAATTGAATCTCATGCAAAGTAAAGTCACAAGACTTGAGGTTCAAGGGAGGTAACAGAGAGAGAAAAAATTGTGGCTAACTGAGCAATGCTGATGAGAGTTTTAATTTAAAAGACATCTCTACTGAAGTTCACATGCTGACTTTATATACTGGTGATTTTAATGAAGATTCTTTGTTAAGATAATTGCTATCAAATATTTTATATCTGAATGTTGAACATCTGCTTCTATGAGACAAAATATCTTATAGACGTGCCTGTCTACTAAGGGAGATATTAGAGCTGTAAAATTACCAGCGTTTAAACGTTTTGAAACCACAAGACTACTAAAGTAAGTTTACAGGTCTCCCTGTGACCAAAGGGTGATAATAGGAGGTATGGTGGATACCCTTCCAAAGCATGTATAAAACTGAGATATATCAATGTATTTTTGGAACAGAGATGGAAAAAAAGAAATGTTTGTGGGAAAATCTGTGCCTGATGGAAGCTGAGGAGACAAGAAATCAGCTTTGAGGTAATATCTGATTTTGCCTGTGTGGGGCAAAGTCCCTCTTGGTTCCTGTAATAACAGTAGTGTACAGTGTCACGAAGTGTAGCTGGCCTGTAACTCAGTCCTACACAGGAGACAGCACTCAAAAGTCAATGCCTACCAAGACTCTATTAGGTATGAAGTCAATATTAGATCACAGTGCACCACTGAACTGTCATTCATTCAACTAGGTTTGCTAAAATAGCTGTGATTCATTCTCCAGAAAAGAGCACATTTTCTGCACATATCTAGGACAAAATAAGTCCAAGAAAGACAATTCTGATAGACACAGAATCTGTGACTAGACTTTGTCAGTAAGGAATATGTCTCTGGCCATCCCAGTGCCTGTGGGCAGCAGACATCTCAGTTTATCATGGAGACTCCAGGTATCTGAAATAACAGATTTCTTGAGCAGCAAACCGTTAGGGAAAGATCATGCTGAATACAGTTACCAGAGGAGCTGTCGGGGGGTACCTCTATTTGGATATATCTGTTACGTTAGAACACACTTCTTAACATATTTGAGGAATGGGAAAAATATTTTAAGAGCACTAGTCCTAAAGTACTGTGACAGCAAAAATATATATAGCAGTTCTATCAAGAGAAGAATTAATGAAACTTAATTTCTGATGGGTTGGGGTTTTTTTTATCATTTACAGATTTTTCATTGGCAATAAGTGATCTTACTTAATATCTTTGTTGGAAAATTCACAATGTCTTTCATCTCTAGGGATTCTCTGACATAATATAGCGGATAAAGGAACATCCAGTCTTCCCACTCACTGGAGTGCAATAGCGGAACTTCTGTCTTCTAGGAGCTTGTCTGTTTTCATGAAGCATAATATTTGTAAAACCTCTCCTTTTTTTTTGTGTTTCAATGAAAACCTTTTTGGTGGTCAAAAGATGAACATATATTTGCTGACATGCAGCATGGGAACACCTTCATGTCCTCAATAAAACAAGCTAAAAACAATGTGCTTCAAAGATGCTTTTCAGAGCACTAACAAGAGTTGCCTCAAAATAATGTAATGTTAAAGAATGTTCTTTCTAAGCTTAAGTAAAGTAAATGCAGAAATAACAGACACTGAGCATGGAGCTATTTGTCTAATTTAAAGTGATAAATATTGGCCCATATTTTTAGTGAGGGCCTCTCAGTACAGATTTGTCCCAAACTTATTGCCGTTGCCAAAAATATATCTGGTATTCTTTCCATTTGTGATCTTGTACTTTTTTTATACACATATTTTATCTGACATCTGAATTAACACCTAAGATAATGTTTGTAGAGGCAGATACATTTGATAACATGATGAAGCACAGCAAAATGTAGAGCTAAATGCTGTGCGTACCAAAGGAGTTTAATAATGCTACACAATCTCAGATAAAACATAAAAACTCACATAATAATGTTTCTCCATGAAGAGCAGAGATGAAAGACAGGCTAGAGAATATAAGCCACATAATGGGGACAGTTTTAGTTCTATCCAGTAAATCCAAGCTTGGCAATGATTGCTAAAGTTATGATCCAAGATAAGACCCCAAGGAAAGTGATTAAAGCTGTTAGCAGAGTGTGGCCAGTGCAGGAAATGTACCCAATTCAGAGCAGAGATTTTGCTGCTGAAGGGATTTTCCTTTCAAGAACCAGATTAGTTATCCCAGATGTGTTAGAAAAAGCATTTTAAAGAGATTGCATGAAGGCCACTAGAAAATGCAGAATCAAAAGAAAAATAAGATCTCCTTCACACTAATCTAGAACGAACAGTGATACAGAGGAATCTGTAAAACATTTCTTCCAGCCAGACACATCAAGAAAAACAACCCCATATAAACAGCACAGGAAAGCTATTGCTGTGAAGTAAGCTAAACATGAAGTTGTTTATTGTGCCTAGGCATATGCAGTTTGTTCTATACTATTTTTCTAATTCTTGAAATAGCTTCCCTAAATGATCTTAAAATTTAAAATATGATGGCACATTTGGAGTCTGGTTTGGCTCTTTAGTTTGGTTGGGTTTGGGTATTCATTGTGGGGCTTTAGGGTTTTTTGGTTTGTTTAGGGTTTGTTCGGGTTTTTGGTTTGGTTTGGTTTTTTTTTAAGCTAGGAGACTTCATACTACAATCACTTCCTTAAAGACCCAAGACAAGAAACATTAACACTGATGGGTCTTTTTTATTCAAAACGCTAATAAATATGAAACTCAGAATTCAGTAAATCCAGACAAATGGCTCTACTTTTGAGTTACGGAACAATACTAGTTGGGATTAATCTGGATTGAACAGGACCTCAAAATGTCTCCAGCTCAAAGCAGGGTCAGCTATGAAGCTAGGCCAGTTTTTCATGCCCTGGAAAGAATAATATTCACATCTCGAAGAAGATCTGGAAATTCAGGTGGCTCCTGGAGCAATTGACCAAACATATCTGATTAGTATGGTGATTGGTTGACGGTTTATATTATCTGGCAAAAGAGAACATTAAAAGCTACAGTTTTAAGTAGCTTACAGTATATAAGTAAAGGCTCACACTCCCTAACAAAAAGGCTGAATACAATGTTAGTTTCTTATTTCTTTCCGTGATTGTCAAAAATATGAGCATGACATTTAGGATGTACAGTTTTTAGAAGACAGTAGTTTGACCCAAGAGCTGTGATTGTTATAAGACAGCATGCTTTGCATCCATAGAAACAAGTACATTTGTTTTATGTAACAAAACAAACCCCTAGCTACTCTTAATAATAAAACTGAATAGTGCTATGTCTTTATAAAAATATCTAACATTAAAAAATTACAATTATTATTTTTCCCTTGTCATGTGCATCAGCTCCATATCCTCACAGTGTATCACTTGGGAACCAGTGATAATAAGTTAGTATAGAATAATTAACGAGGCAGTAGTGTCTAACAGATAACATTGCAGTAGCCTTTGCTTATAATAACACTTCAGTCCTGAGGCCAGGAAGTGTTAATAGTGGATTTCTAGAAGGATAGCAAAAGGAAAATGTAATATTGCACTGCTTGTATTAGGAAAAATAGATTGGTCGAGTCTGTTTTCCAGAAAGTAACATATTGCCAAGTTTCCCAGTTTAGAACTAAATTTATTAACTTGTCATCTGATTAACACTTCTCAGGTATTCACCTGGTTAACCTGCTTCCAGAATCTAAGATAGCATCTCTTCATGTTAACATACTGTGTGACATTGGCTTGCCAGCTTCCTCAGAGCTAACTCCGTGATGTGTGGGTAACATTCTTTACGGTGTTTGAATGTGATCTCAGTAAATCTGACAGAAAAGTGACAGGTCGAGGAGAAAAAAAATGTCCTTCTGGAGCATTAGAACACCGACATGGAAGGCAATTAAAAGCTTTTATCATGTGTTTACTTTTAAGATGCTTAAACCAGTGTCTTTGTCTTGTTATCAGAATCAAAATATGTGGGCTTCAGAGCCATACATGACCATTCTGAATCACTTTAACTTATCTGTATGTCCTTATACGACTTTTGCCATAATGGCAGAGAAATGCCTCCAGAATATTTAGTTAGTTAGTTAGTTAAATATCTTCTTTAAAAAATATGTAGCAGAATAGCTAAATTGCGGTCATCATACTTACATGGACAAAGCTCAAATAGTCATCTACATAGCTGAAGATTATTTGCCTTTGTGAAAAGACTTAGTTTTAATAAACAAATGTTCTGTTTGCCTGAGGTATTGGAAATTTTGCTGACCTTCTACCCTGTTTCCAGTCCCACAGGAATCCAGCATCTCTGGTTGGCACAGTGTAGCACAATTTTCAATTAATTTGCTTTCCTGGATTAATCTGGTTTTATTTCTTTTAGCTGTTGTCTTATATGTTTGAAAAGTAGAGGCTGAGACCAGATAAGAGGGTAAAAAGTAAAAAAAATTTATTAAGAGGTTCGGAGAAAGCAAAGATTTCCCAGGAGTGTCCCCAGGAGTGACCACATCTGCAGGGTTTTGGGCTCAATCCTGCAGGCGGAGTCAAGCAAGTGTAAGTTATATAAAGGTAAAAAAGGGTTAAAAGGGTAGAAAAGAGGTTCTGTGCACATTCAGGCTTCTACTATTATAGGGTTTCAGTGAATTAACATAGTTTTGAAATATTCTCCAATGAAAAGCAGAATTTTGTCACACTATTCCTTGTGGCAGGTTTTCATTGGAAGTTTTTTGCTTACTTCCGTAGCTTNGGAAGTTTTCTGCTTACTTCAGTAGCTTCATTTTTCGGATATCAAGTCCTACTCTGGAATGCTTAAAGGCTGATAACTTGGTTCTATTTTGTCTGTAGGATAGGGATACAAGGTTGCAGGGTAGAGGTTATGGGATTATAGGGTTACTAATATATAAAAGTAAAAATGTTACTAATATAAAAAGCATAAAAGCAAAAATCTCTCTGGCATCATAGCAAAATCATAAGAATGGGTTTCTAGACATATGTGTTAATTCAGATTTCTTGACATTTTTTGTCAGCTGATGGCACTAATCTTAATGTTTTACACAAATTGCAACTCAGTTGTATGATGCCTACGTGAATCCCACCAGCTTTGGCAGAATACATTGCAAACCTGAAATACAGAGGAGAGGAGGTGAAGGTCTTCAGCCTGTTGAATTTTGCTACAGTGTTGTCACAAATGTTTAAAGAGCAATGAGAGAGATAAACTTCAATGAGTAAGGGTGGGTTGAACAAATTCCTGTATGTCCCTCATGTATATCATTTGCTGTTTTAAGGTGTGTTTCATTGAAGTTGAAAAACACTTTGAGATCTTCAGATGAAAGGTGCTACAAAATGAAAAGTGATGGTATTAGTGGTTTGTGTATTCCAAGTCCCTCTAGGACAACTGCAAAATCCATAAACTGCATTAGAATCTCTGATCACAGGCAAATTCTTTATCTTTGAATTAGTGGATTAAGGAAACAAGAGAGAAAAATAACCCTTTCTGTGCATTTGAATCTTGTTTACTCCCTAATGCATTCTGCATTATATAGTAGGTTGTACTTGATCCTCCAAGTTATTCATAATTAATGAATAATATAATAAAGGCCATCACATCTTCAGTGTTAAGAGAGTAAAGTGGTTTATGTACTCAAGTAAGTTAAGGCACCATGTTATATTCTCATTCTAGGTGTTTGGAAACTGAGACAAGCATAAATGAAAAAGTTTGTGTTGTTTGAAGAGCACGGACTGGAATTACATACATGAATTATACTTCATGCAATACCTGCTCTTACCAAAGCATTAAGACTTACTACATCTGCTCAGATGTTGTCCCAGGTGTTTAATCTGTACTGCAGAACTACACCAGGACTGTTATTTCCCTTATTTTACTGTTATAATACCCCTTAGACTCATACTTTAGTTTCCATCTCTGTAACGGAAATGGGAGAGGTTAAGTGTTTTACTACTCTGGTTGCTCTCTATAATATCCTCTGCAGAGTACATTTATACTCCCTGTCTTGTAAATATTGCATATAGGAGAAGCTTGTATAGAAAAGGAAGACACGAGGTTTTTAGAGATATGCTCAGCTTATAATAACATTAAAATAATCACAGAACACAGCTAAAACCCCTAGTATGGAAAAATGGCTTTCAAATAACCTTTATGTAGAGGATTTTGCTACCATTCTTGGGTTTGTTTGCGTTGGTTCTTTTGTTTTTTTCAGACTGTTCTCTAAATTGGAGCTTTAGCTGCTCTTACAAACAGATTGAAATTGTGCTTGCCATCTCACTTTAATATTTTTCGGTTAGTAATTTAAATGTCACTTCTCAGAAACAAATATCCAGGACAAAAGGAAACTATTGCATAGTTGAATGGTGTTTAAAGGCATGGAGATAAACAAAGTCTATTGTAATTATGCCAGGGGCATAATTTTGACTGTTCTGCTCTGCCTTCTATAATTAGTCTTGAAAGCAAATACTGTTACATTCAGCTACGAAATGAAGTGGAAGAGCCGAGTTTATTAGAGATTAATAAAGTCTCCACGAACATTCCTAAAAAGCTACTGAACCCTTAAGTATAGATTATAGGTCAGAACACATTGCCAGTACTTTCTCAGGGGGCAAGAAATGGAGTACACTATATCTATTAACTAAAATGAGAGTGAATGGAGGGCTGTCAAATGTTAATGGAAGATTTTAACAAATTACACCACAGAAAAAGATGTGTGGTATTTTTATTACAACATTTAAATGTATTTTTAACAGTCTTATAACAGTGATGCTTTATGAAAAAATCAACAACTCTCATTACCGAAATTCATTGCAGCAATATGTGCATATTTAAGTAGTATTGCTCATTTATAAAGACATTTAAATGTAATTTTCTGAAAAGTTCTAAACTAGATTACCCAACTATATTACCAAGCTATATAAAACCCCTACATTTGAAATGGTGCCTTTGTCCATCTAGCAAACTTCTAATGAGAAGTGTCAGCTAACAATTATTTCAGTTTTTCATTCATAAATGGTACGCCAAATACAGAAAGTAATAAAGCTATTGTGTAAGCTTCTCAGATACATATACATTATTGCAAGCCCTGATCACTGCAATGTAAACAACAATATCAAAGGAAAATGGTTATCTGATAGGGAGAAAATAATATAACAACATGCTTCCTTCTTCATGAGTGCTGGAAAGCACTCTTATAGGTACACCTGAAAACTTTCTCTTCAGCTTCAGTCTTTTAATTATTCTGTTTCCCATAAAGAATTTCTCCCTGTTGACACAGCTTATTTCCTGGGAACTGCTTAAAGTTTTCAAAAGATCTCAAAGGAATTGCCAAAAACTTATTGTTATCAAAAAAGCAGTCTTCAACCAAACCATTCTTACCTTGTATTATACACAGTAAGGGACGTGGTGGAGTCGCCATCCCTGGAGGTGTTTAAGGAAAGACTGGATGTGGCACTAAGTGCCATGGTTGACAAGGGGATATTAGGTCATAGGTTGGACTTAATGATCTCAAAAGTCTTTTCCAACCTACTTGATTCTGTGACTCTGTGATTAAGCAATATACATGTTGTAAGTCTGACATGAGGCCAATGCCATGGACAAAATCTTGACTTCCCATTCTCTTACACTGTCATCTAAATTAACTTGGTGTATCAAATGATAACTGACTTGATTTGTCAGCTCTGAAAATATGTTGCAAAACAAAAGTCACAGTTGCTCTGAACAAAAAAATAAAAGCCACCAAACTCACAAATAAAAACTCAAAGAAATCATATTAATTAGAATAAATATTGGAAAATGACTGATGTCTGAACGCATCTCAAACTCCTTTTTACATTCATAATTCTACATTCTACCTGCTTTGAAATATGATATTCCTTTATATCCTCTGATATAGTTTGTCAGTTGTTATATTTCATAGGGAAACTGTAAGTTATAGATCTTATCCCAATTGACTAGTATTCTTTTTTTCTGTATATATATGGCTGTTGCTTCATTAATTACTGTCAATCACTTTGGAGTAACTCAGGGAATTTAGCCCACCTACTACACAGAGGACTAGATATCTACATCTCTGGAGAAATACAAGTCATTACCTCTAGATGGCTAGTTTTTTTCTTTTTTTTCTTTTTAAGTGTTTTTCGTTTTTGAAAAAGACTTTTAAGACTGGCAAGACTGGCAAGATTTGTGTGTGTGTGTGTGTGTTTTTTCGGTTTGGGAGGTTTTCTTAATTTTCCCATGTGTATTCCCATGCTGCTATAATTATGTGAGGGAAGAACTATATGTGCAGGCATGAAGTTCCAGCAAAAAAAATCCAATTTATTAAAAATAAAAAAGTAGCTTAATCTGGAGATGTTGGATATTTGTCTGAGTCATTCTGGGATAAATCCAAGCTTGCTTCAGTGTACCAAAGTGGTACTATATTATGGTTTATGCAACAGCAAATTCAACAAGTGTAGGTTATGTATCGACCTCAAAGGTCAGAAAAGTGGCATGGTTGGATGGAAGTGACTCAGTAGAACTATTTAAACTGAGATGGGTGATTGGGTGATTCACAACAGAGTTTACACCATATTGTTTGAGTACCACTTATTCAGTGATAATGAAATATAGTTATTGAATATAAATGAAGACTGGTTGTCGGGAGAAATGCACTTGCATTGTTTATTATGTATATATATATATATATATATGAGCATTGTTATATATCTGTGAGCGTTACAACTTGGTGCAAGCGTAATTTTGTGTGTTTCCTAATACTGTTTCTTTGTTCTTTTGGTCAGATTAAAAATAATTGGCCTCTAGATATTTAGAATATACACTAGCCTTGTTTTCAAAATAAGGTGCATTTATTAGCCAGGTAGTTTCAAATCCAAAATATAAGATAACTGCAAAAAGTAGTGTGTAGAGTTCATTGTAGTTGCCAAAATATGTTTAGATTTTTATGCAAGGTCAAAAAATATGCCCTTAAATATATCGACCTGCATAAATACACACTCAGAAATTCAGAACACATATATAACCGAATGTTTGTTAAAGCCTAAATCAAAAGTATGTGTAACCATTGTATAACCTCCACAGGATACGATGAAAATACAAAAGATGTTGGCTCAGTTTTAATTTGCATTTAACACTTTATCAATTGCTAGACTTTTCAACATCTTCTTACACCTTTCATATCTGAAACAGTGGAAAAGGTGAAGTAAAATACGTAAAGCAGAAAAGTATACAGATCTTTCTTGCAGTATAGGACAAATTCCTGAAATAAAATAGTGGAAGGTGTGGCAGTTGAGTCTAGTCTGTCCATTTTTTCCAATTTTAAACTATATATAAAGTTGTGAAGGGGCATGTATATATATATATACACATATACACACATGTATATGTGTGTATATGTATATATATATACATATATCTACACATAGATAAAAAATTATCAGAAGAACAATAAAATTCTCAATCAAATAATTGCACTAAGTAGTATTTTTTTAAATGAGTAGTCCATTTAATCAACGCAGTAACTCACTGGAGTTTGTACTATATCTTTCTTTGACTAAAGACCAATGTACAGGTGTGTTTCTGCAGGAGTTAAGTAGAGGATTAATCAAAATTTTGAAAGGTCCCAGGTGTTTGATCAGTTTTGGCTTTCAAAGGTAAATCTCTTCTTATGCCACTATGTTTTCTGAAATGTCTATTTGTATTTTTATGTTCAAAACTGAAAGCTTCTGGGAAGAAACCATTGTCCTTATCTTCAGTCAGAGATATAGGTAACAATCTAATTTATTTACTCACATCAAGCAGGTGTATCACTGAATAAATTGCAAAGCTTGTAGACTCACTTGATAAGATAAACAAATGAGAGAGTCTTCGAATTTATATTACATTGCAGAATGAATTGTTTGAGGCAAGGTATGTAAAAAAAGGAAAAACCACTAGAAAACAATAATAAATTGTTGAAAGAAGGAAACTAACCATTTTTGGAAGTTGGATGGAACTATTTAAAAACATAAGAATGGAAAATATATATTATGTCTATACAAGAATGATATAAATCGATTTCTGAGAAAAAGAAAAGAGGTCAGATGGAAAGATACTGGAAATATGCAGAAAGTGAAGTCTCTTATTAAATTAATACTAGAAAAAAAAATTGTCAAAAATAACTCTAACTACAATTTGAAATTAACAAAGCTTCTCCTAACAACATTCCTATTTCCATTCCATTATGGAATGTAAGAATTGTTCATAGACAGTTCATCTTTGTCAAAAGATCAGTCCCAAAATGCTGCTGAGGTCAACTTCTCATGACCCTTCTGCTTCATAAACACAGAATGAATAAGTTAAATTTCCTAACGGCAACATTAACATTTTTCAGAGAATGTTCTTGTGTTTTCTCTTTTCTTTTGTCTGTTTGTTTGTTTGTCCTGAAGTGTCAGTCCTTAATCATCTGTGGTTAGATTTCATCTTTTTATTTCTGATGGTTCTCCTTTTAGCCATTTACTGACATGCTGGCACAGCCAGAATTCAAATAAGACTTGTATGCTGAACTAATCCTGAGAATTTCACATGAGAGAAATTCGTATTTCATTCAAGGTAGTTTGCAATACCAAAAAAAAAAAAGGTAAAATGGGTCCATGCAAGGAATGCTTTTCTGATTAGCTATTTGTGAAATATTGCAAAGTAAATTGAAACACAGAGAGTATATATGTAACTGTATATAAATATGTGTGGGTTTCTACATAAAAAAAACGTATTTTCATTTACATAGCACAGATTCATACATGTGCTGTTACACTACTTTCACCTAGATTTTCCTGCCTCACAGTGGAGTACTTAATATTGTAACATATTTCACTTCCATCTGTGGGAAACATAGGTTTTATTTTTCTGTTGATTTTTGCAATCAGTGCTTGTTCTAACTCCAGGAAGTTACCTGCAACTCTACTTACATTACACCCAATTGATTAAAGAATTACATTTTCTGTAGTCATATAAATATATTTGTTACATAAGTGTATAGCTATAAGTGTATATAGACTGTTTCATTCCTGGAGCCAAAGTTTGTTCTTTAAGAAAATTAATTTCTTCCTGGCAATACCAAAAAACATTGTGAAACATAAGAAACTTCATATTTTAAAATAACTTTTATGTTGACGTAAAAAGTTTGAAAATAAACATACAAATACAGACATACTTCTTTCATTTCAAAGGAAACTGCCAATTTTTGTTCCAAGTACATGCTTTAATATTTTTTCTGTTCTGATATTTAAAAATTCAAAACACAGAATAAATTCTTTTCATGTTAATTGGCTCTTTTATCTTAAACCTAAGGTTTTTAGGAAAACGAGAATTTCATTCCGTTGCATTTATTTTATGGAAGCATGAGTTATTCAAATTTTGCTCTTTCTGCATGAGGAATAGTAAAACCATGTAATTTCCTACAAAATGTAAAACCAAATAAACAAATGAAAACCAAACCCCAAAACCAGTGAAAATCAGTACCTCTTAAATTTTAATCTAAACTAGCAGTGGAAGAATATAGAAATCATGGGAAAAGAAGAATAAATTGAAGTGGTCTCTGGAGGTTACCTAGTCTAAGTTCTTGTTTAAAGAAGAGCCAATTCCAGAAAGACCTCAACAGGTTACAACATTTAGTAAGTACTGTTTATCCCAGAGAAGGTGCCCATTCACTTTTAATAACAGATTGGCAGCAAGAAATGTGAAGTAAACAAAGCTGAAAACTGACTTGTAAATGCAAGTTCATAAAAGCCTAATATAGTTCAGCAACCTAAAAGTGCAGCTTTGGCATTCGCTTAGACAAATCTTGAGTCAAATGATTGATTGAAAGTCTCATAAAGCATCTGTAAGGACAGGGACTGTCCCTTTGTATTCTGTGTTTATCTTCAATGCCTACAGGATAAGAATGAACTCTTTACCAGTCACTGAAGAGCATATTAAGCTGAAAGGCAAAGTATTTACCGAGCTTTAGAATTTATTCTGAAGTTTTCAAATCAGATCTTGATTAACTTTCTAAAAATCATTTATGAATTGATCAGAGCCTACTAAAACTGAATGGTAATGAAATCATGTATCTCTATATATAACAACTTTAATTATCATATCAGCTCTTTAAAATGAGTTCACATATTATCCAAAACCAGTCCTTGAAGCTATGTCCTCCCACTTGTTTTTAGGAAACTAATTTTTTTTTTTGCTGTCTCATAAAAATACGGAAAGTATAAGTTGAATTCTGATGAAAAGATGTCTGGTGAGGTTTAATGGCAACAAGGATCAGTAGATGAAATTATATGAGCGATATTTCACATACAGAATATGAAGCCGTATATTTGATATGCCTTTACTGAATCTGGTGATCACAAAACTAAACTCAAAAAGAAAGTATGTACCTGATTCAAACTAGTTCAACATAGATAAAAAGACCTCTCTTTGAGTTAAAGCAGATCATCTTGATTTACAACTGTAAGAAGTGCAATTTTGTCCAGCCGAAGGCTGTCATAGAAAACAGAAGCATGTGTGTTCCTGCAAACAATGAAACTGGATGATCTTAAAGGTCTCCTCCAACCTTGATGATTGTATGACTCTATAGTAAATAAAATTGTTATTTTAATTGGGCAATAAGAGAGTATCAACATGTTAATAACCATTTTGTTGGTACAAAATTTATTTGGACATAAATATTTGGCATTCAGGGAGCATCATCGATTATACAGTTCATTATAATTATAATAAAGTAATGTTTCACACATTTTTTCTGCTCGCAAAACTGTCTACGAGCAATAAATAAATACTGATGTCAAAAATAATCTATACTATTCTAATTTTTAGTCATTTTATCCTAAAGTTGTAGTATTTAAATATATCAGTATGGATCCTCCAGAAACAAACAAACAAAAAAGCAGAGGTGATTTTGATCCAATTGAAATTAAAATTCACAGAAAAATCATCATGATAGGGAGAGACTGGACACAGCAGCTTTATTGGCTTTTTTGGCTGATCAAAATAAAATACATGTCCACTAAGCATATAAACTGGCACTGTTCTAGCCCAAAGGACTCACCTAGTATCAGATGAATGTAATTCATTAGATTACAATCCAGAAAACCCTTTGAGATTACTTCCAGAAAATAAGAAAGAATTCAGTGGTTTTTCTTGTATTCTTCTTACTGTAATTCCAGAAATGTAACAGATATTGAGAAAAAATTCTGGTGGATTTGGCAGAATTAGGTTTACAGTTGGGCTTAATGATCTTAAATGTCGTTTCCAACCTAAATGATTCTAAGATTCTATGATTTACTGATGAATTTTAATTTGTAGCTGGAAGGACTCAACAGTTCAATGCTGTCAGAATAAGTGGAAGAGGGTTTTTGGTTGTTGGTTTGTTTTTTTTTTTTTTTAATGTTGTATTAGTGAATCATATCAACTGTCACGGAAGAATTTAAGAACAATAAAACTTCGAGGACAGAACTACACCATGCGGTGACATAAATTTTAGACCTTAGTGCTAAGTAGGACACATACACCTGGAAAAATAACAGTTTGTGGTTTAAAATCCACTCCCACAGTGTGTACTGAACACACACTCACATTGAAGGTGGTCTCTACTGCCGCGGTCCAACTGTGACCAGCACTCGGAATAGAGTGGAAAAGGATGCTCACTCTAACCAGTCAGCACACGGAATCCTGGCTGGCAAACCAGTTTCCATAACGAACACACCTCAGGTTCAGCTTCTCCACGGTGTTAAATTTCTCTGGACTTGCTCCCCTGCTCCTGCTCCTTCCTTTTTTATTGCTTTCTCACTTAGGTGGTTGTGGTTGGCAAAAGAAGTCAATGGCCTTACTGGTCACAACACCCCAGGCCAATCCCTTTGACTTTCTCCATGTCTAAAGTCAAATAGCTGATATTTCCTGGTTGCTAATGGCTTCTGGCTCTACTCTCTATTCTCACCATCCCCAAATACGTTACTAAGATGTAAAACTGTAACAAGTCCTTCTCTTATTTCGTCTGTGTGCATATCCAGATGAAACTCAGATCTCCTAGGCATGCCTCCCCGTAACAATTCTCTGTGTGTGTTTCGTCATTTCACAGTCTCTACCAAACCCATCTAACGAGTTAGACATAGGCAGATGTAGTTACAGCCTCACTCAGCCAAGCATTGCCTTCATTAGGTGCCACCCTGTGACATGAATTCAGTACAGGGTGTCAAAGCCACTTGCAACTAACCTGGCAGACACGAGAGAATTCAAGCAGGTGGGTACAATAGGGAAAATAGGCAGCCAGTTTTTGGTGGCCAATTATATGGTGTGTTCTAGCTGAAATGTATTACTTCACTCTTGAAATATCTGATTTGAAGAATCTGTCAGGTATCTCCTCTTCCCAGCCAGAGTTTGCAGCATGACCTCTAATACCTTTAAGCCAGCCAGTGCTCTGCTGACATGGTGGTTATTTGATGCACAGAAGCTTGCAAGAATTATAGTAGGAGGGAATTATTAAACTCAAGGAATTATAACAGTTCACAGTGATTTTAACACAGGCATTGATTCACCTTTTGAATGCAGACAGGCTAAGTTGCAGAATGAAGTTCTGGCATTAAAAAACCCCCAGTGATTTAACTCAGAAGATCACTTATACAATATACTTAATCCGTAGCAGGTATACCCTCCTTCTGACAGCTTTCATGATCATAAGTTCCTCCTTGTACCTGTTTCATCACTACTGTTAACACCGCAGACTGAAAGATCTATTAATACACTTTCCATTCTTCTAACAAGTATCAAATAAAAATTATTTGCTTTGATACAACCCCTTCTAATTTTGATAGGGGATACAAATTAAAAAAATAAAATCTAAGATGCTCTTAGTTAAAAGATCTTTTTCATTAAGAGTATACTGCTCTGATATAGCATTACAATAATATAGGTTGAGCATAACAATAACATAAGTAAATCCATTTATTTACTTATTCCTCAGAGGTAAATATCCACTGCTTGCTCTGCACTTGATTAGAAGTTGGACAGATAACCACTCCAACACTTCTGTGCTGGTGAATGGAAGTTATTGAGTGTTCTGTCTTATGCGTTTCTTGCAATAATTCTGCCTTTGGACAAACATGGAGATGCACCATAGTCATTAAATAAGAAAATCTAATGAATATGCACCTGCACTGTGACATACAAGCCTTCAGCCAAATTAGTTGCTATTCCTGGCTATTAATTAAATAGCAGAATTTCTATACTGGGGACAAAAAAATCTGCGCCAGAGCATCTGTTCACTTTTCTTGAAATGTATGATTTGTATTTTTAATACAGATTCTAGCAATATAATGTAAGAAATTGATTGTACTTGGAAAGCACAATTGTACATCAAGGAAACATGCCATGTTGGACTAGGTCTTTGGCCACATTGGAATAGCTAATAAAAGACTTAACAATAATCCACAGTGTAAGAATTTGAGTAATGCTTTGCTTTAAAGTCTAGAAAATATATGGGACAGAGGCAGTTCTTGAGTGAGAGAAGAGAAAAGATTGTAAAAACTAAATCCTATTTTAATGGCTGCGTTTTAACCAACAATCTTCCAGTTTTGAAAACTGGAATTGACAAAGGAATTAATTCATATCTTAGAACCAGAGAATAATATCCTGGGTTGGAAGGGACCCAAAAGGATCACCAAAGTCCAACTCCTGGCCCCGCTCTGCACCATCCCCAAGAGTCACACCATGGCCCAAGAGCATTGTCCAAATGCTTCTGGAACCCTGTCAGGCTTGGTGCTGTGACACTTCTCTGGGGAGTCTGTTCCGATGCTCAACCACCCCCTTTTCCTAATATCCAAACTAAACCTCCCCTGACACAACTTCATGCCATTCCTTTGGGTCCTATTGCTGTTCACGAGAGAGAAGAATGTAGTTGCATGAAGCTTTCTGAGTTCTTCATTCTCTGTTCAGGGCATGCAGTAGAGGAGGATGAAAGGTCAACAGATGTTTTTATTACACTGATTTTCTCTTCTGAGGAACAAAATACATTAGTACCAATGAGAGACCTGGTAATTTAGTACTTAATTTCTTCAGCCTTGCATCCCATCAACTCATAGTTAAACTCTGCACATTTTCAGGCCAGACTTTCTGTGTACCTTTCCATCAAGGCATGAAAAAGTTAAAAAATCTTATTTCAATTTAATTCTTGGGATGTATGGTTTTTTGTTCAGTGCAAAATCTTGTTTTATGCTTTCTGAAATATTCTTCTACTGTTCAGTTCAGCCTTCTGGTTAGTCTGCTACTCAGAAATAGTTGCAACTTTACAAATGACAAATGTTCTGAAACATAGATTAATTCTAGCTTTTATTAGCAGAATTCCATAATCTCGGAATATTTTGTTTCTGTTAAATTGTGTGAAGCAGTAGAGAGTTTATAACAAGAAAATTTAGCTGTTCAGGATGAAGGAATTCATCTGCCCATTCATTATTCCTTAAACTGACTGTTTGTTCTTCTAATTGAATGAGTCTTTGCAAACACTAAGAACTCGTGGGTGATAAGCCTTCTTGGCTTCCAGTGAAGTCAGTTGCTTGATCCTGAAATCCTGTCTGTAACAGCAAATCATGTGTAAGTTAATGAAATCTCTGCATTGGTTTCAATGGATTCTGTGTCACTGCACAGGGAAGTAAGCACAGTTATATCATGTCTACTGTCCTAAGACAAATTATTGAAAAATATTTTCTTTATATATTGAATATTCATTCATATTCTCTTGAATATATTCTGGTCAAAACCTGCCGAAATATAAAATATCAGTTTTATTTTGTATGAAAAGAAGAATGTCACAGTGGAATTTTAGCCAGATATCACAATAGACACAGAAATGAACACACAGAAAAGGAAACAGGAAATTAAAATTAATGAGATAACACTTTTCACTCGTTCCAATGCATTTTTAATTTTTATTTTAAGAGAGAGTATAAGATAAAATCCTTCCAGGTTTATGCAACAGTAGGACATTGAAACTTGCCCTTGGCTTCATTAAGTCCAGCCTAGAGGTGTGTGCATGCACGCGGGCACACACACACACAAATACACACACAGTATACTACTTGCTTAAATGAAATTTCCCTAGAGGCTTTTCTGTGTAAGAGAAGTCTTTTGCCTTAGTGCTTTACCCGTCTGTCGTTTCCAGTCATAATGAGCTATTTTACTTTGTATCCTATTCTTGGAGTTTTTTATGAGGATCTTTGCTCTTCCATATGGATAAGTATTTTATGATTTTCATTCTTCATTGATTTAAAGGTCATTATCAATTCTAGTTATTTTGCCCATAGCTCTTTTTTGTTTTCATGCAACATTCCAGTCCTTCACTGACCTTTGAAATACTTATGAAAGTTACGGTAATTTTTTTATCTGAATTCGTAGGCTTTGAAGCAGAACTGTCTTCCATCATACACTCATAACTTAGCCTTTAGGAACTGTGAATCATATTCCTGTTTAAAACAAGTTTAATGAAGAAAGCAATTATTTAAAAAAATGTGAACTAATTTAAACCTAGTTTGAGGCATTAACCTTCCCATTCATTCAGCCACTTTGACTGGATAAGTGCTTCCTTAATTTTTTGTTGCCTGTCGATAGAAAAGTATCTCACCAATATGCAATAAATTGAAGAAAAGAAAGGATGTGCTGTGCTGGTGGGCAGAAACAATACAGATTGCCTGCTCTGAATACAAATTATTGAGCAGTTTCTACGTTATGCTGTCCATAAACTTCAATGAGAACATTTTGTAATGCCAAATACTTAACAATATCACCTTCAGCATTCTCAGTGTGTGACTTTGGTTCCTACTGGGTTTTTATTTTTTTCTTTTAGTTTTGTTTTTTTTTTTTTAATATTGCTATATGAGGATTAATATTGCTATGTCTGGGGATTTCTAATCACAGATACTACATATGTTAAAATGGTGTCAATATAAAATCCCACTGGCAGGTCAATATTCAGATGCTGTGAAATAGGAACCAGGGTGTAACCCAGAGTGAGGTTCAACCATCTTTTGTTTATGTATCAGAAGGAGGGTCAAAGCCAACAGCTAGTAAGTTAATAGTTTATGAAAAACTCAGACAATTAAAAAAATCCCCAAAACACAAGACTCGCAACAAACACAGCTTACTTTTCCTCTTTCACCTCTTGAATCAGGGTTCACAAGATTTTGATACATCACATAGCAGATTCCATCATTTTTTACTTGCTAAAAATGTGAAGTAAATATATTGGTTTGAATGGGGGAGCTTACTTTACTGAGATTTTTAATCATGGAATGTGTAGTGATTTGGGGTTCTCTTTCATCTCCTCTCTCTCTCTCTAATGTTGAATGCAAAGCTCTTTTGGGAAATCCAGCTGATCTACAGAAGATTATTTCAAGTAACAACAAAAATACCATATGTCACTTGCTGCTGTGCTGACAAAAGCAAATTCTAGTCAGAACAGCAAGGAGCTTAAACAAAGGAAAGGCCAGCTACATGATCAAAGGGTTAGTGCAGTTAAATTAATTTTCCTCCCTTCTAATACAGTGCAATATAGTACAAATCCAGTTTTCACATCCAGCAAATGAGTATATACCCCCTGCCACCACAATCCTGGAAAAAAAGAGGTTTTTCTTATAGCAATTGCATCTATTTCTGTGGAACTGTAGAGAAAAAGCAGTAGAAAAAAATAAATAAAATGCCTTCTTTGGTCCAGAAGGATTTCCAGCTCAGCAAATATTACATGATCCCCATTAATATAATCCCCTTTTACTCTCACCTCTTCAAGTAGAGCTTTTGAGCAGCTATCACAGGGGAACTGAGAAACTGGCAAACATAAGATGAATCAGGTCACAATCATGCTTTTATAATGGTGCTGACAATGTTTTTGACCTTCATGTATTGGCAGGTAGTTTGTTTTCACCACCACTCAGAGCTTTTGTTGTCAACAATCGTCCGTAGTATCTCAATTCATTGTGCATTTTTAGGACATAGGTAAGTTTAATTCAGTGGGTTACCAATGGAAGAAAAAGGATATTCATAATTCTATTTATAAATAATGGTATGAAAAAAATGGTTCTTGAATATTCTTATGACTTATAAAATTACAACTAAATAGTTAGCCGCCAGGCTGAAGGGAAATCGAAATCTTCATAAAGACATCACATACAAACAGATCAATATGTATTTGTTTTTACAACGAATATTATAATAATATTATAATTCTAGGCATTAGAGGGATAAAAAGCTTTTTAGCCTCTCATTTTCCATTTTGCCAACAGTGACTTTTCTTGTGAATTCATATTTTCTATTTTTTTCAGCACTACCTAGAAAAGCTGAAATCCAGAAAGACTTTGTTTTCCATCTTCCAGTATTACCAGTACTGGTCACATAAACAAACAATTCATTAAAACCACCAAATTTAATTCTAATTTAAAATTTTCACATCATGGGAGAAATTATATTTTTCCCATTGTTTTATAAACTCTATTTCAGATTTTAATTTTGCCAAGAAATACGCATTGGTTTTTTAGTTTTTGGTTTTTTTTTAATGGGCACAGGAAGGTACATTTGAAACAGAAAAGGATTCTTACTTCTATCTAGTTTGTACGAACGATCAAGGAATGAGGAGGAGAAAAGTCTCTCATCACTGACAAGTATGAGGCTGAGGGTGCAAAAAAGCTTCTAGCTTTGATAGCTTAACTCTGAGTATTGGGGCAAGGAAAAGAGTGTAAAAAAGCTATGCCACCCTAACTTGTGGTTCATTCTCTGTGCTGTTTGCCCCAGCAGAAAGCTGTGTGTGTACTGCTCTTGGCTAGGGTGGATTTAAGTTGCTTCATAACAGGCATTATGGTGCTGTGTTTCAAACTTGTGACCAAGCCAGTGGTTTAACCACCCCTGAGCAGAGCTTGCATAATATTTCACTCTGCTTCCCTTGGAAGTGAGCAAGAAGCTGAGAGAGGACACAGTCAGAACAGATGACCCCAACTGATCAAAGGGACATTCCATGCCCTATGGTGTCATGCTTAGCAATAAAACTGAGGAAGAGGTTTTTTTAGAAGAGCCGCTGCTTACAGGTTGTGTGGATGTTGGTCTCCTGGTGGGATGTGGTGAATGATCACTCTGGGGTTTTGTTTCGTTTTCTTTTGGTGGTTTTCTTAGTTATTAATTTGCCTTTGTCTCTGCCCATGAGTTTTGCTTGTTTTGCCCTTCTGATTCTCTCCCCACTCCTGCTGCACAAGTTACCTGAATGCTTGTGTGGGAGCTTTCCCACTGACTGGGGTCGGCCCACCACTGTATCAAAAACAATGAATCCTCCTCTGAGAAGCTCCAAAGAAGGCTGAAGTTGATGCAGTAACATCAGCATGGTCTTCATCGTATCTCTTTAGACTTTTACAGACAAGACAATGTTAAGACTTTTTTTTCAGATGTCAAAGTAACCTTTATTTTCACTATGAAATCATATGGTCACCCAAGCCATCCTTTTAGTCACTGCTGCCTACAGAAAAGACGGACTCACAAACGAGGTGTAATGACAAAGATCGGGGAAAGTCAAACAGATTGTGCTAGATCAGCCACATCAGCATCCAAGCTACTCTAAGCAGAGCCATTTTCACACTGAGAAAAGAAAGTTGTGATATAATATATATATTAGATGGGAGTTCAAGGTGAATGCTAACTTAAAGAGGAAATTAGGTGGCTAATTTAGTAGATTTAGCATCTTTCAGAGATCCTTGTGGGGTCTGGTATAAGTGACAGAAAAACTCCAGAAAATCTTAGGTTGGAGTATCAGGTATAAACCAGGTCATTTAAAAATGCTAAAATGGCCTGAGAAACTTTCTTTTTGACACCCAAACCCCTTCCTATGTTCTGCTCATTGCATTTAAATTCCAGAATTTCCATTTCATCAAAAAGATCAAAGTAATAAAGGGTTTCTGCCAGATTTCTGCATGTCTTTTTCCAGGTAAGATTGCAAGAGAGAAGTGTGAGCTGGGAGCATGTTAAGCTGGTTATATTCAATATATTTCACCTGAGAGGACAAAGGGAAACCAAGGAGCACAATGTTTTACTTGAGGTTACACTCCACATGTATCTCCTCCAGTGAAACAATGCCCTGCCTCTTCCATCAGAGCCTCCAGAAGAACTATGAGTCAATGCACAGCTTGAAAACATACAATGGTCACAACTAACATTTCAGCAGTCTCAGAAAGCTTCTGTTGCATACCTAATTACATAAACACTTTATTATGTATTAATGAGAGATAAAATACTTTACATACTTTTGCAGGTTCTATTTTAAAGAAAAATTTTGAAGATAAATATTTAATTTAAGTATTATTTACCATATCAAGTAGAGAGCTTTGTAGCCATATACATTGCTACAGGACCAGGAAAAAATAGATTTCCATTTTAATTTGCATAAGTACCTAGTCACTGCCTCAAGAAAACCTTAAAAAGAACACATAAAGTATTCATATTTTTACTTAAAATAACATTAAAAATGAATGTATTCTCATTATGTTGGCTCATTAATATTTTCAATTTATTCATACTGTATTCTCTGTCTTATTTTTAGCTTACATTTTATTATTTAATAATACCATACCAAGTTTGAAGTTTCCTTTTTACCAATCTAAAACTCAATGCAGTTGATGAGTAGGTAGGTTTGAAAATACAAACATGCCTCTCTCATGTTCTCCAGGAATATGTTAAATTCTTAACGTACTGAAATTTAATGTGTAACTGGGCTTAATTCCAGATATATTTAAACAAAGTATAACAAATTTTACTTTTTGTCAGACATAAACGTACCATTTGTTTAGATCAGCTGGTTAATGATGTGGCTCGTTCCCTTCAGTTGTGACATTTTATGCTAGTTAGGTAAAACAATCTAAAAGGAAGGAGTGTCTGTAAGCAGGTCTGGCATTTAGCAGACCTGAAATGTATGAAGTAAACAAACAAGAAAACTATGAGAATTGGGCCCGACCCTAAGGTTTCTTTAAAAAGGGAAAATGTCCCATATTCGACAGCAGAAGAGCAAAGATGAACTTTCTTGAGGAAATCCAGTGGAGATTTCCTTAATTTTCTTCCTCGGATTTTAGTCTTAGAGGCACTTTCTCAAATTCTTTTGCAAACTAAGAGCTAACTACAAAGTCAGAGTTATACTCAGTTCACTTGTAGAAGGATAGAGTACACCTGACTTAAGCCAAGATTCATCTCATTTTTATTGGCAATACTCAATTGGAAATGTCTAAAGGGAAAAAAATAAGGAAAAAAGCAATAAACATGTTTGCAAATTACTCGGCCAAAATTATATCAAACGTGTTTCTGTTTAACTGCCTGGCAATTTGGCCTTCTGATGTAATTCAGAATGGAAAATTACTACAGTCAAGGCCAATATGAATAATTCTATTTCACATAATTGATTAAACTTGTCCCAACTTGTGGTTAGGCCTTTCATCTGCCATCAAAACTCTATCCAAGTTTCTCTAAAAAACCAATGAATTTCTAAAGATGTTCACTGACTTGTTCTCTGATTTTAAGACAAATCTGAGTGCCATGCAGGAGAGTTTGCTGCTTTGCAAATTCAGGATCATAAAGCATTTTATGTTATAAAACTGGAGTTATCTAAAGTAGTTTAGATCAAGATATGCTCTCCAAACAGAATTTCAAGCAAATATGCCTTTTTAATGTATGTTGTATATAGAAAGCTACGCAAGGCAATTTTGATATATGCTGTGATTTAAACCAAAGAATGTTAAATGCACATTTAATGATCTTTTATTATCTAGCCCAGTCTCAGAAACACTGGAACATTTGAACCATCACAGCATCACAAATAGTCACAGAGAAATTGTTTTGGACTTGATAGCCAAATTTTCTAGCCTTGGGATGCTCACTTGGGTGTAGTTAGAACACCTTCCTGTCTGGGACTGACAGTGTCTCAGGCCTGTTCCCTTTGTCTTGGTATAAAAGTTACATATGATTCACAACAAGAGTACTGCAACATATTCTTGTAACCGTTGATATTAATGTCCTTTGTGTGGCAATATATATATTTTAAATCTACTTTAAAGGAACATAGATATTAAAGAATATCCGTTATTTCATACTTTTAAAACACGTTGCTATTGCTACTGTTTTTGCCTCCATGATTAATTAAATTTTCACTACACAGTAGTTCTCCTCCAACAGTAAAATCATACCTCCCTTTGCTAGATATATGCTAGATGTTGCTAGCATAACAGCTGTGCTAGTTATGTCATGCCAGCATTTCTTCATCCTTTAATTTCCTTTTCTTTTGCCTGCAGCACTGATTTTCATAGGTATGTTCTGGATTTTTTGGTTTTGTTTGATTTACTCTCACTGATTAATTTCCAGCTGTTTCCATATTTCATATGTCATTGGTATCTTTGATAGCTGCCTTCATAGTTTGCATTTTTTACACTTTTTCTTACTGATGCCTCTCTCCTACATATTGGTATGCTTTTTTTTCCCTTCCTTTTGCAAAAATTGAAACTATCTTATTCCAGACAAGTATACTTAAAATTACCTTTAAAACTTAGTTAAAATATTAAAAAGTATAAGATTTTTATTTCTTTCCTCTCATCTCGTCAATAAATATAACTTTTTGTGATTATCCAGCTCAGTTTATATATGAAACATTTTATTTAATAGCTTTTAAATATTATATAGAGTATTTTTCATAAACATTTCATGTGAATTCTGTAGTTCTGGGTTTTGCCTCATTTTTTCTTCAATTTACACTATATAAATGCAGAGAATGTTGAAAATAATGCTGCAATGAAATGCACAGTGGTGTCTTCCTAAGAAAGATAATTTAAAATTTGAATTAATGTTTTAATGTTTTATACCAGCACGGGACTCTATGAAAAGCAAAATTAGTCCATTGCTGTCAAAGAAATTTTCCTGATACTTTGCAAGAATTTAGCTCTAAATTTGTATCCCTCTTTAGCCATTCTGTTTTAGGACCTTTAGAGTTGCAATCTTTGACCGTTATTAAGTCCAAAGATACTCTATTGACATAGAAACAAAACAAAAGAAAACACCTCCGTGTCAATAACGAAAACTGGCATTAGTTTTGAAATATTGCTGCTTATATATGCTCTAACGCAGTCAAGTTTCACTGCTTGAAATCCTGCTGGAATTATAACGTCATATTTGTTACTTTGCCAGGTGTTTGTCTTTTCCAGTGAACAAAAAGAACACTGAATTTTCTTAATCTGCTATATATTCTGGTCTAATGATGAACATTCTATGCAGGGAAATGAAGAAAGTGGCCTGACAAGTCGAAGTCAGAGAGAAAAGTTATGAAACTGTGAACAAAACAGAGGGAAAAAAAGAAACATAATACTGGTTTCACAGCTGAAAAAACCTCAAGCTTTAAAACTCCATCTAGAATTATATACTTAGAGGAAAAAAAAGGGATAACAACCTTGCTGCTGTCAGAAAACCTCTACAAACAGAGTGACCCTTTTAGCATTTCAATTGTTGTTCTTCTGCCTTCATATTTCAAATAAGGTTGCTATAGCCTAACAACCCCCCACACACCAACCCAGACAAATACTTAGGTTGACTTTTCACACATTTTCCAAACAGGTTTGGTTCTGCACCTTCCACTTGCATAGATTGCACCAGCTCTGTTTATCAGCCAATCCCTTTTTCAGTTGCTTTATGCCATAAACCGCCATAAAGCGAGTTTAACAGTAACTGTTTTATTTTGGAATTGTTTAGCTGGGTCATTTTTTATTGCAGGGTCAGATAAGCAAAACCAGCTGATTGAGAAAGCAAACAGAGTAAGAGAGACAAGGGTGTCCGAGGTAAGTTTTGAGCCATTGTGTCCATTTAGCCATCTCAAAGATGTTTGTATTTCCGCTGTTTCACTGCTCTGTGAAAATAACAACAGCTTTAAATCAAGTGAGGATGCAAAAGTGTATGTATGTCGACAACCGAGGTACAACAAGAGATGCTTTTCAATCTGCAGCCTCCCCAGTTACCAGGTCACCGTGTCAAACACAAAGTGGCACGGCTTTAACCCTGCTGTCACCTGCGCTGGATCTTTGGGTGAGGGCTAGCATGGGGGTTACACCTGCTGCTTGAACATTGGTAATCATGCTGGTTAGGGCACTTCACTGAATTCTTGTGTCTGATGATCATTAAAGAGGACCCTATAAGAAGAACGTGCTAAAAGTCTATTGGTAGAAAAATACAAGTGCACTAGACCTATAGAAAAAGAAGGTAAAACGTAAATTTTATGTAGGCTGAATCGAAGGTTTTGATTGTATCTCTCCATTCTTAAATTGTAAAGGGGGAGAAAAGTCCCTCCAAAACACAGAAGTGGGAGACTGTTAAGGCAATTTAAACAATATTCTACAACTGCTCAGCCTTGGAGTACAGGCCGAATCAAGCAATCAATGGGAGTTTGGAACGAATATGCATCTTTGCAGAAAATTTGAACATACAAGAGCCTTCAGATTCTGGAAACATGATCAGTTGAATAAGACTCGCAGAACTGTGATTCTACAGGTTTTTTCTGAAGACAACACAGCTTAAGCATCCTTTGCACCACATTTTCAATCTCACCTATATGTCCGCTTTATTCCCGCATCATCACAGCTATTCAAGAAATTGCTAAGTAAACATGATCAAAAATTCATAATGTTGAAAAAATGTATCCCTCAATTTCTGTTTCTGAGTAACTTTTCAACTAAATTTTTTGTGTCAGTACAACAAAAAAAGGTATTAATCAACACAGTGGAAAGATGATTTTTTAAAATGTAATACTCTTATCTCATCTCAAGGAGAAACTTCAAGACTTCACTGGACTGCAATCTTGATTTGGTTCTTCCAGCATTACCCCCAGTTCTGACAAATACACTAATGCAATCAGGTTTCTTTTTTTTTCTGTAGAATTGGCTTGCATTTATAGGGGGCTTTCTCATTAATAGTGAAATGCTTCATTTATCTTTAGCTCTCTGAAGTTCATGTATATGTATTCTAAGAGGAGCAACTATTTTTCAATTAAATGAAAAATTAAGGTGCTTGTGAATTCTTAAACTCTTTATCTTAAAATTCTCCTGGTCTCAAATAGACTAGTTCTTGACTTGTGTATACATTTTATCTGCCAGTTTTCCAGCAACTAAATGATCATTCATTATGTTTTGTTATTTTTCTGTATTTAACTAGTGTCAGAATTGATGTCACAAAAAAGTAAACTAACCTGAGAAGTTATGTATCTGTGAGTGAACGGAGAACTTCAGACGTCTTAACAGATTAACTCTTTTGCTAGTTTATGTAATACAGGAAATTACAACTAGCAAATATCTATTAGATGGCATACTTGGTTCAGTCTTAGAGAAGTCCTTAAAGCAATCCCAAATTTAATGGTACGCACACAATAGTTTTTTTTTTTATAATATGAAAATGGAGATACTCTGTGGTTTAACTATTTGGTGAGACAATACCTTTAATTTTGGCTAATTAAAATCTAGTCTCAGCTTAGCTCCTAGTACCAAAAATTAATAGATGACAAGGCTCAAAGCACATGAAATGAAAATTAAGGTACAGGGGCCTAGCCTCAAAACGTTTTTAAAATTGATGTGTGTTGTGAGTTTAGGAGCTTTGTTACTAT
Source organism: Ptilonorhynchus violaceus (assembly GCA_013397565.1). Lineage (NCBI taxonomy): Eukaryota > Metazoa > Chordata > Aves > Passeriformes > Ptilonorhynchidae > Ptilonorhynchus > Ptilonorhynchus violaceus. Next base: position 40,680 of record VZRJ01011161.1, on the reverse strand, counting down.
ATTTAGAAGTTTGTAAGTGAACATTTACCTAGATAACGCGTGAGAGGAAGATAACTGCTGTTTCAATCCCATTTAAGTAAGTGGGCAGAGAGGATCAGAAAAAAAGTCAGTTGAAAAAGTTCCTAATGGAAATTTCATAGAAACAAGGGGATGAGTGTAAGTCTGTTCATTCTTACTCTTGGGCCCTGAACAATGGATCTTGTGCCCTGGACCTCTTACAATTTTTTAACTTTAAATTCCATTCAAAGGATAGCTCAGGTCACAAGGGAACTCAGGAGGTCTCCAGTCCGATGTCCTGCCCACAGCAGGGTCACTTCTGAGGTCATATTTCCAGTTGCTCAGGACTTTTTCCAGCTGCGTCTTGAAAACCTTCAAGGATGGAGATTGCACAGCATCTCTGGGGGGACTACTGAGATATTCTTGGGGATAAAAAAACCTTTTCCTTAGATCCAGCCTGAACACCTTTTTTCTCAATTTATGCTCATTGTCTCTTCAGCTTGCCTAGGTCCCTCTGAAGAGCAGCCCTGCCTCTAAGTGTGTTGACATACCCTCTGAGCCCCTCAGTAATTATCTGTATTATAGGTACCTATCATCCCAGACAGGCGGAAGTTGCATCTAGGTTTCTTGCATGCATATACTTCAGATATTTCCAACAATATGAGTAAAGATCTTTCTCTAACCTTTAAAATATTCAAATCTCTTTTAGTGTTACCACCACTGTTCCCTTCAATGAGACTTTCCCTCACAAATATCTTCAGATTTAATTTATTTTTTCTTCATTCATTTTCTTCATTTTTTCTTCAACAGGGTGAAAATCTGGAAGTTGGAGGACCTATGCAGGAGCCCAGTATTAAAAGAAGTGTTTGTCTTCCTGAATTAACCAACTCTCTTCCAGCTCTTTTGGGCCGGTTTTTAAGGTTTGCAAATCTCTAATTAGGACATGACTTCAAATTTCACCTCAATTATTGTTTGCCAACATTTCTTTCTCTCTGGTATATTTGCAAAAATTACAAAACCTTAGTTCAACAAAAATCTTTTGTTCCTCCCCAACTAAGGGAGGGTCATGGTTGCAATTTTTCACCCATGCTTTAAACTCAAAGGTTAAAATACAATGTTTAAATGGTGACAGAAAAGTCTCAATGAAGAAATTGAGGTCTTTGACCTCAATCTCTGCTGCTTGGAGTGGGAGGGGGAAGAATCATTCTGTGTTTGCTAGTTGAACTACAGTAACCTGCACCTGACAATTTAACCTATTAGGTTTTGAGCATTTTCCAGATCAGATCAAAAGCATCAAAGTCTCTGTAAATAACACATTGCAGAAAATTGTCTCTCATTTAAAGCTAAAACTGGAAAAAACGCAACTATTTAATTACAACATGAAGTATCTGGACTGTGCAAAATCTCGCATTATGTACATTTTTATTAATTTATTCTTCTGCCTCCTAGATGAGTCTCACTGTATTTCCATCTTAGATTTGTGTTCAACTTGTATTTCATAGGAGATCAGGCAGGGTAGGTTTTGTTAACAGAGGAGTAGACAAGTTTAAGACAAGATGAGAGGAAGAAGTGATTACATGAAAGTCAAGAGTGAAGTAAAAGTAAAAATCATTGACTTAAGAACCATTTAAAATCCCATTAAAACTGTGGAAATGGTTTGGCTTTTAAATACTGTTGTTCAGTCTTTGTTGTCTGAAGTGGAGATGGCGAATTTACTGAAGTAAATACATAACCCTAAGACAGGTTCTCTTTAGTAATATACTAATTTACGTATTTCTAGAAAGAAAATTCCGTAATGCATGTGTAGTTTTGCAGCCCAACTTGATAAATTATAGATCAGAAACAGAGGAGGAAGGACAGGTTGGATTAATAGCTAGATTTTCTTCCAGATATACTGAAATACATTGAATACATACTATTGTGCTAGTGATGTAATTTTTTTTCCAGAAAAAAAAAAGTTAAGTTAAAGATGATTATTTCAGCAAATTACTTAAAAGTCTTCTGAATCCTGGGTTTAGATATATTTCCTTTACAAGCCTTCATGACACCTCTAAATTCAAATTTGGCTGTTGAGCTAGACAAATGGTGATTCCCATAGCGAAAGAATAACTTGTTGAAATTCTGCTGTGCATCAACAAGAAGTAAAGCCAAATCTGTAAAAAAGGACAATTACCTTTTTTACTCTCCTTTGTGCAGCTTTTCTTGGTAAGGTCAAAATTAAACACATAATGTAAAACAATAAGAAATCACATTTTATCACTACTAAATCATGCATCACGGCTTTCTATAGCTCCAGGTAAGAGTCTGTACATATAATAAAGGGTTGTCTTCATTTATTCTAGCATCTCTTCAAAATTATAACCAAAGTTTTCTGTCACAAATCCCTTTGCGGGGAATTCAAGCTCCTCCGTTTTCATTTCCAACAGTTCATTCATGCTTCCTGCACAGCTCAGAGGTCAGCAGGTAGGGACACAACAGATTATGAGACAGGAAAGAAGAGTTGGAACTTGTAGGAGGAGGGCACCCTAAGAAAGTTCTGTTACCAAAGTAACCGGAAAATCAATACCACAATAAAAAAATCATTGGGTTTTTTTTCTGTTGTACAGCTATTGGTTGTATAATTTTTTTTCATTATGTTTTCAAATTAAAACTTGTTTGAAGTATTGATATATTAAGAATAATACACCTTACTCTTCTGTCTTAAAGAAATGCTTTCACTGTTCTGCTTATTTCCTTTGCTCATATAAAAGAGCTGTTTTGCACTTTCCATGTCTTTCTGCTGTCCTGCAAACAGAACTTTTGGAGTCACCCTCTTAAAAAAATTATAAAACCAGCACGTGACATTTTTAAAATTATTTTCCAGCTTCAAGCATAATTAGCAAGTAATCTGCATGAACACCTACTTCCTTTGCTCTAAAATTCTCCCATAACTCAATCACGTATTCGCCAAGGTTATAGATGGGACGTTCAAAATGTGTGTCATGGGTTTTATTTAACAAATGAAAACAGTGAGGGGTCACAGTTCAAATAAAGTTAGACAAATATTAATATGATCAGCATTTGTTTCAATGTGCTCTTTTTCAATGAACAGAGAAGCAGGAAGGGCAGCATAAAGAGGACTAGAATAGAGTTGAAGAAGACCAAAACAAGTAAGGTAGGTAAATTTTTAAAACAATATATAGCTTTTGAGAGAGAAGGGAAATGGACAAAATCAACTGGAAGAACATGAAAGCAGAAGTTATTCAACATATGGGAAAAACATTAAAAGGAGAAAAGAAAATGGGAAAGGCAGAAAGAAAGGGAAGAAAGGAGAAACTTTAAATTAAGACTAGGATGGTGGAAGAGGTATGTAAAAGGATTATCCAAAATAAATTGAAAAACAGATCCTTTCCTTCTAAACTTGACACTACATGGGATCATAACATTTTTTTCAGTTAAAATTCCCTATAATTATAAAATTCCTGTTTGGTTTTTTTTCAACTGAGTTTATTTTTCCATTTCCCAGGAGCCATTTATGAGCACTGACGTGGTTCATCTATACAATCATATTAATCACTGAGGATAGTAATATGTCTTAGAGCCATGACAATGTACCTTTCCCTTGACTAAAAGGCAAAACCAAAATAATCTATCCTGTATTACAGGCAACAACATTGTTCCACACAGGAGTCATTTAAGATATGAAATTCAAATTCATAAGTCCACATCCTAGGGGTTATGCATAGTGTGATTTTACTGTTCTATTAGAGTAGAGAAATAAGAGTACAATTTGAAATTCAGCATCCTAGAGCATTTAGGAGGCATGGATTTGTTTGAATCATTTTTTACTGTTAACCAAGACTGTCTTTGAAGAGATAGAATTTCTTCAAATAAAAAAAAAAACAACCAAAACAAACCAGAATTTGAATACAAGGGGCAAATCTGTGATGTAAAGAGTAGTACTGTACTATTGTATGATTACTAAGCAGTCTGTGGTTCCATACCTCATTTTTAAGTACTGTGAACCTTTGCTTATAACAATAGTGACAGATATTTTCTAATTAATAAATGCCTATTTATATTTTAATACCTTCTACCTGTCACCAATGCAGAATTTTTTTGTGGCTTCTTTTCCTGTGCTTTTATGTGATAAATGATAATTTACATATACTGGTGAATGTAGGAGAAATAAAGTGGCTAGACTAAAACACTGAGATTATGAATCACACATATTAACAAAAGAATTGATTAACCCAGTTGCGAGTTCTCTGTAGACATCTTTTATTTCACCGAGTGCAATATACTGTCTAAGCAAGTGGTGAAGACTGACAGCTCTATAGAGAGTAGCCAGGGCATTTTCTGTTTTGCATAGCAAATTCCCTCAAAGGCTAGCAGAGAGAATTATTTCATCCAGCTAGGTAAGTTCATCAAAATGCTTCGCATGCATTCCAGATGGCATAAGCCATCACACTTATATGTAATTTGTTCTTCACAGGTTCCTCTTTGACAAAAGAACCTCAAAAAACCCCGCATTTTTTTGGCACCACAAGATTTCTCCAATGTGCGAAGATCTATGGATTGCATTCGTGTACTAGATGCTTAGTTAACAATGAGAATCTGGAAATAAGAAGCAAGCAATGTGAACTTAAATAAATGCCAATGGCTTGTTAAATAAATAGAGATTTTTAAACTGTGTGCAGGAAATTGAAATCTGGGGATTCAAATAAGGACTTCAGTGACTTGAAGGAAAGATTAATTCAGAGAGAGAAGAAATAACAGTGAAGCTGGCAGAACATTTTGAAGATCAGACAATAAGCAAAAATTTGACGATCTCAGGAAATTAGAGAACTACTACTAGATCATGAAGGATTCAATTATAAGGGAGATTGACAAATACTGAGATTCAAAGTTTTACGTATCCCTACTTAAAAGAAGATACAAATATTATATGAAAAGCCTCTGAATGAATAATTGTTACAGAAAAAGGTGGATTCAATTATTGTCACAGAAAAAAAACACCTTAAAAAGATGCAGCAAAATAAAAAAAGCTGATTAACAAAGCAGACATTTTTAGAAGCCTCCTTCACCAAGAGAAAAAATAAATGTAAGACTGAGTGATCGAAGGCTATAGAAGCAAATAAAAAGCATTTGAGATATAAATATAAAAAAATGAGAAAAGAACAAATAAGATCACAATGAAAATAAAGTGAAATAAAGGATTAAAAATACTTGGATTAGAGGTAATCTGGGCATAATTCAAAGAATCAGAATCAAATAACAATTTGTGTTCAGGATTCAGAAGGAACAAATAAAAAAATATAAAACTTGTTGTATTTTACATAAATCTGTCCAGCTGTGACCAAGAGCTGTGAGGGGGGAATGTCTCAAATTTAAGTGCAAAAAATGATACATGAAACTAAAGGCACATCAGTTTAACATTAATCATATCCAAAGTTTTTGAAAAGATTTCAAAGAATAGAACAATTAAAGGCACAGGTGTAAATGGAACGTAGAATAAAATGCAATACGGGTTTATCAAAAAGTGCTACCCCTAGATTAATACAGCAATTTTTCTTTCATAAGAAAATCCTTTTTTAAGCTAAGAGCTCCATTTATATGGAATGAGAGACTCTGCCATATTGGAAAAAAAAAACATGCAACAGATCTAGAGAATCCAAAAAATTCATAAGGTCAAGAGGTAATATAAAGAAGGAAAGTTGTGGGTTGCTGTAAAATCCTTAGGTATCTTTATTAATATTTCTTTATGACTATGAAACATATAAGTAGAATAAGTAGATGAAACTTGGTCAGCAAACAGCCGTGAGAGGGGTGTTTTTCCAATGCAAAAATAAGTCTGGAATATCACCAGGGAAAAGCAATGTAAGAGAAACCTTGAAATGCAACAGAATGAAGATTAATTTCAAGAGTACAAAGCAACCTTGGGGAATAAGTCAAAGCAGGGCAGCCCTGGTAGAACTCAAGGCTCACAACCCACAACACTGATTAAATTAGTGATATTTACATTATCTGGATGCCATCATTATCAGATGATAGGCAGACAGAAAGCATTTTCAAGATTTTCCAGAAAAATTTAAATAACATTATGATTAATTTGTAGTTCTCATCTACAGGGGTGAAAAATCATACTTTTTAATATGTATGACTGTCGATCATACATGAAACAGCTTGTGTGGCTCTGTTGCTAATTTTCTCTATATACAAAACCGCAATTGCGTTTGTGGCAGAAAAGTCTTATAGAAAACCCTTCTGTTACACTGTCCCAAAGGCTATTAATGTCACAGTGATTTCTCATTAAGTACCACTCATTAAAAATATTTTTTTAAAGAGTAAAATTAAGACCTATGGTACCCATATTATGAAACTAGAAATCTGTTTCTTATTATGATTTGGGGGTCCTCAATCTGGAAGCTTTATAATCTTTTGGAGAGGATGAAACAAGCCAGTTGGATGAAACAGCCAGGAATATTTCCCTTCCTTCCTCAATCAATTTTGCTTAAACATCACCAAAAAAATAGTATTGTTCATGTTACAATGAATATTTGATAGGCAGTTCTTCTTTTACTGAGCCCTAAGTGGAAATGAGCTAGTGAGAAAGAAAATGATCAGATTTTACATATCTAAATTATATCATCAAAGTGCCCCTTTCTGCGTAACCCATTTGATTCTAAGTTTGAAAAAAAAAAAAAAAGATAATGAGCTTGAGTACTATCTGAAACATATGAACTTTATGGAAAATGTCTTAAATTTATATCCAGAATTTCACAGTCATTTGGTACTTTCTTTCCAAAACAATTACGTTGGCATTAAGAACTCTTCTTTTTTTTAATTTAATAGACTAAAAATTAATAATAAAAGTTTGTTACCATGCAGAGGCTGCCATATTTCAATCTAATGCAGCACTAGGATTTCAGTAAGCCAATATACCTTCTACTGAATAGATGAAGAACAGGAAACTTTAATATATATAAATGCATTGTTCCCTCTCGATGCCATAAAGTTCTTTGTGGTTTGGGGTTTTTATACAGAATTAAAACTCCTGGCTCTCTTAGCACAAATGTTTACTTTTTTTTAAAATAAAATGCCCTTCCAGAGTGACAGAAAAATACAGTATTTTTTTTATATCAACAAACCAGAACAAAACACATGACATCATATGAAAGCAAGTGACTAATCATCCAGAAACAGAGAAAACTTGGTGTTCTGTAATTAGAGGGAGTGTATTTTTTCCTAAATCCTTCTCGGATAAGCTCAAAATAAATAAATATTTGTAGAGTATATTGTAACTGTATATATACATTTTTTATTGGGAAAAGGATTGTCAATCCCTTCCCAGCAGATAATTTTATTTTAAAGAAATAACTCAAGTATCTGTCTTTCTACCTTGAGTTACATTTGCAGTACACATTCTTCCAGTATGAAACCCATGTCCAGTTATTAACCATGCTTCTACTCTATTTTGAATAGATGATGGTGTGAAAACTTTAATGATGTCTGAGAAATTAATTCATTCTATTTGGAATATGTGTAAAATGTCCAAGGTTGCACTTTCATTGTTAAAAGGAGACTTGTCTGCCTATATTCTTGTCATGAGACAAGAATAATTTCCATGAAATAACTAAATAATTCTAGAAATAGATATGTGAGTAAATCACTGGATCATGCCAAAGGAAGTAAAATATCATTTTACTTGATGCAAGGAGAGATCCTTGCATCTCTCATGCAAGGAGAGATCCTTGCAACATCGAAGATAACATGTAGGAACGAACATTGCAGTCTAGTTACCACAAATGATGATTCAAGATAATATTACCATTCACATGCAGGCTCGCCCTGTTTAGCTAAGATGGGGTAAATAAAAAAGTTCCTCTCTATTATAGAATAAAGTGCTCTTGATAGAGTTTTCAAATATATTTTGTATCTTAAAATTGCTAATGCAGTTGAAGACTATTTGAGAATTTTAATGAGTATTTGTTCTGTCAGATATTAAAGACTCGTTGAACGAGTCATCCTTAAACTCTTTTAAGGAAAACCATTTTTTTTTATATATTGCAATAGAGTAAAAATATCTATACAACTAGTTACAGGGTTCAGCATGAAACTTGAATGTGGAGGAAACAGTAGACGCTACTTTAAGGAAGTAGATAAAACTTCCTTAAAATTTTCCAATGTATTCCCAAGAATACGTTTAATGTTTCAGGGATCTTTTTTTTTCCCAAATTTAATGACTAGAAATAATAATAATGGAAGTGATCGTAACTTTTCATATTCATCATTTTTCTACTGAAATTAATCAAGTTGTCAAACCTATGTATTCCACCTGAAGTGTGCTTTAATAAGAATATTATTTTTAAAAATAGTATTTGACTATTTTATTTTTAGTTCCAAACATTCAATTTCAAAGTTTATCATAAATAAAATACAGAAATTAATACAAATTGGAGTAAAGTTTTGTAAAATGTTGTAACCACAAAAAAAATAGAATTGCTGAATTTGAATTTAAATTATTTGAATTTGAATTATTATTTTGATTATGGACCTGCACAGTAATACACAATAATCACCAAAGCTACAAGCAAATTAACAGGGTAGGAAAAAGAACTTTCCAAGAACAACTTTGTATGCTCCCACAAATTTACTGTGCTACTCAAATTCTTCCTATACCTTCTTTCATTAAAAAAATAGGCACATTTTTAGCTTATTTTCATCAGCAACATATTTTGTCATGAAATATATGACCAGAAGTGATGGGGCCAAACTTGATAATAAACACCTCTATAGAGTCACTAATTTACATTGATCTGTAAGAAAATTACTTCACAAGCCACAAATAATTTTTACACCTTCCTGAAGCCTCAAACACATTAACATTGGAGATAGAACCAGCAAAAACATGTGTCATGCTATAGAAAGTAAAATTTGTCAGGAATACATTACTGAAAAAGCCACTTTTTCCATATGTTTGGAGTTATTACCTTAACCTATTTCAGGTATTTTAGGAAGTAATAAGTTATATTGTTGGAGGAGAACACTTCCAACTTATTAACTCGATCCAGAAAAAATTCTTACTGTTTCCAAATCAAGCTCAGTTCTGGCTGGATAAGCAAAATGCAGAAGTTAAAGGCTACAAATATTTTTAATGCAATATAACTTGGATCCTTGATCTTCCACTTTAGCTATGAAGAAGCTACCATGTTTCTGGTTCATTAGAAAAAAAGTGGAGAGAAGGAATAACTTTGGGGGAGAGAGATTCTTAAGTGTTGTCTTCAATGCAAACATTTGAAGCCCTGAAGAAGTCTAAAGAAATTCCTACTAAGTGAATACTACGTAACTGTTTTCCTGTTCTGTGAGTAACTGCAAACATGTATTAATTTTTAAAATGTGGTATTATAGTTTGCAGTTTTCCCCCTCATACAACAAGTTTCATATTCCTCCTTATTGGTGTTTTATTTAACACTGCTTAATTAGAAAATCATTCCTATAAAATTAATTTCTTATAGAAAATGAATGCTAGCTGTCTTTTAATAGGTACCCCAGGTGTTGAAAGCCATGGATGTACAGTTCAAAACACAGGTAACACTCTTAATGTAATCAAATACATAAAATTGCTTTATAGCAACTAGCTTCATATTTCATGACTGGAGATGGCTTCATTACTTATGAATGCAATACACATTAAATATCTATTGGATACAGCAATTTATTTTAACATTTTTATATGCTTTTTAAATCTGAGCATTTTAATAACACCTTTTTTGTGGTGACACATCTGAAGTCATTTAGAAGATACCAAAGAAGTTGGTGGGTCTGGGAAGAAGTGTTAAATTGGAGTAGGACAGAACAGGCTTTAATGTCACGCAGGTTTAGCCTGTCATGGGAAGCAATGTCACAGCCCTCTCCCCCTTACAGACCTAATGCCCTGTGTACACATAGCTAAAGTATCAAGACATTTGGACAGGTATAATTGCAGGTGTGAAAGGCAGTCCTCTGATGCATGGCTGCCACTGCCAAAGATGGGAAACGGGACATCTGTGGATGCAGGTTCATAGCAGAATAACAGACTTGAAGATCTGTGCCATTGACAAAATTCAGATATTATTTTGATTGCAAAATATTTAGTTTTAACTTAATCTACCTTGACTGTATACAGGTTTTAAAAATTTCACATTCACCTTCTACATAATAACATGACTCATAATGTGTAATTATTGGTTTCCTTCAACATCCCACTTTAGGAAAGCCTTGTAACAACCTCTAAATCTACATAACCATAACCATAAAGTCTGGTTTGATTTCATAATCCCATTAAAGGAGACATTCTTTCCTTATGCTCTCTTCTCTTCCATATTTCATTCTGCATAGCACACTGCCACACTGTGCACTGAAAGATAATAGATAAACTATATTTCAGAATTTAATGTTTTGGCAACAAATGTTTCTTGGAGATACATTTTGTCATGCTTTTAAATATATCTGGATAAAATCCCTGGAAAACACTTAGGACTGAAGCTGATTAAGAAGATAATTTTCCGAATATCGGAATTAAAAGCAAAAAATGCAAACTGGAAGAAGGTACGTTTCTTTTTATGGCATTTCTAAGTATAAAATCAGCATGTAATATATAGCAGTTGTCTTAATTTTGCTATATCTCCAAGCAGGATGCATTGTAAACAGCAAACATAACAAGCAGATATTAAAAACGGTGTCTGCATTTTATTGAAGGACATGAAGACAGCCTGCTGCAGGGCTAAAAGACTGGTACTTTTCATGCCTATTACATTAAAAATAAAATAATTTGGTCACTGGAAAAAGTGACTAATGCCAACTACTAAATTCTAACCCATTTAATCAGGCTAGAAATCAATTGCCATAATTATGATGGTCTGGGATATATTAGCAAATGCTGACTTTACTAATAGTAACGAATAAAAATACCCCAAACCAAAATACTTATCCTGTGCTGTCCTTCACTATGTCTAATAACATTATCAGTAGAAAGTGAGCAGAAAGTAAATGCAAAATACTACTGAAACAGTAAGTTAGTGTTTTATGTTCGCTTCTCAATAATTTGCTATAGTGCAATAAAAATGCCACAAGAAGAAATATGTAGATGAATTAAAATCAAACAGGAAAATTCTAGTTCTCTATAAACTCACTGTGGCCAACTTTCCCACTCTGTATGAACTGCATACTAAAGTCTTCCCTCTACCAAAACCCATAGTACCTTCAAAGTAAGGAGTTTTAGAAATAGCTAGAAAATTAATAACACATCCTTCTCTTCTGCAACATGAGAAGGCGCCTGGGTTGGGAATACAGCTGGAACCTATGTGACCTCAGCCATACCAGTTTCAGCAGCTCTTGTTAGATGACTTCAGCCCATAGCTGAGGATTTGAGTTGCCCAAGTCACAGCTTTTGATTCAGATATTCTTTCAGAAGCAGAGGTTGAGGGGGTATCATTCCTTCCGTAGTTTTTTACAATCTTTGTTACCAAGGAAGTGACACAAAGTTACTCCCATCAAGCTGAAAATTTCATTTGTTTTCTCTCTCTGTTCAACTAATTCAAGTAGTCTGTGTTGTTTCACTTACTCCCCTGGATGTTATCTGCACAGAGGCAAATGAAAAAAAAATCTTCTGATCTTATACTGTTCTGTACAGTTAGTTGATTCAAAAAGGGAGCACATACAAATAACAATCCGCAGCATGGTATGAAATATACTAATAATTCATACAATTATAGCAAATCTTAGGTTTCTGAGAGTGAAAAATGTATGTAGCAGACTCATAGAACAATTCAGGTCAAAAGGGCTTCCAGAAATCATCTGCTATGATTCTATGTTTAAAGCAAGTATAATGAAATCACATTTCTCAGGCTTCTGTCCAGCTAAACTCTGAATATCCCCGAGGTTGGAGACAAAAACTGTATAAGTCCCTGTTCCAATACTTGCTATCTTAAAGGTAAAATAAACAAGCAAACTAATAAATAAATACTTCCTAACATAAACTGGTATTGCCCATATTTCAAGTTCTGTCCATGGCCTTTTGTCCTATCACTTTGCACTTAGAGAAGAGACTGTCCCAACCCTGTTTGAGCCTATGGCTGAAGTAGTTGCTGTTCAAAATAACATATTCCAAAGTTATCTATTCTCCTGGTTAAACAGGCGCTTCTCGCGGTCTTTCCTTTTATGCCATGTGCTTCAGCTCTCTGACCAGCTTTGTGGCTCTCCACTGGGCTCATTTCAGTACATGAGTGTCTTTCTCCTGGTGGGGAGCCTAAAACTGGGTAAGACATATCTTCAGATAACAGTCCCAAATGAAACATTGTGTACATCTAATTAATTTAATAATTCAAATTCATGGAACTAAAAATAATCTTGAAATGCCTTCAGCTTGGCTTTGAAAAGTGTAATGTTTCCAGCATTGTAGATGTCAAAGCAATTTCACTGGCTGATTCAGCTTAAATTTTGGCACAATCAGCAGACTGGCATCTTGAGCACTTAGAACTCAACCAGAATATGAAGAAAGAACAGCTTGTTAAACAAAGAGAATTCAAGGGCAAACAAGGTCTGGTGAGGCAAGAAATATTTTAAAATTGATACTGAACCTGCATGGATAACAATAGAGTGAGCTGAAAAAGCTAGAAAATGTGCTGAACCATCTCAATGTTAGAGTTTAGGTATGTGGAAAATAGTTTGTCCTTGGAAGATCAATAAGAAACTTAAAATTAAGTATGTTCCTGCAAAGTTACATGTTTGATTTAGACACATGAAAACATATCTATAGAAATACTTTAATGGCTAAATGTATAGTTGCAAATACAATCAGAAGGCTGGAGACGTTCTCCTATTAAGACAGGCCAAGAATTGTTCGGCCTAGAGAAGAGCAGTCTCTGAAGAGACCTTACTGCAGCCTTTCAATACATGAAGGGAGACTGCAAAACAGATGAAGAAAGACATTTCAGCAGAGCCTGTAGTGACAGGTCGAGTGGCAGTGGTTTTAAACTAAAAGGGTAAATTTAGACTGGACATAAAGAAGAAATTTTTATGGTACGGTTGATGTGACACTGAAACAAGTCACCCAGAGAAATTGTGGACTTTCCCTGATTGGAAGCATTCAAGGTCAGACTGGATGGAGTTTTGAGAAACCTAGTCTAGTAGAAGAGGCCCCTACCCATGGCAGGAAGGTTGGAACTCAGTGAGTTTTAAGGTCCCTTTCAATCTGAACCATCCCATGATTCTATGAAATGTTAATTTGTTGTTTCAAATTTAAGTCATGGCAGTTATAGGAGGGAGCAAACTAGGCAAATATAGCAACTAGTGCTTTATTATATATTATTGTTCACTGTCATATAAATATCAGTGTGTCTTGGTTCTTTTTTCTTGTCATCAGCAGGTTCCAAATCCTAGTATAGTTAATTTAACACAAATTAAAAACTCTTTGATATAAGTGCCAGCATCAGTGGAATAATTTGATTTCTGTCAGTGTTGTTTTTAATTTAGTTAATCCATCTAGCACTACTGGACATAGAAAAGACGGTGGGACAACAATGATTTTATTATATATTTTAAAAGCCAAAAAAGCCAAAGAAATCACCTTTTTTTTTTTTTTTTCCTGAATAGCAGTGAAAGCCTGGAGCACTCAGTCAAACCAGAACAGCTAAAGGCAGCAGACAGACAACAAAGAATTGAAGACTTATAACAGAACCCCTTGGACATCCCAACACGTGTTGGACACAGCAGCAAAAGGCAAAAATACAAACTCTCAATATATGCCAAGATTTAATCCATTCAAAATGATCTGAACCTGAGAAAAATCACCTCCACTGACAACCTTTAAAACTGGTCTGGAAATCCTGGCGTTGAATATCTAGAAAAGATGGGACTTGAAAATATGCATTGTTTTACTGGGGATTGCATTAAGTAATTTCAATTCTTTCAAATAATTATTTTCTTCAGCCCCAATATAAGGTAGTATATACAAGTCAGATGACTAAAAACCCCTTCACAGTCCTAAAAATAGAACCCAAGTAAATTAAAGTGCACCTTCAAAAGTTGTACTCAATTAAAAAAAAAAATAGGCACTTGTTTAAATTACTATATATTATTAGTGTGAAGTATCTTAACTAAATATTTTGTTATGTATCAAATGTGTCAGTGAAATTATATGTTGAAATAGTAATAATATGACAGGGAAAGTTTTTTTTATGCATCGTTTTTCTTTAAAAGTATAAGAAAAGTGACAATTAAACAAGTTAAATAATTTTGAACTGTGGGAGCAAAGGGAAGAATAAACTGTGGATGCTAAACAAAAGGAAACATGATACTATAGTTTTTGTAAAGATTAGATCTGTGGAGCTAGAGATTATGAAAGGTCTTGGTCTTCAAATGAAATACTAATCAAAATTGTTCTGTAAAAAACTAGCAGCAAGAGGACAATGCCTATCCACAAAAAAATCCAAACCAATTCAGTCCAAACCAACAAATTCTGTTGCACATCTGTAGATGTACAGATGTAGGTACCCTTTGAGAAGAAAGACTTCATACATCCTCTATTGATGACTGTGTCCTTTCTTCAGGATAAAATTATCAGGATTTCTTATAATTAATAGAAATGTTGGCAGTGGTATACAGAAAAATCCAAATCAGGGGAGAAGGTGGAACTGTATGGTTTCTCTCTTTTTAGTCTTAAATTCCAGAGCCAGCACTGTGGTTAACATGCAGGTAGTTCAAGACAGTTTTGTCTTGTTCAGTGATTACAAAGTGGGTTAAAAAGAAAGGAAAATTACCCATAGAGGAAGGCTCTGTAGAAAGCAATCTGTGAAAACATAAAAAGGTTCTGCCTGACTCATAAAGGTCATTTAGATTCAAGTGCTTTAAATAAATGGATTAGCATAAATGGATTAGTTAGCCAAGGTTTGCACACTACTTTGAAGATATATGGGCTTCATACTTGTTCCTAAATGGCCTGCATAAGTCATGCAGAAAGTATTGTTCTCTGAGTCAGTTAACTAATGAGATATGGTTTCATTCTTGAGTACTAAATACTTTTGAGTTAGTTATTATATGAATTGTTTGTCCATATGTGTCTATGTGTATAGGTTTGTTTGTGCTGATTATAAATTTATATAAATCTTGTGATTAATTTGTCAATATCTTGTTATACTTATCTTCATCTGCTAACACTAAAAATATATTTAAGTTAATAAGCAGATCTTTTGTATGATTCATTTTTATGATGCTTTCAATTAGCATGAATCAACTGGTTAGCTGGAAATATCCAACTCCATGCACATAGTGGAATTGTTTCATATCAGTCAGAGATAATGTACTAATGTGATAATGCAATGAAAAAGGACCAGATTCTTCAATAAGATTATAGATGTACCCAGAGACTTCTGAGTACCTCAATGTCTTCTGTAGAAAAAGAGCAGAGTTCCCAAATTCCTAAGATTGAGACCAAATGAGGAGTATTTATTACTTCATGCCTTGTGAATGTTCTTGAAAGAAGTTCTTGCAGACTTTTTTCAACTTATTTGATCCTCCTCTGTAGGAAAGCTTTCCAATAGCAAGAGCATACTTAGTAGACAATCCCTAAGCAATGCATTCTCTGGGTATCTAATCTTCATTTCATGCTTTGTGTGCCATTGACTTTGACCTTGTAACTGATGATAATAAATGCCACAGTCCTCTTTGACTGCATCATATTTCAGGACATACTCTCTAACAGAATGCCTCAGAAGAACATTACCAGTACATTATGGGACATATTCTTATGCCTCTATTAGCCATAACGGAGAAGGGAGTGAAATCGGACTCTGGGGAACAGTTTAACCATTGTCTCATGCCAAGACAAATCAGAGAGTTGTACTGGTGAGCGAACACCTCACATGTCCATAGAACTTCAGGGTTCACGCTGAGGGGACAAGGCATCTTGGGTACAATAATGTGACATTCTGCAAGAATGCAAATTCTGTTACATCAGTGACAATGGTTGAAGATTTATAAGTTATACCTTCGTTCTGGCACCTGAATTGAATCCACTCCTCCATAATACCCCTGTGGATTTTTTTTTTTTTAATCTAATATTATTAGTGTGCCTCATTCTGATGATATGCTACAGTGGTAAATCATCAGTGTGCTGCTGCTCTGATGAGCAGTTGCTTCAGCACACCATTGAATCCGTCATGCAAATGATGTATTAATAAGGCATACTGATGCTGTGTTCTGCAAAAGATGGCACTGCCCAGTAAACAAAGGGTTCAGGAACACATTAAGTAAGATTGCAAGATAAAAAGTCACTCAGTACATGGTATGCTAAGAGCTGCTTCCCCAGCTACACTATAGAATCTTATTTTCTGAACTATTTGTGGTGTTATTTTTTTTGCAAGCCTAACTTGCAGGAAAGAGGCAGGAGAAAACAGTTTTGAAAAGTACTACTTCAGTTGAGATAAGACAACCAGTATAAAAACTGCTGCTTTCCTTTTATCAAGCATGAGGTTTTAATTTCACTCTACTGAGAACAAGGCAGAAGAGAAAGTACAGAAACACATGAATTTGGTTCTATGACATAGTTAAATAAAAAGGAGTAGAAAGCTGCTTTAATAGATAGATGGGAGTCTTACATTCATATTTAAATTTTTCCATGAGTAATAATCACAAGAGCAAAATTTTTGCTGTGATCCTAAAACTGTGTCCATAATATAAGTAACATCACAAGAAATCTTACAAGACGTGATTACATTTCCATCCCTATCCTTTATTTTAATCTAAATGAAATAGAAGAAAATACTGTAACTAACAATAAAAGAAATCTGTGATCATTGTAAGCACTTTGCTGGGTACTAAATTACGATGACAGTTTAAAGGCCATAGAATATTTCCATTTTTAACTTATCTTGGCTTTTTTACTTGAAAAAGTAAATCTTTGGTTATGAGATACCTTCGAATTCTAAAGAGTTTGGAATACTTTCCAACAGACCATACTAATAGAGTCAAGACTTTATAGCTAATAAAACAAAATTTAAAAAATCCTAAGTATTACTCAAAAATTTCTGAAAGTTAAATTAAGAGCATTTTTATCTGACTTAGGAAAGCACTATACAGAAATTTTAGCTAACCAAAGTTTATGTGACAGAATATTTCAGCAATCTTTAGATTTTCCAATTCAATTTTCTAGCAGACAAGGAAAAAACATTTATTTACATTGGACACAAACCTGGTATTTTGTCAAAAAATTATTGAGTATTACACCGGCATATTATATTATGGGTAAAAAGCACATATTTCGGATTACACATAATACAAGATTGAAAAATGGTGATAAAATTTGTTCATACCATAATTATACAGCTAATGGTGCAGAATGGTGCTATATTGTGTAGTTGCAAATACAATAAAATGTTTTCCAACTACCAGCATTTGGAATGCATCAGTAACACATAAGGAAAAATAATTGTCATTATTTTCTCAAGAGACTACTGCCTGCTAGCGATAACTATATGTTTATTCTTCCCTTTTTCCTATATTATTTATTGTGTTTATTGGTTCATTTTTCTGCCAATTTGACAATTTATAGAAAAGAAAGATGAATAAATGTTTAACATGAAAAATCTGTGTATCCAGCTGTTGTTTAGAGCTTCAAATTACATATTTTCAGTGCAGAAGCAGAAATATATATATATATATATAAAATTAATAAGAAAAACAAGTAAACTAAAGTAAATCCTTGACCCCAAACAGTAATGTTTTAAAGTAATGCTTGCAAAATGTTTTGATTATTGAAATCATTGCTACTTCTGTTGATGAAGTGTGCTTTCTTATCAATATTAACCACTCTTCGTCTGAATGCTGAACACACTTTTTTGGAAGTACTGAGTTTGACTATTTTTAAGTTTTCAGGGAAAGAAATCAATATCAAATTACAACAAAGACAAGCCTGAAGGAAAACCTGGCGTTGCCTGGCCATAGGCTAGAGAGCTCACTGGTGAACATTTAAAAACATAAACTACTTTTGCCATGTATGTGTCTATGAAAAACTTATCAATTCATAATACTGATCTTCTGAAATCACCCAAATTCTGATATTTAGAAGAAACAGTAATTTCTTCTAAAAATCTGCCATTTTACCTTTTTTCCTTAGAATGATTATTTAAAATATTTTGTTGACATTATAGCATAAAAACAATACAACAAAATTTCAAAAAAATTCTTCCCAATGTAAATATTTACTATTTCGTTAAAATCTAATACAGTAAATCAAAAGGAATATGAATTATCAGAGGCAGCAGAATATCAGCACTGAGAATAGTTTAAAAGCTAAAACATAGATAGAATCTGCAATCAGCTTTGTAGAGGAAATGATCTTGTCCAAATTAAAATGTAAATTTGTTACTTAAAGGTTATAAAAGAATGCTTTGACAATTTTAAATTTTCTCTCAATTTTTTACAAAGTTTTTAATCAAGGCAATAACTTTCCGGGAATGATTTCAATTTTGACAATTCATTTACTGTCAGAAATATTTCAGTAAAAAATTTTCAGTCAATCACTTCATGCCTTGTCTTCTAAATGCTAGCGTCTAATTTCCCCATAATATGGTGTCCATCAAAAATGTAAATGTCTTGTTTCTCTCTTTAAATACAGAGCAATTTTTTCTTTGTAATAAAATTTTCAAGATTAGATGAAGAATCTCAGAAAGAAGATGGATTGCTTATTTTTCATAGAAGATGCCATCCAAGATTTGGATTTTTCTTGTCCTTATGACAAGATCTCCATGAAATTTCTGGGTTAAAAAAATACTGCTGTTCATGATACTGCCTTTTTACCTCATTTCTGGATGGATGCCTGCTTAATCTTCTTTCTGATTTCTGAAGGTTTATGTGGTACTTCTGATGGCACTCTGATTTCCTAGTCCCTGAGACAGAACTCCCAAAATTCCCTCTTCAGAAAAATCTGATATCTTTGTCCCATCTCTCCTTGCTGTACAAGAAAGAAGGAAAAGAGAGCAAAAAGTGCAAGTCTTTGCAACATTGTCTTAGTGCTGTAATCATCTGAGTGATAGCTGATCTTTTTCTGAAACTGAATTCAGTGTGAATATTTCTATTTTCCTTTAAGCTGATGAAATGGGTACTTGAAGGGTCCTAACTTGTGTGTAGCCTGGCTCCAACTGTAAGAGGAAGTAAAAAGAGAATTGGGAAAAGATCGGCAGCTTCGCTCCACCAAAAGTATTCTGCATACTCATGGAGGCATTAAATGTTTCTCCTGCTTTCCTACTCACTCTTGAAGGCATTCTGAGAAATTGTTGAGATTTTTTTCAGGAGTTTTGCACTAGATAAAAATCACAACTATCAAGGAAAAAAAAAAAGAAAATATTTGTCAATAATATTTTAGAAAGTAATTAGAATTTGGGGAACTGATCAGACCAGAACATTCAGCAAGCAGAGTGAAAACTACAAAACCCCCAGTCTGAGTTCTTTTACTGACAATAGTCCAAAATCTGGGTAGAAAAATGCCTATTTTCTGAGACTCATTTTCAAAAATAGTTCTGAAAAGGACATTAGAAACCGATGACCAAAAAAAAAAAAGGGTAATTTTAAAAAATATTGGCATAAAATTCTTTATGTAGCTTAATCTCTGAGGCTTTTGACTCTTTTATTTTTCCTCACTGATGTGTTGGGAGACTCAGTGTGTCCGACCAATATTCTGTAGTCAGCTTAGACACGATTTCAAGAAATTTGCTATTATTTTTCTCCATGTTCTGCAAACTGCAAAAATAAATATATGAGGAAAAATACTTTTTCTTGTAATTGACAAAGCAGGACAACAATAACTGTTAAAATTATGTTTTTGAAGACTAACAAAAATCAATCAATCAAGCTTCCAACGAGCAAGATTCATATTTATTGAATAAGAGCCACCTGCAGTATTAAGTGCAAGTAACTCTTTTATTATTTTAGAACATGTGTCTTATGCATTTATAAGTATATTTTAGGTGTTGCTTAAATATAAAGCGGTTTGCATTACGAGTGCATAAAGGAAAAGCTTACTGGAGACTGCTGACTCTATGGCAGCCAATTTTTCTGTTTATTAAAATGTTTGTATTTATCTTTTTAAAAATAGTTTTCACAGAGAGAACACGAAAGGCACTAATTGCATTTCTGCAGAGACAACATGTATAAATGAATTCTATAAATGTAAAGGAATACATAGGAATTTGTTATAAAGTTATGTTACTCTTCCTTATATAATTATTCTCACCACTTGAGCCTAACTAAAATCAAAATCAAAACCTGAAGATTCACACGCAATCACCTTTTCTCTCTCTTCATCCCTCTTTCTGTCTGTGTCTCTCCCTTTCCCACCTCTATTTCTCATTATTGGAATGAAAGTGTTTAGCAACATTATGCTTAACTAGTAGGCAATGAGCCACTATGAGATGTCTCCATGATATAATCTGTAGTTCACGTAGTTCATAGCTAAACTTTCTATGACTATTCCCTGCAGTAAAAACATAGGATTCTATTTATCATTCAATAAAATATTAATTAAAAAAAAATCTCTATCCTGCTGGTATCCCTCAGTGTAAAATACATTTCTTTTAATTGATCACTACAGCAAGGCTGGAATTGTGGTTTCATTCTCTCTGTCAGTGCTGGTCTCCTTCCTTTTATATTCAGGTGAAGTTTGAACTATTAGCATGACACTGACAGAGATGCTGACGTGTGGTGTTTGAAACAAAAGTTTTTGAATTATTAACGAAACTACAAGGACAAAATCAGATGATTCAGTGGAAGCTGGGATCTTAAAAAGACCAATAATGGGTACTAAATTTTAATGAAGTTCCTAAGTAACATCGAAATGCACCATTTCATTTGCCTTTAACCTTTTTTATATGCTGCTCTTTGGACTTTAACATCTTTTATACAGGGTGCCTCTTAATGATAAGGACAGGTGACTGTTCCATTTAAGTGAACATGCTTAGCTGGAACACGGCAGAAGAGTTAAAATCAGTGTAGGCTAAATACGAAGGGATATATCAGCTTTAGAAGATATCACCAGAGACAGAAAGGGGAAGGAGGAGCTGTGCAGAATAGATAGCACTGGGTAGCCTGAAAAAAAGTCACTCAGAAACAGAACAAATGTAGTTTTAGAGGTATTATAAATGTCTACATGTCTTCTGTGGAGAGGTGCTGAGGAGGATCATTCTTAGAGCTCACTATGCACAAATACATCTGACCCTAATGGGGAAGAGACCACACAATCTAATGTCACTTGAAGCCTTGTTGATGGGCACTAATCTCCTGCTGTGATGCAGGACCTGAGATCACAGAATTATAGGATCACAGAACACGCTGAGTTAGAAAGGACCCACAAGGATCATCGAGTCCAATCCCTGTCCCTGTGCGGGACACCTCAAGAATCACACCCTGTGTGTGCCTGAGAGCATTGTCCAAATGCTTCTTGAACTCTGTCAGCCTTGGTGCTGTGACTACTTCCCTGGGGAGCCTGTTCCAGTGCCCAACCACACACCGGGTGTAAAGCTTTTTCTTAATATCCAACCTAAACCTCCTCTGACACAATTTGAGGCCCTTCCCTCGGGTCCTGTCACTGGTCACCACAGAGAAGAGATCAGCGCCTGCCCCTCCTCTTTCCCTCATGAGGAAATTGTAGCCTGCAATGAGGTCTTCCCTCAGTCTCCTCCAGGCTAAACAGACAAAGTCACCTCAGATGTTTCTTATACAGCTTCCCCTCCAGACTCTTCACCATCCTCATGGCCCTCCTTTGGGTGTTCTCTAACAGTTTAATGTCTTTCTTGTATTGTGGCACCCAAAACTGCACACAACATTCAAGGTAAGGCCACACTGGTGCAGAGCAGAGTGCAGCAATGCCCTCCCTATTGCTGGACTGCTGTTCTACTGAGTGAGTCCAACTTGGTTAAGTTTTTAAAGCAAAACTGAAGGGATTTTTATGAAATTTTTAAAGCGAAAATCCAAAGGATATTTCAGCAATTGGAAGAAAAATTAAGAGTCTTCACTGCATAAAGTTTTTGTGAACAAAAAACACCTAAAGTTTCTTCTGCTCCCAAAGAGCCACTTCATAGTCCTGTGATTTCTGCTGGGAAGTTTGTTGAGTCTGTGATTTCGGGAACTTTTGGGATGACACTTTTCTTGATGGGAAAGACAAGAAAAACAGACGACAGACTAGTAAGAAATGTCTTGTCTGATACCAGCCATTAGCCTTCAAAAACGTACTCATTACAGGATAGTTGCTTCTGTTCCTTCAAACTGTAGGCACACATACATACCTACAATCAGCAGCCAAAGAAACAGCTTATTTTCACTTTTTAATCACTGGCTTCAGAAAATACCCTATCATCATGTTGTGTTATCCTGTCCTTCAAAGAACATTTTGCATTCATTCGTTTTGTACTTGGGTCACTAGCTCTGAAACCTTTTTATCTGTGGTCTTTGGGGAAAACTTGTAATGTTTACACCATTTTTTTAAAATTCCCTTAGCTCAGTTGGTTAGAGCGTGGTGCTAATAACACCAAGGTTGTGGGTTCAATCCCTGCATGGGCCATTCACTTAAAAGTTGGATTCAATGATCCTTGTGGGTCCCTTCCAACTCAGAATATTCTCTGATTCTGTGTTTTGAAAACTGTTATCATTATTCCTTATTTATTCACCAGGGGGGGTTGTAGGGTTTTTTCTTGTTTGTTTGCTTTTTGGAGTTTGGGTTTTTTTTGGTTAGTGATTTTGGGGGTTTTTGTGGGTGTGAGTTTGTGTGCAGGTGTGTATATTCCATTTTCTTCTTTTCTTCCTTTTTGAAATACTTTAATGATACAGAAGAAAGCTATATTGGA
This sequence comes from Ptilonorhynchus violaceus, assembly GCA_013397565.1. Classification (NCBI taxonomy): domain Eukaryota; kingdom Metazoa; phylum Chordata; class Aves; order Passeriformes; family Ptilonorhynchidae; genus Ptilonorhynchus; species Ptilonorhynchus violaceus. The sequence continues at coordinate 17,830 of VZRJ01011161.1, read as the reverse complement.
ACACTCTCTGTTGAAACTGCTAAGAAATTATGTTCAGTTTTTATTTTTCTTTATTTCATTCAATAATTTCAGCCTTTCTGCCTTTGGAGAATCATAAACTCTTGACCTATACTGTTTATACACTTCATAGTCTTGTTGACTGGTTTCAAAAACATAATTACTCAAAAGAGGCAAATAAAATTAAATTTTCTGCAGCAGATGTGATTAAGAAGAATCTCAGTTTTGACGTATAAAATTTCGTACTCAATATGAATGAGGAGAAATAAGAATAACTAGGAGGAGAATCTCTGCTGCAGCTGTGTGGGGTGATTGAAAGAAAAATGACTATGAGATGCATTTGGAAATAGGAGTGATCAAAGTGTCTATTTCCTGAGGTCTCCTCTCCTCTGTGATTTATTTTTTAATAGTAGATCCCATAGTGCACCTGGAGAAGAGAAGCTGTCTGCTTTGTATTAGTGTATGTATAGATTAGATTAAGATGTATAAAATCAATTATACATTCAACAATGAAAGGATTTAAAAAGTTTTCAATCATTCTAGGAACACTGACTCAAAGAATTTACAGTTTCTGACTAGAGACCTGTGTAAGTGATACAGAAGGGGAATATGCTAAATAGGGAGAGGTTATGAGTCCAGAGGTTGAATAGAGGAGGGATTCAGTTACAAATATGGATTTATCTTGGCTTATAACTACTACCTACTCTGTTCAATATATCTCTTGAAAAAGGTTTTTAAAAATTAATCTGAACAGTTGTTAATTAGGGGAGATTTGATAGAAAATCTGTAAAATTTTCTGCTCCAGACCTACCACTGTTAATTCTTAAGGCAGGTGTTTTTAATCAATAGTCACTTACATAAATATCCCTTGCCGGAATTTACTACAGCACCCAGACACAGGAAACTCTATTACTATTTTAAGAGCTGATGCCGTCTAATAAGAAAATTCATCTACCTCACATCACTTTTACAGGACATCAATATTCAAATCTTTGCATAGTGTTCCTTCTGTTGTATATCATATGAGCCTTATCCCTTCAAGATAAGAAGAAACCCTTCAGTTTTGGTTCAGTGACTGTGAGCATAAGAACTGCAAGGTGCTGTTAAGAAACAATGTAGCATTCACATTTGGATTCCACACATTTGGAAGGCAACTGTTTTGCAAGAATAGAAATCTAAGCAAATATAACAAATAACAAAAATAACCCCCTCTCTAAAATATGTCTCTAGCCAAATACAAGCTCTTATATTTTATAAAAATATATTTAATGCCTTGTAGACATATTCAAATGAATACTCATTTTCCAATGCTGCTAAGAGGAGGCCAGAAGTAAAGGTAAATAAGGTGGTAAATAAATAAATAAATAAATAAGTAAATAAGGTAAATAAATAAATTATAACTGATACAATGTCCAAGAGACGGTACTCTCTGGTCTCCACATGTACGTGCTGCCTCTTGCAACCGGAAAGTGAAAGTTATTTACAAAATTACTTCCAACAATCACATTCAGCTTTCTCATTATTATTTTTTTATTACTTGCACCTAGAAATAAGAAAAAATAGCCTTTCTTGCCAGCCTTCAGTTATTTAAAACATTTTTTTGCACCTAAAATGTGTCATTGTCAACAGAACTACTGCATGTGATCATGTAGGAGGATGGCTACTTGCTAAAAGGATGAACATCTGCAAAATTGATGAATGGATCGGGCAGTGCACAAATAAGAGGATTGCAGTCTTGGGCTCCTACCTGTATTTACTGTCCCAAACAAGTAGTCTGCCTTGCAAAATCTTTGAATCCCAAAGATTTTACTGTGAAGCACAAGAAATTTATTAATCTTCATATTCACTGAAGATTAACATTTATCCCATTCCTCTTACTGAAAACTAAACACAACATTAATTTCTACTAATTCTATATTATATTCTATATTTCTTCATACTCATCTCATCTGTTAGAATTTCTTCAATATTTATCTCTAACAAAATGTCTTTTTTTCTAACATGTCCTTAGGAGTGCAACAAAACATTTGATAGTTACCTGCTTTGTGTGTTAGGATACAAAAACATACAAAATGAGATTACTTAAAATTCTTGTTTGGGGAAATAAATTAATGAGCTCCTCATGTCTTTATTTTCTCCTAACCTAAGTCTGCATATACTCTCCAATTTTAATAAATTTAAGAAAGTAATATTAAACTGTGATTTATAGGTTGGTCCCAAAAGAAGTCAGCAATGTTCTTTCAGTATCCCTAGGGCTTCTAAAGACTTATGCATTCAAGAGAGACTTGATTGCTTGGCAAAGATAATGTTAAAAAGGAGTTGAAAAACTTGCAGAAACATAAAAATCAAGGGATGAAAGAGGAAATTTGGTGCAAAACATACTGCTGCATTGTCTTCCTAGTTACGCTGCCTTCAAAAGTATGACGTTTCTATGCCTGATGTGAAGAGAAAAGCACAAGAAAATCAATAGCTTGTTAAGAAAATTGTAGGCATGTCAGTTAGCTTACAAAAGGATATTTCTTTGTGAAAGACTTTGTGAATGACAGCTGTTCTTCTCACTAGTAACTGATGAAATGGAGGTGACTGCTCACAGAATAGTAGTGGTAATATGAGGGGTAAAGGAAGAAATGTGGCAAAATGTACAAGTAATATAATTACTGGCAATCAGAAGAAGAAAAAAGTGATAAATATACTAATTATTGTTTAAATTGTTTATTCTTATGTTACTTTACAAGCAAAATAAAGCAATTAATCAGATCGAATACCAAATATAAGATGCAGTAGAATTTCATTGAGTCATCTAATATTTGAGGTTAAAATGATCAAAGGTTATGAGGTTTTGAGAATAAACATTAAATTCACTATTGAACAGGGGCATGTCCTCATCAAGTTCATTATAATTCATAGAATCATAGATAACTTTAAGTCCAAACAAAACTCTGAAGCTCACCAAGCTGAGCCTTCTACTGAAAGCAAGGTTAAATTCAAGCTGAGATCTAGTTGCTCATAATCTTGTTCAGCTGAATTTTGAAAAACTGTCAATAACGATAGCAGAGGGACTGGGAAATTCCAAACCTATAAACATGAATTGCAACAGCTTGAGCTAAAAAGCCAATCTTTTGGCAAGTCTTATGTACTTATATATATTCATACTTTTTGTGAATTGAGGAAGGTTGACTGCTTAGCCCATATTCACCAGTCTGCTATACTGTAATTCATCTTTAAAAGAGATTAGATTAGCTTCAGCCTCTACTGTGAAATAAAAAGTCTTGTGCTGTACAACTAGGTCTTGTAATGCTGAAAGTTATGCTGACGAGGGCAACTTTAAATGTGTCTGTACCTGATACAAAATACAAAAGAAATAAAAGCCCAGCAGCATACCAGCTGATTGGAGGAAATGCTCTGACTCAGAAGGAAGTTTCAGAAATAAATTAAAGGAATCAAAGGACAGCAGAAAGTAGTTTACATTTTAAAAGTGAGGAAGACCTGATGAGACAGCAAATATCCACTAGAGAAAATTCATTGCTCAAACATCTCAGAAAAAGCAAGACATAGAGAATAAACTATTGCTGAGGAATGTTCCATGTTCTGATTCCAGCACAGGCATAACATTAACATTAGCAGCACCTGGAGAAAGATATTGTCTATAGAAAAAAACTCAATCATCATCATCATCATCATCATCATCACAACTACTATTATAATTAAAATTATTATTAAAAATAAAAGGCTCAATAGAGCTATTATTTTTGTGCTCTATGCATTTTCCCCCATCCTTCCCTAGAGGAGCTGTTAATGTTTTTTAGGTGAAAATCACTCCTCCATGTTCTGCAGACTAAAATACCTTTGCTACTTCTCCCATGCCAGACATTTTTGCTGCTTGACAGAAATCCAGTCCAAAAGACTCTAAAAACAGTAAACAGAAGCAAGATAAATTCAGGGTGCAATCTGGTCTAGGTCTTCCCACACTTGTTAGTTCCCAAGGACTGACATTATCCTGGATCATTTGACTCATCTGGTTTATACCAGTGGCCTACAAGCATTTACTTTCACAGCTGAGGCCCCCAAAAGATGTACGAGGGACCCCAGGAAGGAAAAGCCAGGGACATGAGAAGCCAGAGGAAGGTGTATGAACGTTAAAAGTGACTATCCACCTGGTCTTTGTCTGACTTCAGATGCAAAGAAGTGGTGGTGGGTTCAAAAGTTTAGTTTTCACAAATACATCATTTTTTCTAAACAAGAATACTAGTTGTCGTTACAGCCTTGCCTCACTTTCATCCATTAAGGTTTTTTTTGTTTAGAATGTGCTGTCTCCTCTTCATCGATTTTAATTTCAGAATAAATATTTTGATTTTCTTTTGAAAAAATCCTAGCTGGAAAACAGAAGTGAACAGTGGTTTCTGAAAGCAAGGAGGACAGATTTCTTTTATGGGGTTTTTTTGCTTGTTTTTATTCTCATAATAAGATAAAAATATGTTTGCTATCAGCACTTTGTGAAATATAGTTTCCCAGAAAGCTTCCGCTTTTCCATATGTGGCATTTTGTAAGTGGGGATCCCCGGGCTGAGATGACCAAAAGCAGCACTTTGGTCATGCACCTGTCCCCACAGCCCTGCCTTGGGCTCCACCAAGAGGGACCTGTCCCCAGGGAGGTGCCCAGTGACAGGGCTGGGGCTGTGCCAGTGCCCTCCTGGCTACCTGCTCCTAGCTAGGGTGGTGGGATGGGCCCTGGTCACCAGGTTCTATGGTTTCATGACTCCCAGTTCCCACAGAGCCCCAGCACCCTCCTGCAAAAAAGTCAGGAATGAAACCGCAGATAATTTTCAACATGTTTTCAGCCTGTGTATGAACTTACTTTACTATAGTAGTGTTATCAAAATTAAATAAACACTGAACAGGAACAAGAAGATGAAAAGTCCTTAATTATTTTCAAGTAATGTTAATTGATGACATTTTAAGCAGCAATTTCATTTCCTGAGTTCTCCCCTTCCCTGTCTCTGGATGACATTGTGACTTCTGCTAGTTTTTTATTGCTTTAGGTTCCCTTAGTGCTGTTCGAAAAAGTTTTAACAGGTGAAAAGTTTAAAATCCATTTTAGTCAAGTGACTACATGGAGACAGGATAGCATTTGAAAGCTTAGCAGTTTATTTCAAGGAGGGAAAAGGGATAAAAGGAGGCAGCTCATCAGCAGTAGACTGAAATCCACCTTGCCAGTTTTGTGTTTGTGTTATATATAGCCACAGCTGCCACACACACATCATGCACTATACAAAAACAACCTTTGGAACCATTTGGACTAATAAAAAGAAAGAGGTTTTTTCCGATATAAAAATGGGGTCGGTTGTTTTTTCTTCACTTTGGCTGCTGCTGCTGTTGTTAAAATAGGACAAACATTTTAAGGCAAATCTTATTAGACAAGATGGAAGAAGACCAGCAGCCAGAACTGACAATAAAAGGCATGTGGAGTTTTAGATACCATAATCCATTTATAAGTATAGTCATTTTTCAGATGAATATTTCTTAAGATGCCACTTGCAAACACTTGCAAAACTCCCTGCAGTTGTCAGCTAGATTTGTCCCATGTACTTTCCTATCCTTCACTGCGTAAATGCTGACACCTTGCTCTTTTCTTAAATCCACAAGCCATTAATTACTGACAGCTTGCCTTCTGCCTCTGAGGTACCTTGGTGACTATAAGATCTATTCCAAGTTCAAACTATCTTATGCCATGTCAGGGGTTTGCTGCTGCTGCGGTTGTTTGCAGATAAATAATTGAAGTGTTCCACCTATCTCATCTGAATCAATGGCTCTGTTTTATTCTACCTGTGCAGCTCCACACCACTGACAGACTTCTTGGTGCCAGTGTTTCCAGCATTATAGCCTGCATAGTCATTTATTATGCACATTAGCCATTATGATCGAAAACGTTGATAATCTGCTTGCTTCCTGTCAAGACATATTGCTAAAAAAATCCCTCTGTAGCCCTCATGGTCAAAAATCAGTAAATGATCAGTGATTTGTTCCCTGAAAATGGGAAAGAGTCATATTGATTTTCCTGAAAGGCAGAATATTTTTGTATTATAAATAAATAATTAAACTTTCTTATAACTTAATCCTGCATTTTAGCAATTGCAAAATGTTTCTACCGGAGTCCATATTTATAGAAAATGGTCACATATTGTACTTAGATAAAGGCACAGCTGGATATTTATGAGGCACCAGTTTTCTATAAATATAGAAATTTGGTAATTATCACTGTTGTGCAGTAGTAATAAGCACAGCTGGGGAATGTTGCAGCAGTTATTTGGCTACAAAGCTTGCAGGTTCTCTCTAGTTTTCTTCTATTTTTTTATTCTACCTGGAAAAAGACAGCTTGAGGACATCAGACTTAAATCTGTGCTTGGTCCATACATCTGGTTGTCGATGGCATGTTCCAAGGCAGCAGAAATGGAGTCAGGCTTCTGTGCCTTTGGATCAAGCCACAGACATTATTTAGAATTGAATCACTGAAATGTCGAAGCAAAAGCTGAAACTGAAAACAACAGCACTCTGCCCCCTTTCCAGCTGTAAATTTCCTAGCTGTTACAATAAAAAACCTGGAATTATCTCTTAAGCCTCTCATGTTTTCTTCCTATCTTTCTGTCTCTTTCTTTTTCTCCTTCCCTCTTTTTTATTGAGTAATCAAATACTGATAGTGTTTAGACTAATAGGCAGTATGGAAGAATGTTAACTATGCAGTCATAAACAGCTAAACTGAACAAATATTCAGGAGGCCCTAATTACTTTGAAATTATCTAGACACACAGGCACCTGGTGGCTAACATTCCAAATTGTCACCTGCTAATTAAATGTGAGACATTCACGTACAGACTTCATTCACAGCTTGTAGAGCTTGAACTACCTGACTTGGTAGAGATTGCAGTTGTTGTTTGGATTAAAAAAAAACAAACACAAACATTTAATTGAGGTATTTCTTTTTACTTTCTCTCCCTTCGTACCCCGAGAACTAAAAGGGAAAAATTGTCTTTTGTCTAGTCCCTCCAGCATGCTGCAGTATTTTAGAGGGTCAGATACCACTTCTTTGGAGTGCATCCTTCATGACCTGATATGATTATTCTTAATATCAGAATTTACAGTATCCATGCATCTCCCTTTAGAAACAAGATATCCCCAAAAGCTGATGGGAAGAGGGGCCTTTGTTACTCCTTTGCACTGGCCTTCCAAGCTGGCTGGAAGTGCAGAGGATAGCTGCATTTCATACTGTGAAAGCCACTGCAGATGTATTTGAGTCCTCATCTTTTTTTGGTTTTATAAGAGAAAAGTAAATTTTACTTGAATCTGTGCCTTTGATAGAGTTTCAAGTCAGACTAACCACTGAACATTTACCTAATTCCACAGGATTTTCAAGAGTTCAGGGTCTATGAATTACAAAAAGCCAGACCAAATTGTACACTCTTGACAGAAGGCATCTTGTTTCATTTCTGCTAAAGGAGGCATTTTGAAACTTGTTCATATTCTGGTTGTACTTCGGCTTTTGGCAGTCTTTCTTCTAAACCTCTATGGCTGGAAAGTACTGTCTGTGAAACAAATTTTAGGGACCACATCCTGATCAGTTACTCAGATTGCTTGGAGATTTTTGTTTACTTTGTGTTGTTTTGTTTTCAGCTCATGCAGAAGGAGAATATGTGATGAAATAGAAAATAGAGGAGGTAAGAAGTAATGTCATTAAGTAGTAGGAAAAGTGTAGCAAAACTTAGTGCAAACCCCGTAGGGGGGAAAGATGATTTTATTAAAAATTCAACCAAATGAAAATAAATAAAAAAAAATAACTACTTCAACTCACGTTAACAGCAATGTTCACAAACTCATAAGCACCAAGATTTTTGTGTTTTAGCATCCTCTTCAGCATGCAGTGACCAAGTTTCTTGTACAATAACACTTGGTCCCAGGATGATACAGATTCCAAAGAATATCAGTGACTCATTATGTCCTCAGTTTTTCCTAGGTGGGTGACTTACTTGTCCGTTTTGTATGTGTCTGTTGGATTCTTCAGAAATTAATCTCTCCATCCTGTTCAACCTCTATAGGCCTTCAGAATATACTCCATTTTTTGTCTATTGAATCAGAAGTTTTGAAAAGCAACACATGCATGTGGGTGGGTCTCATTGATCACCTGATAATCTACATGCTATCAGCACATGCTGTTCTTATAGGCTTAGTGTTCTGCTTTTTCTTCCATAGCTTCTATAGCAGAAAAATCCTGTTCTTTCTCCATTCACACCAATCTTAGTGATTTTACTGCCGTTCCATACAAATGAAAGTTGCAGAACCATCTTCCTCTGGTTCTCTTGCATCAACTAATAGATTAAAGTCACTGTTCAAAATGCAATTTCATGTTTTGTGCACAGTTTGCAAGCAAACTGTGCAAATCAGTAAGAATTACTGCCTGGTCAGATGTGACAGCTGAGGAATATGCATGAACTCCTAATGGTCCATGGTTCCCTGACAAGTAATCTGATCATTACCAAAGAAAGTGAAGTCCCTGAAGTGAAGTGTGTTTATACAGCAATGGGTAGATTGTTTTGAGGAAAACAAAGTCTGACTGGGATAAAAGCCAAGAAGAACATATATGCATGCCTAGAGATGTGAAAGCACTTTACATTCTCACTTTCTTCTGGGTAGTACAGACTAGGACATACCAGCTGCCTTGTGTCCTGAACATGCAATTCCCATCTCAAGCCTGGGAAAGATTTTTGAGAACCTTTCAGCACATCCTCTACTTGCTAGGTTTCTTCTGAACTAATTTTTAACTTTTAATTGCAGGGCCTTTAGTCTGAAACATATCCATTCTTAACGTTCTTGTGGATATTAACTTCTTTATCTCATTTATGTCCTGATGTACCTCTCCAGATTCTCAAGGTTTCTTTGAATGACATCACCTTCTTACCTAAAATGCTGATGTAGCATTAGAAATTATTCACATAAATATGTTGTCATTTCTCAAAATTACAGCAGAACCTGGATATTTTATATTTGCTGCAGTTTCATCCAAACTGCAATTATTACCACATATGAGTAACACTGTGTGAGGGGGAAGGAGAACATAAATGATGGATGATTACTCTCCATTACAGTGCTGAAAAGCAGCCAGTCACATCTTTTTTGGCTGTAGGCTTCTACTTTCAATCTATGAATAAAAAATATAAGTATGAATGAGAAACACAGAGTTAATCACATCTTGTAAAAGCTTTTGTGGAACCATATGCGATAACAAGAACACAAACACTGATAAAATTGCAAACCTGCAGTCCTTCACAAACCTACCTTTGAGCATGTGACAAATTGATTAAGGTGCAGCAAGATGTACTCAAAGTCTGTGAAAGATTAACAGGTAGATGTTCCATATTCATTCCATGCATTGTTAGATATTTTAGTCCACTAGCGCTCTGAACAAAGTACTAAGAGGTACATTACAGTACCCAAAAGTAATACAGAAGGAATCTAGTTTTCTAAATCTGTGTATAGGTTTTAAACAGGACTTATGCAGAGATGAGTAAGTAGCATTTTATACAGGTATGCTACAAAAATATCGTTTTAAATGGGTTTGAATGCATTGGTAATGCATTGGAAAATTTTATACAGTTTGAATATTTTAACACCTGTCTGAATTCATAATTAAAAATTGCTTAATGCTATTGCAAAGACTGAGGAGAAAAAAAAAGGGGAATACTCATGAAAATGCATGTGTTACTTCTCGTTCTCTTTTCTCGCTTAAATATCGATCATAAGGAGAGAATCCTCTTCCCTGTCTTTCTTGGTCTGATTCCACACTGCCTTAGGTAATCACACTATCTTGTGTGCAAAGAGGCGTGGGTATGATCAGAATAGTAGCATTTTACATGCAAACTCAAAAGCTATAAGAAATTACAGAGGCTTCAAGCAGTAAAGAATTGGATTTCCTGCCTATGTTGGATTGTACACTGCTGGCTAGTACCCAGTTTTGCAAAGGTAAAAGATGCACAGAAGATTTATAGACAGCTGTTGTGTCAGGCAGTGAAACTTTAAACTCGGACCCCCTCTTGCTCCTCCTGATTTTCTTATCAACTTATTTTTGTTCTTGTTTTTGCGAACATACAGAAGTACAGGTCACTGTACAGGAAGCAGATACAGAGATTGTCAGAAGACTGCACATATTTTCCTGCCAAACTTTTGTTAGTAATTATTAAAAAAGCCTCTGTCAGGGAAAAAAAGCACCTAAAATAACTAACTGCTGGTGTTAGAGATGTTATAGTTCTGAATGTCTTTCTGCACTGACTCATCCCTTGAAAGTTACACCTGCTTTAGGGAATTACTGTTCAGAAAGGCACATTGTGTTACCTCGGAAACAGCTGCGGCTGCATGTGTATATTTAGATAGAAGGTATTTCACTTCCTTCACATTTCTGTCTGATATGCCATTTACTTTGTATTTAAGCTGTTAATGCAGTCAGTCCTTTGCTATCACATCTGCTCTCTTTTAGTCTTAAATCTACCCAGCTGCAAAAGATGATCCTGTAAGGATGTACCTCTGGCGATGCTGCCACATTTCTGTTGTATCCAAAATTTCTACAGGAGAAAGAATAAAAGAATATTATTAACATATTTAGGACCAGAAGGATAAATACTATGCACCATCTTTAGTGGATTCAATATTTCATTAAGACAGGTCAGCTAATAAAATCACACAAGGTGACTTCATTTCCTTTCATTTCACTTCACAATTGAGAACAAGGGTACTTGTCTATGAGACAAATGCTTGGCAGGAATGAGGTATAGCTAGGTAAGAAGGAGACTTAAATTACGGAATCTTATTTTTGTTACTGGAATTGAATTGTTGTGTGGCCTTGGGTAAGTCACTTAAATTGTCTGTGCCCTGATTCTTAGTTTCCCCTGTGCCAACAGAGCTTTAATAGGTGGCTAAATGCTACTAAACTTCAAAAATACAGCACATAATATAAATCTGAAATTTTATCACTATCATTATTATTTTCATTCTAAACTGACCTTTCCCTAATTAGGGATTGCATTACTGATTTAAAGGTAGCATGATTCTGCTGTGAGTGAATCTAATACAATTCATTCTGCTTTCTGTATATGGATGATATTTACTTCAAAACCATGTATTTGTAAAGCTATTATGTAAAAATTAGTGCTTTAAAACAGATAACAAGAGAACTGAGAAAATATAACCAGCAATTTCCTGCTACTTCCTTATCAAGATAGAGCAGAGAAAGTAGTAAAGAAGAAAAAGATTAAGAAGAAAAAATAAACATCGTCATATAAGTCTGTCTCCATACTGGTCTACATTTGTTTATTTTTGCATATAAAAATGGTAAAGCTGTTCACTGAAATTATGTTTATTTCTTTAGTGTTAAAATTATGATTTTCTCTTTCCTTAATATCAATTTACTATTTTTTTTTTTTTATCTAACAAAACCTCTTTTTCTTTTTTCCCCATTTCTCTTCTGGAGACTTGTACAGAAAAATACTGGAGAAGTCTTCTGAATTTGTTGCTCTTTTCTGTTCAGTTATATATTTAGAGCAGCATCATTCATGATAACTTAGTGATGAAGACTCCTGTGTGCCAATATCATGAGGCTATTCCTGTCAGCCTGAGCTGTCTTTTCCCAATTAACTACTGAGAAAGCAGTCTTGAGTGACATACAGTAGAGCAATGATAACAGGTAGTCTCAGATATTCAGCCAGAAATGAGAGAAATTGGGAAAGGTGAGATAAGTTTCAGGAAAGAGAAAAAAAAAAAGAGAAGTCAGAGTAGCTTAACTAAAACCAGTGATTTTGTAGATATATACATTTGCAGTGTTTAAGACACTCTAGAATTTTGATCCTTACAATATCAAAATTGTAAATTTCAGACCCAGAATGTTGCTTTAAGGCCCCAAAGAACAAGAATTACACAAAGTGGGGTATTACTTCTGTTATCATGTAGCAGAAAAGGTCAATAACATAGCTGAAATGCATAAATAAATGGAATTAAAGAAGGAAAGAGAGCTTGCGGGGGGGAGGTGTGTGGAGAGAAGTTCTATAGCAATAGTGATTGGTGGTCACCAGTTATAGATTGAACAGCATCTTTTTGAATAGGCAACAAAAATCCTTAACTCACAAGTCACAATATTGTGTTCTTTAAGCTAACTAAAGTTTTCAGTATTTCAACATCAGAGCAAAAGCTACAAAAATGCACGGAAGTAAAGCTGAGAACATCAAGGACATTGACACTGTCACAGGTTACAGGAAGAATATGAGCATTTGTCAGATGAAACCATCTAGGTAAGGACACTGTTAACAAATTAAAACAAATTTCTGGTGTTTTCTGTCAGTCAATCTTTGATGACTTCCTGACTATTAATTTAATGATATGTGATGATCACTTCAGTATCTAAACATGAAATACCATGTAGGCATGTGAAAAACTATCAGTATTGCTAGAGCTGCTTTTGAACCTGTACAGTAGTCAGTGATCAGTCTCCAAATGCTTTTTGGGAAGGAGAATGAAAGTTGGAACACCAAAGCAAGAGCAAATTTATTTGTCTAGGAGGCAGTCTTGGTGACATGTAACTTCTGCGTAATACCAAAAACCAGGGTTGGCATTTTGATCAATGAAATATTTATTTCAACAGCCTTTGAAAATTTAAATGAGTTGAATACACATAATCTTTCATCATGAGAATTAAGATTTTTATTTTATGTAAACCCTTTTTCTCTAATCTTTTGAACTTCGGTGTTAGAGCCAAAATCATTAGAAAGGCTATCCCAGAACTTTACTTAGAAACATCTTTCTGATTGTGATGACAGCATTATTCATTATCATCTCCTAACCCTATGGTCATGCATAAGCATTGTCTTCTAAAGCAGATCATTCTTGTCCTTCTTATATTTTCACACTTCTAAAGAAAGTAATCTTCCTTCCAGATTTGTTTTACCATCTCTTCTAACATGATTTCATAGGGATTCTTCCATTTTCACAGTCATCCTTACCATCTTTTTCTGCATCTAATTCCGGTAAATTTCATCATTATCAGCTGAGTAATATTGTATACAATATTTCAAGTAAGATCCTGACAATAAGGGAGCAATATGTTCTTATCTGTAATGAGAATTCCTTGCTTGATGCACTGCAGGATATCATTAGCATTTTCACAGCCATGTCACAGTCATCCTATTATTCACCAATGTATTCAAATGTTCCTTTCCTTTTTTTGCATACAACGGATGTAGTTTACATTTATAGGCTCAAATTCTCATTAATCATAAAGTATTTATCTTTGGAATTGGTATTATTTAATTTCATTTCCATTGCTTTAGCTCACAAGTTCATCCAACTCTTCCACTTACTGATCAGGTCTGGATAATACTTTCCACTTTCTAACACTTCCATGTCTCAGGATACCCACTTACTTCCTGCATAAAAATCTGCAAATTAATGTGCATGAAAATATTAAACATATCTACCCCAAGAAATATGACTGAGTGAAATCATTGTCTAATCTCTTCCTTGTCTGCTCTGTCCAATGTAACTTTTGTCACATTCCTGTTGCCTAGCTGTTCATAATTTCTAATGACTGTAAGTCCATTCCTCTACAGGAAACTGTATGAAGTGCTTTGTAAGTCTAGATACGCTGGACTGACTTGACTAAAATGATCTAATAGATCAGCTGTCAGAAAACATGCATATATGTGTGTTTCCAAAAAATACATGGAATGAATCTTCTGTGCTGGATAGTAAATTTATAACTTACTCAAAGGTCCATGGAGTTCCATGGATTTGGCAATTTTTTTTCTCCAAAATAGGTTCTAGGCCGTTATACAGCACTGAGGCCTATTATGTGCATATATCTGATGTACAGACAGTGCTGTGTTTTCATCTCTTCATTCAGAGAGCATTTCCATCATTCATTCATAGTACTGAACTTTCAATTTCAAATGATCATTCTTTTAAGGACTAGATTCTTCAAGACAGAGACCAAGGGACTATTCTGATCTTTTTACAATTTGAAATCTAAATTCTATTTCCATTTCAAATATCCTTACTTTTGTCACATACTTCTTTTTTGTTGTTGTTTTTTTGGTGTGGGCTTTTTTTCTTCTTACTATAATTGGTTACTTTTTTTTTCAGTATAGCAGTTAGATTGAAAAAAATATATGAGGCAAAAATATTCCTTTGGCAACTGGAATAGATTAACCTTGTTCTTTTCTCCTTTCTGGGCATGTATTAGTATCAGTTTTCTTCTGTTTCCTATCCATGCTGACCTTTTTCTATTTTTATCTTTGTCACTGACAGATGTAATTTTCTTTAAAAGATTCAGCTTAACTGTATTTTGACTATTTTCACTTTGTTTCTATACTTCCTTGCAATTTTGTCATAGGAAAATTTATTGGAGAATCTTTTTCCATACTTTGTCCTTGCTTTCCTAATAAAAAGATATTGGACATATTTGACACTGTTTTGTGTTGGTTTTCTTTTCATTCAATAAGTCTTGCACTTCTTCCATATGAGTGCCCTCCTGCTTTGAATAAAAGACTGTGCTCAAATTTGCCCTTTTTACAGAAAATAGTGCTTTGTCCATTCCATTCCAATACTTGTGTCCCTCATTGAAGCCAATCAACATCATCAATTAGAAATAAGAAACTAAAAAGTCAGAGGTTAATTTTTGTCTTACATTTCAACACATCAGATTACTTTCTGGGGCTAACTCTGTTATAAACATATTTTCTGATCTAGAAGAATTTATTTCCCTGTTTCATTTCAGTACTTGGTAGAGAGATCTGCCCTCTCCATGTACAAGAATATTTTGTCCCCAAAGGTATTATGATATCTATTTTATAATACATGCCCAGAAAATTGTAGTGTTTCAGAATTATGTTATTTGTTACTTCCAGAATTTTACTGAAATTATTACACAGTGAACATTTTCGGTAAGGAAAAGAAGACATTGGAACTTTGTCAAAAACTGGATTTAAACTCTATCTAAGCACATACCTCATTTAAAGATTACTTTTGACCTGATTTGAACATAACTGATAGAAGTTTTGAAAGTTAAGCATGGCAGCATATTAAATATCAGAATGGTTTTACGACTGGCCTTAACTTGAATTATCTTTGCTTAGTCAACGATCTTCTTTTGTTTCCAATGCTATAATAAAAATGCTGAATTAACAGTCCATTAACATCTAAAGCTTTCTTGATCCTGCTCTGTGATGGCTAATAGCTGGTGTGTCTGAAAAAAAGGGACTGAAGAAAACATTTTGAAATCAGATGGACAGAGACAGGGTATTTTACTCTGTGTTTTGTTTCAGTACCTTTTGTCTTTATCAAGATTGCTGAAAAAGGTGCTAAATTAATGATCAGCGGTTATGTGAGGACTTATACTCTATAACCTAGTTTCAAAACACAATTCATTTGACATAGACTCCCTGATTGCCACCTGAGTGTAATGTAACGTCTTTCAAATATTATTGACTAGCAACTCCTTCCTACTCACAACTCAGTTTATATAGGGATGGGTCTTCCCAATTCACTATTAATTTCCTGAGACATAAGTCCATTGTCTTACTCTATCCTTACTCTTACAGGGCCACAGTTTCTTGAAAAGCTTTTCTTTTAGAATTCAAAAAATATACAGATGGAAGAAGACATTAGGCAATGTATTGGTTTTATGTCTTTTACCTGCCTTTTATAAAAAGAGGAAAAATTCTGACCATATGTAAACAGTGGTAGAGAATTTTGTTGCAGCTGGATCTACAAGGCAGCACTACCAGAAGCACTGATTGCAAAATCCATTCCTGCAATCTAATTTTGCAACCCAAATAGTGAGATTGTCTGGTATATCTTAACCTTTTAGAGGCTGAGAGGTTGTATAAGAAAATAGATTTATTAAAGGAGCAAAGAAGTGAAGGGGAATGAGGAGAAGAAAAACAACAGAAAAAAGTGAAGGAGTATAGCTGTAACAGAAGTCTGTAGAGTCATGTGACAAGTCATTTATTTTGAAAGCTGCCAATATGGCTAATCTCCATAATACTGGTGTACTACCACTGCTAATTGACCTTTAAATTGTATGCTAATATTATGTTTTATATATCTTTTAGAAATAAGAGAAGATTAAATTTATTTTCTTGCAGACTATAATTTATATATTTAGTCTTCCATGTTCAATTAAATTTTCTGAAGTGCTCTAAGTTTAATAATTCATACTTAACAGCTCTCTGATGAATACACTCGGTTGTAAACAAGATGTCCCGTTTCTAAGCTGGTTAAGGTTGCATCCTTTTAGTCTAACATTGTGTCATCTTGTACATACTCAGTCTTCTGCCCATTAGGTGTAAATAACATGTCTCTATGTCCTTGGACAATATATATAAAACCCATTACACTGGCTGTCTGTCTTGTAATGCAAGAATCAGTAGGCTCTTACTTATAAAAAATTCATAAAAAAATAAAAAGTATAGGTTGTTTCAGGAGTTATTACAGTTTTGTCCTAAGCCCAGGTAACTTGCTAATCTTCTAAACAGAAGATACTCTGATTTTATACTTCAGCTCATATTGTCGAAACATTAGACTTTATGAAAAAATAAAAGAGATGCCTTATTGTTATACAGTTTTTCATCCAGCACATGGAGTGTCTTGGTTTTACCCTGTCTGGATGCCAGGTGCCCACCAAAGCTGCTCTATCTCTCCCCTCCAACACTGGACAGGGGAGAAAAAATATAGCAAGAGGTTAAGGACAGGAATTCGCTCACTGGTTACTGTCGGGCAAAACAGACTCGAGTTGAGGAAATTAACTGAATTTATTACCAACAAAATCAGAGCAGGATAATGAGAAGTAAAACAAATCTTAAAAACACTCTTCCGCCACCACTCCCTCCTTCCCACCTCTACCTCATCCTCCCCAGCAGCACAGGGTAACAGAGAATAGGAGTTGTGGTCAGTTCACCACATGTTGTTCCTGCAGCTGCTTGAGGAGGGAAGTCCTTCTCCATAAACTTCTCCAGTGTAAGTCCTTCCCACAGGCTACAGTTCTTCATGAATGACCAATGTGGGTCCCTTTCCACAGGGTGCAGTCCTTCAGGCACACCCTGTTCCAGCATGGATTCCTCACAGGGTCATAAATCCTACTAGGAAACCTGCTATTCCAGGGGCTGCAGGGGTACAGCTGCTTCACCATGGTCTTCACCACGGGCTGCAGGGAAATCTCAGCTTTGGCATCTGGAGAACCTCCTGCCTCTCCTTCTCCAGTGACCTTGGTGTCCGCAGAGTTGTTCCCCTCACATATTCTTACTCTGCTCTTCTCTGGTCACAATTCCATCTGTACTATAAATTTCTTTCCTTCTTAAATATGGTATCACAGAGAAGTTATCACCATTTCTGATTGGTTCAGCCTTGGCCAGCGGCACGTCCTTTTTGGAGCCTCCTGGCATTGACTCTGCTGGACATGGAGGAATCTTCTGGCAGTTGGAATCTTCTCACTGGAGCCACCCCTGTAGACCCCCTGCTACCAAAACCTGGCCACACAAACTTGATACACAAAGAAAGAAGGCATAGATAATTAGAAATTTTAAAAGACATCATTTTTAAGTGCCAAAGATTCCCAAGAAAAATTAAAGAGACTAAAGAATTCGGCTTACACAGTTTTAATGGGAATTGTGCAAATAAAGTTTCATATGATGCTTTGCTCATTTGTAGGTAAATGAGCGGTATGATCACTTTCAATACAATAAGAAAACATTAGAAGCTGAGAGTTATATAAGACCTTTTTTTCTCTTATTGATGCCTTAAGGATTAGC
>VZRJ01011160.1:1196709-1342545 GCA_013397565.1 Ptilonorhynchus violaceus | reverse complement strand
GTCTCTACAGCAGATTTGGGGGGGCTGTGTGTGAGGAGGATCTCTACAGCAGAGTTCAAGGGCGGTGTGTGTGTGAAGGCGTTCTGTACAGCTGGGTTTGTGGGTTCTGTGTGCGAGAACGGTCTCTACAGCAGAGTTTGGGAATTCTGTGCGTGAGAGAGTTTTGTGTGTGAAAGGGGTCTCTGCAGCCGGGGTTGGGGATTCTGTGTGTGAGACGGATCTTTACAGAAGAGTTTAGGGGGCTGTGTGTGAGGGAGACTTTACGGCAGCGTTTGGGGGCTGTATGGGGCAGGAGGTGCTCAGCAGAGCTGGGGGTTCGGGGCCAAGGTTGAGCCCTGTCACTGGGGGGTGTGTTTGGGGAAGTGGTTGATGTAGAGATTTGTGGGGAGTTACGTGGGGTGAACGGTCCGGGTGTGCAGGTTTGTGGTGGTGAGTTGAGTGGGGAGGGTGTGGAGGGTCAGGTTTGGGGGTGCTTGGACACCAGGTGTGGGCAAGGGAAAGGTGCACCTAAGGAGGAGAAACTGACCCCAGATTTGGGGGAAGAACAGAGGCTGGTGTGGGAGAGGCTGGTCCCTCACTGGGTGAAACGAGGAGAAGGGTCAGTGCTCCTCCTCCCCTGCCCTGCAGGTGGGCCGCTGTCAGGTGCCTGTGGCTCCGTGTTTTTTGGCAGCCGGGCATCCTCTCCTGCCCATGACCTCTGGAATGCTGGGCTGTGTCACCTGCTGTGTGTGGTTTTAGGGGAAAAGGGACACCTGCTGCCCTAATCTTCTGCCTTGAGAAATTTGAGGGTTGGCAGGGGGAGGTTGGAGCTGGTACAGCCGTTGGTTTGTGCTGCTGTACCAGCTGATCCCATCCTCAGTGGGAGAGTTGGCCATATGGCGCCCAGCTGCAGCTTGGGGAATCCCTGTAGCTGCTGACAGTCAAGTTTGGAGTGACCACGGCATGGTCTAGGTGTGATGGTTTTGGTTCACCTTTTGCATAAATCATCCTTGGTGCTGGAATTCGGGAGGACTGCCAGGGTCACAGCACCACTCAGTCATCACGGGCTGTAGAGCCTCATCCGACCATCGATTGTCCTGCACTTACTGACCTTTGATTGAAGTATCCTGAACTCACCCGCTCTCAACAAGTGACAGAGTTGCCTTAATTGTTAATTATTAATATCCTGAATTATGTTATCTTTCCAAAATGGAGCAAACCTCTAAAACCAGATTTTTTTGACCAAACTCTGAATTGTTGTGTTTTTCTCCATATTTTCTGTGTTAGATGTGAAAAAGAACTGGTTTCTTTTGTAATTGATGATCTCTGGTCATGATGAAGTCATCCCTTTACCTTTCTTGTTAAAACAACTTGACTTTAGGGCGCCTCTTTCAGGTCTCTGATAATCTTGTAGTTATTTCTGCTGGCATTTCTGGCTTTTAACATCTTATTGAAGTGTTGGTCCCTGAGCAGAGGGGTGACAGTCCATTATTGATCTCACTGATGTGATATAAACAGAGAGCATTGTCTTTCTCCTTGATATTCCTTTCCAAAGCTCCCATTAGTCCCTTTTGCTACAGCCTCGTGTCAGGAATTAATGTTCACGTGGCATCTGCAGTGCTGCCCAAAGTCCTTAATGCCTTTCCTGATACAATTCCGATTCCTGTAGCTGGGCTGGGATTTTAAAAACGCGTGACCTTGCATTTGCTGTTTTTAAGATGTTGTTTAAAAGTGCTTATCATCGGTGAAAACAATTTTATCTGCTTTTAAGCACTGGAATGCCAGCAATGGGGTTATTCTGTGGTGTGCTGACCTTGGTCTGAGGGATGCTGGTTCTCACATGCTGTCTGCTGTGAAAGTTTAGGTTTTTGCTTGCAAAGTTTTGATTCTGGGAGAGAGCTTGAATACAGCCTGAATTGGAAAGGAGAGGCTTTGACCAGTGATTTAAGATTAGCCTCTCAAAAAGAGAGAGTTTATTAAAAAACATCTGTGAGGGTGGGTTTTGGGGGATGGAGTGAAGATGGAAACCTTGAAAATTGCTGGGACAGCAACAGAACAGCCTTTGGGATGGACATGCAGATAGAGCTAGAAGTTGTCATAGTATTTCATATGCAGAACAAAATGATGCTTATTTGGAAGGACTCGATCTTAGAGGATGTTTTCCAGCCTAAATGATTCTGTGATATTGGGAATTCTGGTTATACTGTAATCTAAATAAGTTTGCCAGCATAACTAGAAAGAAATCACTTTAACCTTGAAGCAGAAGAGGGGCTCTGCCCTCGTGTGTGTAGGAATGAATATACAACTCACTAAATATTGTTGCTTGTTGGGAGTTGTGGTATTGCAGGCAAAGTGCTTGTGGAGGAGCAGCAGAGTAGCTTGTCAGCTAAGCATGATTTAAACACATGCCTTAAGTAGTTGTATGGTTTGAAATATAAAACAAAGTTATGAAATACAAAACTCATCACTGCTGACCAGGTAAGAAATTAGATGTCAAGTGACATCTCATCTGCTTATGTGATGCTGAACTGACACTGAAACTTTTCAAAACGCTGAAATCACCTGATAACCACTCTTTTAATTTAAAAAAAAAGCCCAAACAAAACAAAAAGTGTTTTTTAAAGGCCCTTCTAGTCATGCGCTAGTTGAGGATCAGTTGTCTATTGAAAAACACTCATTTTCTTTCAGTGACAGAGAAGCTTCCTCTTGCATTTGGTGGTGGTACTGGGGGGTTCGTTAGTTCCGGTTCCAGTTTCTGGCTGTTTCACCAGTTCTGCAGCTCCCTGCGTATTTGCAAAGACCCTCCCAAGCACTGAGTGAGGATTGGCGTTCCCGTGTCTGCCAAGGAATAGTTCTCCTGTTTTTCAAACCGCCGGAGTTGTCGTCTGTTGGCTTGTAGCTGCCAGCAGGAAGACTGACTTGGATATTTACTGTAAAAACTCTGTGGGTAAAAGTGAAAGAATTGCTCTGGTAATAGTGGCTGGTTCAGTCTGTGTTGTAGGGGAGGTTGTGCCTTTGGGAAGAAAATTGATCCAAGAGGAAATTTGGTGTTGAAACCTGTGGTGTTTCCAGAGACTCTGCCTGTGCAGAGGCACCAGCGCACTGAGGCTTCAGCTTGTCCAACTTGGAAGATGTTCCACCCAGCCCATCGCCTCGAGACTCCCCTCTCTGATCCCTTCCTTGCCTCTCCAGGGATCCTTCCCGAAGGAGTGGAGATGTGTTGGGGGCTGCTCCCTGATGCCTCACAAGGGACTGGTGTAGGCAATTCCCCACCACTGGCAGTCACTTCACACTAGTGACACAAACTGGTGCTGGTGTCTTTTGAATGCGCAGAGAGAGGGAGACATGGACTTTATTCCTCTGCCTTCCTGCAGGAAGTGATGAGCTCTGTCACTTGTTTTTTGGACAAGGAGGGAATAAACAGTTTCTAGAAGGTATTGCGGGCCTTATTCCAGCTTGGGGTTTTTTGGTAAGGAATAGGACCAGAAGCTATTGCTCTGCATTGAGAGAAGCACTTCATATCCTGATTTTTATAGTGGCCTGGTTTTGTACCTCTTCTGGTTTGAACTTTCTCCTGAGGTGGATCAGAGGTGAAGTGCTGTGCTCTGTGCAATGGCAGCCGTGTACCCTTTTCTGTTGCCAAATTGCTGTATCCTGGGGCTGTGGGTTCTAGTGGCTGCATCAGGCTCATGACTGAGGGTATTTTATATTTGGTAATGCACTTGTGTCCTTCTGTCACTGTTTTACAGGGCTGAAATCCCACTTCAGAGACTGACAAGAGCTTTTTGCTGTGTTATTCTACTCACATACCTTTGTGAGGAAGGTTCATCCCATTTCTGTTGCTCAAATTTTCAGTCATTCATGTTTTCCTGTATAGAATATCTGTAGAGGAAGATCAGTGTATTTCCTAGGTTTGATTTTAGGGTTTTTAATTGTTAGTTTGTTTGATTATTTCTTGTGCTAAGGTTGTTATTAAGAATAGAAATTAAGATTAGTTTGTTAGCTGATAATTAAATGCCATTAGCAACTTCTTAGCTAGTGTCACTTTTTCACTGCAACTCATTTTTATTTATTTCCTGGTGGACTTAGGTTGTTCTGAGAATGCCTGTCTTCTCCAGTTTGACGCCTTGAGCGTTGTCATATGCTGAAGACTCAATAACTCTATTGTCACTTTCCTAGAAAGTGTACTGGAGCAGGGAAAAATCCAGCTGATTTGTTAAAATACACTTAAAATAATTCTATATTTTCACTGGTTTTCTGTATTTGCATCAAGCCAGGGGAAGTAAACGTAGTGAAAGATGCTTTGATAGTAAAATATGAGTGACTCAGAGACTTTTAAACTGAGAATGCAAATTTTTTTTTTTGCTTTCTAGCTGTGAGGCTGTAACAGCAAGTGTCTGGCCAGACTAAAATGTACTGCTCTGTTGTGTCTACTCTGAAAGTGATGTACTCTCCTATGGTTTACCAAACCTTGCAAAACATCAGTAAGACGGTGCAGAGAACACGTGTAACAAACTTTCTGGGGTAAAGTCCGTGAGGATTAAAAAAACCAAACCAAAACCAAACCAAACAAAAACAAACAAAAATCTCCACGTGGAAAATAACCTTAATTCCATCTCCGGTGCTCACTGAGATTTCTGTAACAGGAAAAAACGTGTTTGTGGCCAGTGAAACGTGATTCTCAGTTTCTCCTCTAACCACTGAAACTGATGACTCAGATTTGTACCTTAGAGGGTCATAAATCTCCTTAGAGATGCATCCAGGTCTTGAAGAATCTCATGTTCAAGCTGGGATCAGCCATGACTAATGAAAAGGTTTATTTTTAATATTATGTTCCCTTAGCCCAAGCTCTGTTTCCTTTACGGGATGAGGATACCTTCTGCTGAGGCTTCAGCAGTTTAAAGCCATCTAAACCAGGCCCAAACAGTTCTAGTCGTAGAACTGTGATTTTGGAGGTTTTTTGCACTAATAATAAGCATTAATGTATTATTTTCAGCTGAAGTTGTCAGCATTTCTTGCTTTGCTTGAGTATTTCAATGTAGCAGGTTCACTTTCCTTGTTGTAATTCCTTTTTCTTTAGGTATGGGAAGGTGAGCCAGGCACACGGGCTGGATGTAACTGCTGATGGCTGTAACTACTCATCAATACTTCCAACATTTACTTAAACGGGCTGGGAATGCAAACCCTGGCTAAGCAGTGAGCTGACCCACTCCTTTCCTCTCAGCTGAACCCTGTGTATTGAAATGTTCTCAGTTCTGCTTTTCATCCTTTCCAGTGGCCAGTGGCAAATATTTTTTCCCCTCTGCTCGTTTGTGTGGATTTTCTGGATATTTCTAGACAACCTCATGTTCTGACAGGTATTTTTCCCCTTGTTTGCATCACTTCTGTAGCCCAGGATTTTTCTGTGAAAGCTGAAATTCAGTACTTACAGAGCAAAATATTTCTATAGAAAATCAAGTTGCCTACAGGTCAAATACAAAAGTATTAGGTGCTTCTTCGGTGTCTGATAAAGTGAATTAGTGAGAAAGAAAAATGTCAGAGAAGTAGAGGGAATGAAAAAAATAACCAAATTATGAAGAATTATGAGTTATCATACCTCTTGCTTCCCAGGTAAAAGCACAAGTGCTGTAGTATCAGAAGAAATCTCTGGGCTCCAGTTAAAATATAGACATTATTTAAGAGATTAGACAGTTTAATTCACTGGCAGAAGGATGAAGGTGAAATGCTAATTGCTCAGGTTCCCTGGTGTGCCCAACCTGGCAGAACCTGTATTGCTCCAGTGTTCAGCCTATTCTGGGATGGCATTTTTCAGGAACATTAAGAATGTAAAATTTTCATGGGAGGCCTGAACATCATCTGGTTATGCATCATTTGCTGTGTATGTGGCTGTATAGCCTGTGAGTTTAATAATAGTTTTCCATCTTCTGGTGACTAATTACTGGCTTAAAGGCTAAACCAGTTTTTGAAACAGAGTTTTGCTTGGGATAGGTGGTGTTGCTCAGGCATCATGTACAGTCTGCTTGATTTTTTTTTTTGCATGGCAAAGAATATAGTTTTTAATTCTGCACATTTGTTGTGTTTTTAGTGAATCACTGGTAAAATGCATGATCAGGTTTATCACCATCGTTGGTTTTATGATGTGATCCTGATTTTTTTGTTGAGGTTAAGTGCTGTGGGCAGCACTGATTCCATCACTTACATAGAGGGTGACTTGTTCCAGACTTCCAAAGCAAGCCGGTGCTTGACTTTAATTGCATGTTAATATAAACTTGTAAACCCAAATGTAGTTTTGCTTTTTTTGCCATTGAATTTTGTGGGAAGAGTGGGCTGTAAGTTCACTGGGTCTGAATCCCATAATACACCAGTTACTGGAAGGGGAGGAGGGAGCGCTGGAGACGAAGAGTGGTTTGTTGCTTTAGGTAGTTGCTATTTCAGTCATTACTTGCTACTCAGTGTGCATAATCCTTGAGAAATTATTTCCTGGATCAATTTAAATCAAGGAGCACAACCATCTATTTAAGTTGAGGACAGCAGCCTGCATGTCTGAATTTAAACTGCGGGAGAAGCCTGGCTGATGGTGCTTGCTCTGCCTCTGCTGGCACATTCTGCTGTTCCTGGAAAAGGACAGGATCTTCATCACGGAGAAAAATTGTGCTCTGGTCAGTGTGAATTTGGTGGTGTTTTCCTTGGTCTTCCCTGCCTTTCCTCCTGACACTGGCTGCTGGGTTCATAATGTCACGCTCCAGCTTTGGGAAGGTGCCTGAAAAAATACTGCAGCTCTGCTCAGGACATGACCTGTATTTTTCTGGAATCGTTTTCTGTCGGTATATACTTTAAACAGCATTTGGCTCTTATGGTAATTATATTTAAAGACCAATTTCCTAGCCTGTTCTGCACTTGAAAGTTTTATTAGTAAGAGATCTTCTTAACACGTGGAGGTAAAAATTTGGCTTAGGTAAATTGAGCCATGAATAAGGAATTGATGAATGAGTTCCCACTCTGCTCTTGTGACACTGTTCAATTGCTAACTTTCAATTTTGTCTCCTAAAAATCCTGCTTTCTGGCACAGGGTTTGGAAGCTGCCAAATATGAAAGTAATGTTGGCTTGGGAACTGCTGTATCCTTTAGCATGAATTATGTATATTGCTCCAAAATAAGGAATTATTCCATAATGTAACTCCAGGGTCAAATGTTTGACCTGTACTGCATTTCCTCAAATAACCAGCATGTAACAGGCTGATAATTCCTTATTTTCCCAGATCAGTATTTTGTCTTCTGCATTCCCTGAGTTGCACTCTTAGTGAGAGAACCTTAATTCTGAAAGGAAAGCTGTGAAGGTTGTCCCACCTGGAACCAGGAGGGATTTTTCCGTGGAGTTTTGGTGGAAAAATCTCCAAAGCTGACGTCAGTTTGAGCATGAGGGTGCTCCAGTCTGTTTTGTTGAACACAGTCTGCTTTAAATTCTTTTACAGGCATCGGTTTTTTGGGTGAACTTTTACTGGGTGTGAGGTTACGGTGCTGATGAGATTTAAAGATGTGTTTATGGCTTATATGGGCAACGTATATCTTTACATGTAATCCCTTAGTCTGGTTTTGTGGCTTCCTCTGAGTGGAACTGTTACTGATGTTGTGGAATGTAAGAGCATCCTTCCAGTGTTGTGAAATCGTGGAAGGCCTGAATCTACTTCCTGGCCTTCGTTAAATTTTTCCATATGTGCATTAGTCAAACAAAAATACTCTGCTGAGGTCGTGATGCTTCCAAAATGCAGCACAAGGGATTTACATGAATGTGTGCTGGGCATTGCTTTCCTCTAATCTACTTATAAAGGAGCTGTCCCTTCCCAGGAAAATGCTTTTGGAGATGAGAAGTGAGCAGTACTGAAGTGTGCTGCTCCACCAGAACTGTGGAAGATCTGGAAAGTTGAAATTCAAAGACTTTTCTGGTGGTTGCTGGCAGTAGAAATCCCCATGTTCACACACGACCTAAACTATTTCCCAGCTAGATGTGAGATTTTCTCAAAATGAAAACTGAACTTTGTTATCAAATGGTTGTGGCTGGTGATGTTTTAAACTCCAGCAAATTTTACTCCAGTATTTTATCTATTGGCTACAAATTCAGTTAGCTGAAGAGTTTAATCTCTTCATCTTTTTCCTTGAGTATTGAAGGGCAACATTCATGCTATTCTCGGTCTTTTTATTAAGCCAGGGATTTATTTCTACTCAGGGGGTCTTCTGGTACTTTACCTGGGCTTGGTTAAGAGGCTGCATTTCAAATATCCTTGTGTTTTCAAATATCCTTGTGTCTTGGCCATGTACAAATGAACAGAGAGTATGAAATAAGTAAAAGAAACTGGTTAAATGATTTCATAATCACTCACTTCACCTTAAAATGCCAGTGATAATAGTATTTTCTTATAAAAGGTAGACAGACATTAATAAAAGTACATGCAAAAGATCTGTTTTAGTAATCTTAACAATTCTTAAATTTAAAAGCAAAGTTAGCATAGGGAGAGAAGAAACCTTGGTAATTTTTCAAGCTTAAAAGATTCTCAGCATCACTTAACAGTCAAATTGCATCCAAACTATAATCCCCAAATGTTGGGACAATTAGGCTGGTAATCATGTGTGATGCATGAAGTTACTGTGGGCACCAACAGAAGCGAATAAGCCTGACTTTATTTTTCCTCCTATTTGTTTTTCCACTGTGCTAATATTGATACTCCCAGCCTGGAGCTGGGAGCTCTTGCCACAAAGGATTTGGATCTCTCAGCGATACAGTCAAAAGTTTAATCTGCGATTTAGGGTTATTGAGTGTCACTGGAATAGAAGTTATTTACCGGCCTCTGATAACTTGGAAATGACCTCAGGTTGTGCCAGGAGAGGTTTAGATTGGATATCAGGAAGGAATTCTTCACCAGCAGCGTTGTCCAGCCCTGGCACAGGCTGCCCGGAGCAGTGTTGGAGTCACCATTCCTGGAGGGATTTTAAAGACACGAGGATGTGGTGCTTGGGAATATGGTTTAGTGGTGGCCTTGACAGTGCTGGGTTAGTGGTTGGACTTGGTGATCTTAGGGCTTTCCCAACCCCAAATGATCCTATTACTTCCCTGGAATTCACTACACTGCTGCAGCTTTAGTCACCATTGGTAGTATTTAGTTCTTGGCGTGTCTGAAGGAAGAACTGATAAATCAAAAAGATGTTGTTTAGGAAAGTCTTAACTAGATGGGGGGAGTGAAAAAAAAAGTACTTCCTAGCTTGCCTTGCTGGAAATGTCTGCAGCAGAGTCATTTTGCATTCAAGAAGCAGTTTGGTTGGTCTGGCAGGGATGATAGGCAACTTAAAAAGTAAACTTTTCATTGAAAAAAATCGAGAACCTGATTTTAATTGAGCTGTTTCTAGGCCAGAGCTAAGTAATGCCTGGTTTGTTGTCCAGTATAGTCAGCTGTGATCTGATAAGTGTATTTCTGTAAGGTGATTTCTAAATCCTTCAGTTTATTTTTGTTATGCTCTACTTACTAAGCTATTCTATTTTTGATAGAAGTAGGTTTATAATATACTGGATAATAGTGTGAGACTGCTGAGGAGATGAAGCAAATCTGAGCAGTAAGTTGGCAAATCTCATGGTAATATAATATTTAAAACTGTGCACTCTCGTACATGTTTTACTCAAAATTTGTTTTGCTATGCAAGAGGTTAAGAATTCCTGTGTTGTAAAAAAGCAGCCTCAAAAAACAATGGCCCATCCTAAAAAACTTGTTCCCTGAATGGATCTACATGCTGCATAATAACTGCATTTTTGCTGTGTTTCAACCAAGACATTTTCATGTCTTTACATCTTTCTGCCATTTTAAGCAGAGAACTTTTCCAGTAGGAAGGAGAGAAACTTTATAACAGAATCTGAAATGCTTTTTTTTGACCTGTTTTAGGGAATAACGTTGCAGCCAGGTGATTCCAAACCAGCAGGAGTTGTAGTGAGTTTCTGGGAGCTGCAGGAGAAAAAAAATCTGTAGTTCTTTCCAGATCCATTGGGTTTTTTGGTGGTGAATCGTTTTTTTTCCCCTTGTTTTTCTTGGTTAAGACTGTGTGTACATTCCAGTGTCTAGGCTGGGCAGGAGTATCTCCGTGGATGCTTTGTGCTGGCTGCCGGGACGGTTCCACATGTTTGGAGTAGTTGGGTCCACCACGTCTTACACTGGGACTTAGTGGAAATTCTAGTCCGTGTATTCCAGTTGCTGTATTCTTCCCAATCTCTGTTGGGATGGTTGTAGGAAAAACTGAAAAAATCATCCCGTGGACTACCCTGGAGCAAGCATTTAGTCCATTTCCAGCCAGTCTGTGTTTTCCTAGCGCTCCGAGTGCTTTTTGCAGTGTAATGGCGCGGTCCCTCCGTGGTTTTCCAGAAGAGAGCCTGAATTCCAAGTCCCCTTGGTGATGCCTGCGCCCTTTCCTGCGCAGCTGCTCTCTGAAGAGCCGTGTGAACGTGCCAAGCAGAGCGGGTGTTTGGGATTTGTTTATTCTTAAAGGCTCGTTCCTAAAGTCATGGATTTCTCTAATAGCAGCAGCTCCATGAAAATATTTAGGTTAGCTGCAAATTATAGCAGCCTTAAACCTAATTTGCAGCGTATTCTGCAAAGTCATGTTATTTCTCCCTTCCCCCTGGAGCAAAGGAAGGCTCTCCCTTGGTGATTGTCGCGGCTGAACCCACAGAGCTCTTTGCACAGAGAAGTCCCCAGGCACGGGGACATCTCTGTCATTCCAGCACAGATCAGCCAACAGTTGGCACAAAGGATATGACGGTTTCTGGGTTGGTAAAAGGAAAAATTATCTCCTTCCAGCAGTTGTGAGACCAGAGTCTGCCCGGGTAATAAAAAGAAACATGCACTGTGCTCTGCCAAGAGCTTTCTGCATGGAGCATCAGAAGCATCCACTTCTTTAGTGATGGGAATGCTCACAAGAAGGCTTAGCTGCTAACAGCTGTGCAGGCAGCCAGGTTAGGAAATCAGGCACACCAGTGCCACCTCTGGAATTGCTTGTGGTGTTCATCAAGTGGCTCCTCCTGCTTTGCTTTTTGTAGCAGAGGTACCACAACATTTAATTTTTTTAGTAGTTGCTTTCCAGTGGTGAGGGGGATTGGAAGTTCACTCCAGTGTGACCCCCTTGTCCAGGTCCAGCTGCTCATCTTTTAGTCTCTGTTTGTGCTGGCACTGAGCTGAACTGGAGAACTGATCTGACTAAAGAAGTTATTTATGCACATCTTTATTAAAGCTGCTGGTGTAGGGAGGGGGAGGATCCTCTGCGAGTGGGTGGGGTGGTCCCTCCTGGCAATGCTGGAGACTTGTACTAGACTGGATTTTGTATCTACAGCTGGTGATGAGGAGTTATCTCAAACCACTTTTAATGGGTTGCTTTTTTCGCAGGAAAAGCTTGCGTAAAACCATTGGTACTTGCGGTAGCTCCAGGGCTTACAAATACCTTTTTTTTTTCTTTAATGTCTTGCGAAAATTACATGGAAAGTCGTTGAGTTAATGGAATTTTCACTTCTAAAGTTTCTCAGATTTTAATCTAGGTGTCATATCTGCAAAGCCTGCCCCTGGGTACTGTGTAGGAGTTTTGTGATGTCCAGAAAAAGGGTTTTACATGGAAAAAGACGTCTGCCATTAGGATATGCATTTGTTTCTTTCTTACTGTCTCATGGCTGCTGGAGTGCTTGAATTCCTCCAAGTCCATAAATTTTCCTGAACTGTTGTGGTAAATTGGCTTTGTACACATGGACTTCTGTCTTCAGTGTTTGTTTAATCTTAATAAATTAATAACCCATGTATTTTAAAACATTTTTAACTTTATTGACACTGCTATCTTTATGTTTCACATTTCTTTGTAGCTTTAATTTTGTGTGCGCTGCCTGTCCCTTTTCTCTCTGCGGAAGGATTTTTATCTTGTCTAACTGTGCTGATTGAGATCCTCCTTGGTTGTGGCAAGCTGATCTTTGACCTGGAGAAGCAAACAAATCTAGTTCTAAAAATATGATAGTTGGAATTTGTCCCAGGTATAAAATGCCTCTTTCCAGCTGGGCATTATCTGACTGTGTAACAGTGCCAATTCTTGCAAATGTTGCTCAACATATGAAGAGTTTATTGTCTAATGTTTAAACAAATGTAATAGAATCATAAATAAAATTTATTCTGTAGGGTAACTTGTCTTCTTGCCTTTTAGGAGTAGGATAAAGTTCCATGAAGGAGAAAAGCCAAACAACATTATCAAGTTTTATCTGCCTTTATATCCCTTAAGTATTTACTATAAGTTACATATCTTTAAGTTTAGCATTTTTTTCCTCTCCAGATAGTAAAAGGTATTAAGAATTTATTAAATACCATGTCTTGCCTGTGGCTTGGTACAGGAGACTGCAGGTATGATTCTTCTCAAAAGCAAGTGTCTTGTGGTTTGTGGTGGTGACTTTCAGACTGGCAACTTTTATTAGAAATCTGTGTCTCAGTTCCCAAATTCTCTCCTTTGCTTAAGCTGCTTCATTTTGTCCCGGCTGGAACTAAAGACAGGGCCAGGTTTTCTCTTGGAGTTGAGCCTCTTTGCTCTACAAACTAGGTGTTATCTGGATGTTTAATTATGTAGAGCCACGTTCTTTATGTTTGATGGGGTTGGAGCAGAGGGCAGTGCTGTTCCATGGCATTATCCCGAGTGGGGATGGATGGGTGAATAAAGCAGCCACAGACCTGGATCGGCGCTGGCATCGCTGTGTTAATAAATTCCCCCCTATGATGGGAATTAACTAAAGGGAGAGGGAACCTCAGTTTTGTTCCTACGCTGTGTGAAAATCCTGAGGTGTTCTCCAAGCCCACGGATGGACACAGCCACTTGGCCAGCTCTCGAAAATGTTGGATTTGAGAGGCCACCCTGGTGTGGCTCCTGGCCGTGTCCCTCATCGTGGGACCGCTTGGATACCGTTGCTGCTGTGGTGATTTCGGGCTGCCCGGGGTGGAAAGAGCCAGCAAATTTCTGTCTGTCAATGCTCAACCTCTGACTTCACCTCTTTCCCTTCGGAGCTTTCATTTGAGCGCTTTTTCCTCCAGCCCTTTGTAGTAATCCAGATGCTCGTGTTCTTTTCCTCCTACACAGCAGATGGAGATGGCATAAGCCTTTTGATGACTGTTTCCTTCTTTTACATAAGTTTTATGAGCTGACGAGTTCGTTAGTTGGATGTTGGAGAGCTCATAAGCCCTGTCCAGCAGGTGGTGCATTGTCGCCTTGCCAATAATTATATATATTTTAGGGATTTTTAGGTTTTTTTTTACTTTAATCTGGGACATGAGCTTTACTGCAGGGTTATAGGAGAGAAAGCAGATGTGTCATGTAACTGTCATGATGAATCTGTTTCATTTTAGCCAAAAAAAGCTATTCTGAATTTGTTAAATACCTAAGTATTGTACTATTTCAAACTGAAGAAAGCAACTCAATTTTGCTGGTTGAAGAGCTGAACTTCTGCTTTCTTGTGTGTTGTTCTGGGCTTGTAGCTCATGAAAAATACTTGTTAAAATTTGGCATGACTTAGGTGGTCATCTTCCACACTCTGGGAAAGCTTAAGTAGGTTAGCAGCCTGCTCTCTCCATTCCAGTTTTGCCTGTCTACTAACAGAGAGTTTTTGGCTTACTAGCCCTCCTACTGCTCATCATTTTAACCTTACTGAAAAGTTCTTACCCCATTGAGGTGAATAAACCTGTTTTTTCCACTACTTTACAGACTTAAGCCTATGTAAATTCATCTGTTTCAGATTTATTTCACAATTTGGATTTTTTTTATTTCGCAACTTGGAGCTCCGTTTCACAACCACCAAGCTCGAAGGCATATTTTGATGGGTCCTGTAAAATAACAATGTAGAAAATCTCTAATGGGGGGGGGGAGAGGGAACCTCAGTCTGTACCTAGTGATTTAGAGAGTTGCATGAGAATGTTACTGATCTGAATGTACAACACGTTTATTGGAGATGTAAAATATGCAGCTGTTATTTCAAGTACTTCTGGCTTCTTGTTTTTTAGGAATATCTTGGTGGATAGGCCCAATGATCAATCCTCAAGATGGTCTTCAGAAAGCAATTATCCTCCCCAGGTAAGCTCCTGAATCTCTGCTACTCAGTAGCTGTGCTGTACAACTTATTTTAAATGTGGGCTGCTGTTATTGACGTGGACATATTTATAGGCTTCCTTCTCTGAGAAAAATGCAGGTTGTTGGTACATTAGATATTTACATTTCTAGCAATTTGTGATCTTTCTAAAGTGCTTTATTGCGGGGGAGGTTTCAGGTTTCCTCCTTGGCAATCGTGGTCGTGCTGGAAATAATCAAACCTTATGGTGAGATTAAGCTGCTAATGAGGCGTGCAGGTCCCCCTTTGTCAGCACTACTGGAGGCTCTTGTAGGTTCTTGGCCTTGAATCCCAGATCTAAGGAGCTTGTGTTTGTTTCTCCTAACAGCACGTTTAGAAGTGTAGCCTCTGGTTAGAGACATGAATGTCACCTCTTCTGCTGGTTAAGCACCTTATTAAAATAAGATTTGTATTGATTTTAGCATCTGATTTGCTTTCTCGCTACTATTGAGGTTGTTAGATTATCCAGAAAATGCTTTTCACTTTTTTTTTCCTCCAGTGAATGTTATCCTTCTCTCTGTGTTAGATCTGTACCTTATTACTCTGATATGGTTTTATCAGCTTCTGTGTCTCTTACTCTGCTTGTTTTAAATTCTTTGTTTAAAGCACTGGTAACACAGCAGAGTGTCTTGTGCAGTGTCTCTCTCATGCAAAGTTCTGCTCATCTATTTATTTAATCCAAGTATTCCTCATGAGTGAAATCTCACAGGCTTTTTCTCCAGGTAAATCTTGCTACTTTGTCTTGGAGCTGTGTTAAAAATCCATAGTCTGCCCTGGTGGCTCCTAGAGCAGCAGGCCATCTCCTCCAGCTGAAGGGCTACACCTGGATTTTCTGATCAATCATTCTATGTCATTGTGTCTGTAAATGTAGGTTTTTGATTTCTCTTTTTAGGGGAGAGGGTAAGTTATCCTTTGTATTCCATTAATATGTTCCATAGACCTAATCGTGAAGACAAATATTGATCCTCTTGATGCCTCTGTGCATCTACAGCTCTTTTAATTTGATTATTTTACATATTTATATTTTGATAAACAGCATTGGATTTTAATCCATAGCCTGAAGCAGTTTTAGTCTGTCTAGGAACTATGGATTGCAGAGTAATGGATATTGAGCATGGATTGTATCCCAGTCTGTGCCATCCTTTACATCCTTTCCTGCAGGAAACATGTTCCTCTCAGGGTGCTTGTGTTCCCAAGGCAGGGTTGGCTCATGGTGTGGCTTTGGACTGAGTTTTCCATCTGAGATGTGCTCTTAGTTGTTGCTCAGATTTACTCTTTAATTTTCTGAGCCATCCTGAATATTTAGTGCTTTTAAAAATCTGATTCTGGAATGGGAACACACTTCTTGTAAGCGGATGCTTTAGAATGTTCCCAGCCTATACTTAGGGCTGACAAGCAGTGATGCAGGTTATACTCAGACATGTAGATTAAGCAGGGATTAATTAGACTGGCAGACTTCTGTACAAAGCACTCGAGCTTGTTAAAGAGATGTCTTCCAAAAATTTTATGTGGATGGGTTGTGACCTGAATGGAGATGATGTTGCAGAATGACTTGACTCCAACCCTGGAGAGCTGGGCACTGCTCTGCATGCTAAGCAAGGCATTTAAACCAAACTTCTTGGTAGGAGAGAGATGCATTAACACTGGTATTATCTACCTGTGTGTCACATATCTAGACATATATTAGGTATCCAGAATTAAAGTCTGACTTGAAAAAAATGAGTCTTCATAGTGGTAACTGAGATTGGCAAGACAGTATTTGAGTTTTATTCTATTATTTAAAGACAAAACTAACAGAAAACTTGGCTGCCTGACTGGGAAAGGCCATGCTGCTGAATCCTTTTGCTCGAATCTCTGTATCTAATAGTGAGAATATAAAAAGCCGTGCACTTGCTCACGTGTTCAGCAAGCCCAATCCTGAGCACCGAGTAAGACAGATGATGTATTTGAAGTGTCTTTTTACTATATAAAATACTGTATACTTCAGCTAATTCTCATGTCTCTAAGCTGAGTGCTTAATTATTCATGTAAAGCATTTTTTACAGTTTTAATTTCTCTGTTGAAAAATTAGCTGGAAAGAGGAAATTGGGAATTAAAATCTGCAGAAGAGGCCTGCGTACAAAGAGTGCAGTTGTTGTTATTTCTGTGTATGTAGGAGCAGTTCCCATTTGTGTTGTCTCATACTTGACAAAAGAACTCCAGGTTTGGTTGCATTTTGAACAACATAGTTCTTGTACCTTGCCCATTGAAAAATTGTCTCATGTAAATGCAGGAAAAACTTTTATATAGGTGTTCTGCTTCCTTGTTTTTCCCAGAGGCTGAAGTTCTTAAGGCAGACTCTTAGCTTGGAAAACTTCAGTTGAAAGGGTGGATGACTGAATTATAAGTGAGAAGTTGGGGAAAAATCAGTTACTTTGTTAAAAGTTGAGTAGTTCATATTCCACAAAATGTTGATGTATACACAGAACTTTTAATCCCTGGAATAAACATCTTTATCCTATAGAAAATGAAGCTGCAGGGCGTTTGATGGGTGTTGTGTTGGCAGCACTTCAGTGGAAAGCTGGTCACTCCTGCGGTGACGCACTTGCTCGAGTGTGTGGGTGGCCACAACGCTCCGGACAGGAAGCGAACGAAAACTCAGGGAAATAAAGCTCTCCTTGTTCCCAACTTTGTTTGCTGAAACCACAGCACAAGGACTGATGTCCCTTATGCTCAATGTGAGATATTTTAATAAGCTCTGCAGCTCTCATCGCTCGTGTTTGTCTCCTCAGAGCCTCACCTTAATGTCAGGGTTTAGCAATTCCCCGCCGAGGTGATGCTGCTGTGCTGGCTTAGAGGTAAAAATATGAGTGAGTCCCTAAACGCTGGTTTATTCTCTGCCCTCATTGAGTGAAACAAAACCTCTCCAGGCACCTTTTCTTTCAGAGCACGGATGAGCACAAATCACAAGAACATAGGTAAAAACATCAAAATGTGTTCAGTACCGTAATGAAAATGCAGTAAACGTGCCAAAGTCCATATCAAACCTTTTCGAAAAGGGAATGAAAATGAAAGTGGAAGTGTAGGCACTTGAAATGCTGCCACGTGATTATATTTAGTAAAGGCCTTTCCTGCCTTCGTGGGTATGGTAGAGTTAAATAATGCTCGTGGCCTTGAAAGCCACGAGTTGGTTATGAATGAGTGCCAGTGAAAGGAAATACATCTGACAGCTGTTTTTCTGTTTATTAAACTAGATATCTTTCTTGAGTCTTGAAATAGATGACCCAGAAATTATATATTTAATAACAAACCTGTTATGTAGTAACCTATTCAGGCAGGAGAGGGCTGATGGTTCTATTTTTAATGCTGTTCTCGGCTTACATAGGAAGTGTGAAGCAATGAGGCTGGTGATGCTGAAGACCATGGCCCTGTCAGAAAGGCTCATCCTGATGATTACAGTGATGGTCTGATGTGAAAGACTGTGCAGAACAGCTTTTAATTCCCTTGAGTGGCTTGATTAATAACATGTAGAATGAAAGGATAGATTTTTATTTAGCCACTGACTTAATTGCAAAAGCAATTGAGAGGTTTGTGTTGTGGACAAGGGCAGCCTTTGTTATTTCGTTATTTTGTGGGGTGTATTTTTACATGCAATACAGGTTTCACTGTTCCCTCATACAAAAAATGCCTGAGCAGGAATGGTAAACAGAAATTAATAAAATACAGTGTGACTCTAATTGTACAGGCAGCTTGTGTAGTGCAGTTCGGAATCTGGTTGAGTATATTTGATCACAGAATCAATTAGGTTGGAAAAGACCTCTGAGATCATAGAGTCCAACCTTTGACCAATCACCACCTTCTCAGTGTCAGGGTCTAGTGAAGTGCCACATCCAGTCATTTCTTGAACACCTCCAGGGATGGTGACTCTGCCACCTGCTCCCTGGGCAGTCCATTCCAATTCTGAGGAGATGTAAATTTGGAACACTTGAAGAACATATGTGTAAAGTTAGTGGTGGTGTCCAAACAATTGGTTTCAGTTTTGCATCTGAGGACCAGTTTTCCTCTGATTTCCATCCTGCTGTGTAGATTGTATCAGGAATTAATTTAAAGTACATTAATAAAATTTACACTCAGTTGTGTGATGCAGCAGCCTGCGTATGGTTATTATCAAATGGTAGCACAGACCAGAGCTTCAAAGAAGTTCGGAATGTGCTGCAGCTCCCAGTGTGGCAAGGCTGGACTTGCCTCTTTTTGGGGTGCACTGTAAGGAGCCGTGGGGGTGCTGAAGTGCCATACATGATTTACTCTGCTCTTTGTGCGTATTTACTTAGATGTGATGAATCAGAAACCAGAAGTTTTCTTCTTCTAATGTTTTGTAGCATCTTTTTTGTTAGTGTTATGATTTGAGGCCTAACAATTGGGCTGAGGTTTTTGCTCAGTCATGCCAGTTAGCATCTGTGTGCCATGTTCTGATGGACAAACACTTCAGTTATACGTTGGATTTTTGGAATACCACATGAATATGTGGACCTTAAATGTACTGAGGCTGCTTACAGCAATAAAATGGAAAAGTGTCAAATATCTCAGTGTATGCATTTGCCTGAAATCTCATAGACTTGTTCTCTCCAGGTTGAATAAATCACTTGATCTTACAGACACTTCTGTCACATCTTTCAGAGCTACAGAGAACAGTCTTGTCACGGCTAAAATCCTGGTAGCAGTCCAAAAATATCCATGCAGCCAGCTGTTAGCAGCTCTTGAGGCAGTGTGTTTTTTCAACAGCAGTGAGATTCGTAGCTGGTACCCACACAGTGGCATGGTGTGTGTTTGTATAGAAATCCAAAAAGTACATCAGTGTATTTTTATATATACCATAGAATTATAGAATGGTTTGGGTTAGAAGGGACCTTAAAGATCATCCAGTTCCAACCTCCCTGCCCTGTGCAGGGACACTTTCCACTAGACCTGGTTGCTCCAAGACCCCCAACCTGGCCTTGAACACTTCCAGGGATGGAGAACCACAACCTCTCTGGGCAGCCTGTGCCAGGGTCTCACCACCCTCAGACTAAAGAATTTATTCCTAATAGCTAATCTAAATTTCTCTTTAGTTTGAAAGTCTTTCAGTTTGATATGTGTGTGTATGCATTAAAAACCAGAAAAATACATACCTAGGCACAAGGTTTTAAAGCAAATCTATGCTTTGTTTCCATATCAATCGGCAGATAATTCACAAAAAGGTTGAGTTTAGCTTTTGTGCTTCTATTTTCTGTAAGGTCTGCATGACTCAGCAGGTGGTGGGATGTGTGCAAGTGGGAAGGAGGGTGGCAGAGTTCCCTCTGTATCTGTAGGGTTAAGAAACCACTGCTGGCCATGTGGAGTGATTGCTGTGCCTTGCTCCCTTCCAGGCATAAAGGATTTAACTGCAGTCCTGGTTTTCTCTCCCTTAATTTAGGGTAAGAATTGAATAACGCAGGCTGACGTTTGTGCCAAGCTTTTGCAAATCTTGTGTGGTGCTTGAGAAAGTATGTGTTCATGGCCCAGGCATTAGGTTTGGGATTCCAGCAGGATTAAGAATTGCAATTGCTGGTAGTGCTGGCTTTGCTTTTCCAGCTTTGGGAGAAATCTGCAGGGAAGATATGATGGTGTAGGAGGAGTTCTTAGACATTGTGTACTGTCTGTTCTGTATGGGAATTTTGGCAGCGGGCTGTGCCATGTATCAAGTGCTGCCTCGCTCATTACAGGACCGTGCTTTTGCTCATCCTTTCCTGTCTTCTGCTTTAGAAAATCAGTTTTCTCTATAGAACTTCAGTGGGTTTTTTTCTGAGGTTTGGGAAGAACTTTGAGACAACAGCATGGCTTACTGCTACTAAAACTAACAGTGGTTCTGACATTTGGGTGGATGGTGTTCTTCACAAAACTAGAAACTTTTCATAAAAAGTATCTGGAGAAGCACCAAAACACTCCTCTGTTGTACCCTCACAGTGCTGCTACTGATTTATTTTCTTCATTCTGAAAAAATTTGAGATGCTGGGAACATCTTTGACAGTAAATCTGCTATTAGTACCTATCCTGTCTGCATCCTCATCTGTAACCGCTGTATGTCCAAGTATTTCCTCTAGTCTAAGCTTTTTGTAAATGTAGCAGGAACCAGCCATTGAGATCACACCTTTATCCATCACAGTTATCCTGGTGTTCTCTAGAACAATGTCAGTACTGCTCCTAGCTTGAGGATTAGTTGCTTTATAGGGCTGAGACAAAAAACTGACAATTAAATGAATGGGAAGGTTTTTCTGCTTCTCTCTCATAAGTTACATTTCTACGGTAAGATTCTCCTCCTGATGGAGTTTAGCACGAGCAGAGCCGTGCCCATGGCACCTGATAAGGAGATGCTACTCAGTCTCTACCCAGGATCCATAGAAAGCAGCCACACACATGTAAATAACTCTGCTTGATGTCAATGAAAGACCAAACCTCGGGTGTCATGTCTGGCTTGGCAGTGCTGCTGCTTGGAGGACACGGCCACCGGCAGAGCCTGCAGTGGGAGGTGTCCTGCAACGTGCTGATCTGCTTGTGCTGGAGTCCTGGTGACAGGGTTTTGTAACAAAATCCAGCACGATGAGTAATTGTCATTCTGTGCTGTGCCTCGGTTCTCTGTGGTGTGCTGCTTATGTCTGAGAAATTAGGGAAGAGAATGAAACACGTTGTTTTCAGATCTAAAACTCGATGTAGTCTGCAAAAAAGGGTGTATTCTGACTCTCCTTAAGACCTCTTTGGTAGGGGAAGGTGCTCGGTGGTCCCTGATGAATGGTGCAAGTTCTTCCCTGCACTTCCTTTTCCATGAGAATGGACCTTTTCCTCCAGCAGTGCTGGTGAAGCTGCTGGCTGGGACCTGAGTATAAATAATCTGACTATTCATACACAGATTGTGTCCACCCAGTGCAAGAGGGGAGCAAATGTTCACAAGGGAGAACATTTTCTTCATTTTCTGTGTAAAGCTCCTTTATTAAATGGCTTGGTTTCATTTGGGATGGTTAATAAGCAGTTGGTTCCTGTGTTCACCACACACCAAACTTTGTGTTCAGTGGTTAAACAGCATCAGCCCAGAGAGGAAAAGTAATTTGATGTTCTCTTAGCATGTGGAACATACTGTATTTATCTAATTGTGTATTCAGTTTAGGTTTCATTTCAGGCTGTAGTGGGCGTTTGAATCTTCACTCTCTGTAGTTTGATCCTATTTGCCAGATTTCAGGAAGTCTTGTGTCCATCTTAAAGGAATGTATGTAAGCCCTGAATAGAATTGCTAGGAATAGGTAGTTCAACCAAATCTTTTTTCTAGCTGCTTTTAAAGTAATATTCCTAAAAAACCTTTCCTTCATTCCAGGAACAAATGAGAAGATACAATAATGGGGAGGTTTCATCTTCACTTCCGTTCTCTGGCTTTGTAAACTGAATATTTGGAGGCCGTAATGCTTCTCCTTTAGTGTGTTTTGCAGCCTTGGCTTTAATATTAAAACTCACTGTTCTCTCTTCCACAGTATTTGATTCTGAAACTTGAGAGACCTGCCATAGTCCAGAGCATCACATTTGGCAAATACGAGAAAACTCACGTCTGCAATTTAAAGAAGTTTAAAGTCTTTGGTGGGATGAATGAGGAGAATATGACAGATCTCTTATCCAGGTAAGGCGTGATTCCGTCAGCTCTGGGAATCATAGAGGCTGGACCAAAATGCTCTTCCCCTTGGCTCCCCAGCAGGCACAAGGCCAACAGTGGAGCAGAGCTGTGGTTGTGATCCTGCCATTGGCTGCCCTCGTGTTTGTGGTCAGGTCAGAGAGCAGCAGTCCCAACGCTCACTCCAGGAAGCCTTCCTTATCCTGCTCTAACCACAGAGGATTTGTGGAGAGCGAGCTCTTGGGGGTTTGGAAGAGCTGAGAGCAGGGTGCAGCGTTGCTGGATTGCAATTCCTTCCTTCCATGTGCTTGAGACACAGGAGAAATGATTCCCCAGGTGCAGGGGACTTTGAAGTAGCTTTTAAAAGCCCCAGTAACCTCCCCATGTCAAAAACTTCGTTGCAGCCATAAAGATCTGAAGTAGTTCAGCTGCTCTGCCTTTCTTCAAACGGGTAAATAAATCAAACAGGCACATGGAAAACTTGCATTTTCCTTTGTTCAGTTAGGTTTGGTAGTTGTACTGATAGGAACTAAAGAAAGAGCCTTTTGGCTGTTCAGGTTATCTAGAACTTCTGAGTAGTTGCTAAAGTAAGTTTGCAAGGGCCTTTTAAGGAGTCTGCTGTTCCAGAAAGAGAAATGAGAGTTAAAATCCAGGAGTACAAGAGAAAAGAGTAGCAAGAACCAGTGTATTTTGAGGGGCCTACAGAAGAGAAGTCCATCTCTGGGGAATGTATGGGGTAC
This sequence comes from Ptilonorhynchus violaceus, assembly GCA_013397565.1. NCBI lineage: Eukaryota > Metazoa > Chordata > Aves > Passeriformes > Ptilonorhynchidae > Ptilonorhynchus > Ptilonorhynchus violaceus. The sequence continues at coordinate 1,320,026 of VZRJ01011160.1, read as the reverse complement.
GTCATCTGTAGTCAAGCAGAACAGCCATGGAGAAACATGGGAAGTTCTGTGTTGCAGGTGTCCTTCAAGACCATATAGAATCTATCCACAACCCTTCCCACCCTTTTGCCCTCTTTAGATAGACCAGTCTTGAAATTTGCGTTTATTGCTGTTACAATTGTGGGGGAAGAGGTCTTTTAGTATCATAGTAATTATTGACATTTAATATAATTTCACTTGTGCTGAAAATTAATAAAAATCCTCATTTTGGGACCTGTATTTGTATCTTCACTAAAAATGGACTTAAGATTTTCCATAAATTATACTAAATATTTGGTATTTTTAGAGAGTAATGCCCATAAATGGATCACAAAGCACTTTTGCCAGGGTGATAATTTTGAGATCTGATCCATCTTGGTCTTGAGAACGAGAGAGTGCAGTTCAGCAGATCAGCAGCTGAAGCCACAGGGTTCCAGGTGCAGAGGAGCAGCATTGATCCAAAGTCTATTCCCTCCCAAAATCCCAGTGCTGCCTCTCAGGGAGGCACAGGTTGGTGGAGAGCAGCCCAGGCCTTGGTCCAGCACGTGTCCTTGTGATTCAGAGTGGTGTGAAACAAGCTTTGCGTTTGAGGCGTGACCTAGATTGCATTTATTAGCTAGTCCTAAAATACAAGGTAAGATTTAGTAACCTTATTTATTTTTTCCCACAGTGGCTTAAAGAATGATTATAACAAAGAAACATTCACCTTGAAGCATAAAATTGATGAACAGATGTTCCCCTGTCGATTCATTAAGATAGGTAAATGCATTTTTTCAGCATTCTGAGTAGAAAATAATCTCTTCTGATACTTGTGCCAGTCTTGGCACTTGTGACTTCATTGTACTCAGGCAAAGTATCCACAATAGCTGTTCCATTTCATCATCTTTTAGGCTGGTTAGATTGGAACACAGTGAAGTCCTGTTAATAAGAAATAATAGCTTCATAATTTAAAACCTGGGGAGTGAAAGCAAAATAGAGCAATTTTCAGAAATACAGCTGTTGAGTCAACTAATTGCGGGAGAAGCTGCTTACTGTCCTCTTATGAATTGCTATATAGAGCTTTAAATAAATCATTAAGCTAAATACCAGTAAAAGTTTCAACACTGACAACCCCGGAGTCTGAAAAAGCTCGAAAAGTTTCGGTCTCAAACACGCTCGCGACACAAAAAGCAACAGCAGAAGCCTCCCTTGTTCTCTTCCTGCTGCTCTGATCATGATGTCTCAGCTCTGGCTAAGGATGCCATCCAGGGGCAGGGAAGGGTTGTGTCCCCTGATGTCTGGTTTGGCTGGGAAAGGTGCCGAGGGGGTTCTCCCGAGGGCTGGGTACTGGGACGTGTGATGGGAGCAGGTGAAGATACCTCTTCCTTGCTTTTTGCAGGCCAGAGAGAACAAGAGTCTTACAGTTGTTGGATTTAATCCAAGGATTTGGAGCCTTTTAGCTTGCTCAGTAAATTTATCTTTCCCTTCCTACCTACTGAGATAGTACAAGAATGACTGGCTTGAAACTAGCTGTTTAAGGTTAAAAATAGAGCAAGGAGGTAGTTGCTGAAAAATGAGATAAGATCCTGTTGGCTAATTTAGATGAATTTAGGAGTGTTTTGATGTGTTGGGTAATTCCTTTGCCAAGACTTTGATGATAGTGGCTGTGTGGGGGCTCCCCTCGGAGCCCTTTGCTCTAATGTGTTCTTTCTGAATCTCCTTATGTTTGTCAGGAACTGAAAGCTTCAGCCTGGAAATCCAGTAATCATTTGTGGGGTTTCCTGTTCTTAGAGAAGGAGAGGATTTGGTTGTTCACTGGGCTGGTTTCTGGCTGCTACTTTTGGAAGCAACTGTAGTGCTTGGCTTTGGGAAACCTCAAGAGTAGCAGAGGAATAGAGTTAAAGGTTGACTACATCAGGGAAGTTAAATGAATTTTTAATTTTTTTTTTTATTTTTATTTTCTTATTCTGAAGCTTCCAGCATTAAGTTTTTGGAAAATGTTATTTTTCAGTGGCTAAAAACCAGCAAGTAGTTCCTGGAGGGCTAAAGGGGCCAGTGGAAAAGTTGTTGGCTGCTTCTCTGGATATGTAAATTGTATTCCAGAAAAGTGTGTTCTGGTGTAATGAAGTGTAGCAGTGAGTTGAAACTTGTTAGGAAAGTGAAATGCTGATTAATTTCTACTACCAGGAGTTTTTCTCTGGCCTGATGTGAGTACCTTGTTTTGTTGGGATGGGATCCTCATGTAGCACTCTTCACAAGGGCGTGTAGTGATAGGACAAGAGGGAATGGCCTTATCTGAAGGAGGGTAGATTTAGATTGGATATCAGGAAGGAATTCCTGGCTGTGAGGGTGGTGAGGCCCTGGCACAGGTTGCCCAGAGAAGCTGTGACTGCCCCATCCCTGGAAGTGTCCAAAGCCAGGTTGGACGGGGCTTGGAGCAACCTGGGATAGTGGAAGGTGTCCCTGCCCATGGCAGGGGGATGAAGTTGGATGCTCTTTCAGGTCCCTTGCAACCTAAACCATTCCATGAAAAAACCTTCTGTATTACCTAATTAATATTAGGTTTGCATTGAGCTGTCACTTGCTCACTAGTTTTGGTTTGAGATGAGTTTAACTCTGTCTATATCCTTTCATTTCTTGAAGCTGGCTTCCATGAAGGAATTCTTATGCTAGGACAGACCTCAAAATGATCTTTTCACCCAGACTTATGACAGTCTCTGGTTGATGGCTGGTGTCATTTTGTTTATGAAGTTGTGAGAGCGTTTTTGCTGTGCAACAACTGCAAAACACGGTTACGAAATTCTGTTATTTTTCAGATTCACAGCTTGAAAATGTTTTGAGTTTGTTAAAATTTCCAAGCTGCTAGCCAAAGTAACTCAAAATTTCAAGCACCGTGCTGTGTTCCTTGTAACAGTGCCAGGAAACGAGGCCAAAATCTGCCCTTTTGGACTCTGGGAGAGTGACACGGCGAAATCCCACTATCAGTGGGGTTTGGTTTTGGGGAAGGCACCGGTTCGGCAGCACTTGCACCAGGAATTTGCTTTTTAATTCTTCAGAGCAGCACAGGGACCTACAACAGCACTGCTGACAACACAGCAGTGAGGTGTATTTTTGGGGACAGGAGGAACCTAACATGGGTAGATCTGGGAGAGGGGGAATTTCTTGCTCCAACTTCCATTGCTCAAGTATCAGAGGAATTTTCAGGCTCATAGAAAGCAGAAAGAATAACCTCTCTCCTTCAGTCAAGAAAAGCCTTGCACTTCTGTTAGTTTAATTACTTCAACTTCTGTTCTGAGCACTGAAATGCCCAGTTGTGCGGGCTTTTGACCTACTTGACAGGTAATTTTTACATTTCATGTAGCACCTCATTAAAGAACTGGAGAGAGGGAAGAAGGTATTTATCTGGACAAAATATTGAAGAATAATCTTTTTCATGTCCCTGAGCTTTGTTTCTGGCTCTGTTCTCATGGTTCCTCCAAGCAGAGATTTTTCTGTGCTGTGTCCTTGAAAGCAGAAGGTGTAAAGACTGATTGCCATGAAAGAGCTTGAAAAAGGCCAGGTGTAATTCTCATTGCAGTTTGTTTCTAGCATGGGATTTGGTAATTAGGCTTCAAGATTTTTAAGCCTAGATGGAACAAAATTGAACAATGCTTTTATTATGGATGTTTTCTTCATTTTTACAAACATACCTGTTTGTGTGTCTGCCTGTAGGTGAGGGACACAGAAATAAGCTTGAGAGAGGTATTTAAAATTACTGTGTTTAATGCCTCTGCTATTATCTTCTCCACTATAGGGTTGCAATCCTTGTCTAGGCGTAGCTGTTATTGAGAAGTATCCCCTAAAATCACCCTTGGATGGATTAAGAACTGTTTAAGTGGCTCAAATACCTTCTGCTTCCTAGAAGAATATTGATTTTTTTTTTTTTTTAATTATTTTACCTCTGCTGAGCTCCTCTCACTGTGGAGTGACAATTCAACTGTTCTGAAGAGTTACACATTTTAGGATGGATTGCTGTGGCACCTGCAGGAAAAAAAAACCATGGTGAGGTGGCTTTATGGTAAAAACTGGAGTAATAATGTAGCTTCAGGCTTTCAACACCTTTAATCGTAGTGTATTTCCATCTCAAAGGTGTGCAGAAAGAAGTGCTTCTATGCTGAACTTAGTGCCTCCTCTTTCCAGGTCTAAGTCAGATTGTGGGTGCTCTAAAAGGAGATTTTTCTGAAGATCTGAGCACACCTGTGGAGGCCTCAAAAAGGAGAGGGCACAAGAAATAGTGAGAGGTGTCTCCTGGGAGTCAGGGAAGAAGTTCAAAAATGGGGAGATGATCCAACAGAGCACTTCAGCTTGCCTAGCTGGAATAGAAATCACATTCCAGTCTCAGCCTTCAGCTTTGTTTCTTTTTCTGCTCCTGTGGAGTGGTTTACAAAGATCAGCTGCAGTTTTCTCTGCCAGTGCAGTGCTGGGGGAGTGTTTGCCTTCCCTTCCCTGTGCAGCTTTTAATGTCTGCGCCTTCCTTAGTAAAGCTGGTTGCACCATGAAAATCTTGCTGTTCCAAATCACCATTTCTGGTGTTTTGTTTCTTCTGTTTTGTAAAAGAGACTGTTGGAAGCTCTGAGTTGACTGTGGGGAGGACAAATGTTGCTCAAGTTGATAGCTTTGCATTTTTAGTGGTGAGAGCTGCCCAAGATTCTTCTGTACATCCCAACAACTTCTTTGGTGTTGTAGTTGGCTTCATAGATAAGAGGGGGAATTGTTGATTTTTTTCTGGGAGAAGTTCATGTAAGTCCTGAGGAGAATTGCTGAAAAGAAATAAAGGTGGATTCCTCTGCATTTTTTATTGGAATGAGGTGAGAAGGTGGTAATACTTTGGTTTGGAAATTGACCTCAGGTTCACCATCCGGAAGTTTATGGTCTTGGACCATTTGAGGTGGTCTGTGGTTTAGTTCAGTGAGCTGATGGATAGACTTTGATCTTTATAGCTGACCAAATACCAAATTGAACCTCAGTTTGGTCTGGTCTGTGTGTTCAGGTCTGAGGACAGACCAAAGATGTGGTACAAACCTTTAGATGTGGTATTTTGTCAGTCTGTGCGTTCATGGGTGGGACCAAACTTGGATTTAGAAACAATAATGTTTTGTGGTATTAAGGTACCATATTGGCAGCACTCAGCTTGTTCAGGAGACAAAAGTAAGCAAGAGGGAAATTTCCTTGGCAGAGAGTGTGGAATGTGGATGGGAGACGGGTGACTCTTGGTTTTTCTGACCAGTTGACTTCTCCCTTCTCTCCACAAACATGCACTTCCAAGGAATGCTCTGAAAGCATCACACTGTGTGCTGAGTAATCAAGTTGAAAGAAACTGTTGAAAAGATGATTTGAGAGCTGTAACATAGAAAGTACCTACTTAGGGATACTAAGATGAGCTAAGAGTTGCATATACAAAGTCTCTTTGGATCTTTCCTGAAAATCTCTTCTTTCAATGACTGTTCCCAGAACTTATCATGGGTCTTTAGCAATAGGTTGGTAAATACACCCTCTAAAACTTGAAATTCTTGTGTTTGAACATGTGCCTTGTGCCCAAACACATTGCAGACAATCAGAGATGTAGCTTGTTTGAAGTATAAATACTTACCAACTTCTAAGAGCTCAGGAACAACTTTATGATGAGTTTGGGGTTTTTATTTCCTCAAGGAGTAGATCGGAAAAACATGAGTTCAACAGGTTAATCTCAGTGGTATTTCATGGTGGTTTGAAAGACAAGCAATTTCTCTATGGCAAAAATAGTGGAAGGGAGGAGGTGGTGGACTCCTTGCTGTTGCTGGTAACTGCTCATTCAACTCTAATACTGTCTTTTCCTGTTTATCAGTTACAGTCAAATAAAAAGGAAACAAAAGTATTTGAAATGAAACCACTTGATTTCACTGCAGTTTTAAGGAGTCAGAGGTCACACAAAAATTTTCTGGGAGTTGGAGTTGCTTCAAAAAGCAGAACCAAGTCTTAACCTGCAGATAAATCACAAAATCATTGCAAGGCCACAGATGTTAACCCAGAGTGGTAGAGAAGCTGTAGGTGAGAGGCTGTAATGTGTTTCATGGGTCCTTTAGTATTTTAAATACATTTCTTCCAATACTCAGATAAATTAGTATCAGCAAAAAAACCCTGGACAGATTAAAGATTAAAGCTTAAAAAAAAAAAAAATTAGAGTTTTTAAATTAGAAACTGACAGTTATCCCTCCTTCCCTCCTCCACAACTTGCAGATGTTACTAATTTCATAAAATTTAAAATACCCAAGCTTCTTGTCTTCACCATTAGGGAAAATAATTGTTGCTGACAAATGGGGAAATAAATGTACTATGAGGAGCAAATACTGTCGCTAGCATGCTCGTGATTCCCATCCTTGTCAAAGCTTGTTGCCTCTTGGAGCTGTTTTAAATGATAGTGTTTTTGCTCTTTTGCTTAAAGCAAGCTTCTGCTTTGTGATGATCTGCTCTGTTAATGTTGCTCAGCACAGGTTGCTTTAAATGACAGCTTGAACATGATGTATTTGGTAATTTTCTTAAGCTAAGTTAAATGAGCTAGAACTTAAGTCAGAAATACTGAATTTTGTGTAAACTTTAAAAGCATTCTGTTGCAATAATACTCTGTCATGCAGTGGTTGTTTGATGTTTATGCATCTTTTTTCTCCTTTTCCTTTCTTCTCCAGTTCCACTCTTATCCTGGGGACCTAGCTTCAATTTTAGTATCTGGTATGTTGAACTAAATGGCATTGATGATCCAGATGTGGTCCAGCCATGCCTCAACTGGTACAGCAAGGTAGGCCTGCATTTTAGATGCCTGTTTGTTTGAAGATTCCCGGTCTCACAATCTTGTGAAACTTCTCTTACTGGAATGCTGTGACCTTTTCATTCCTTGAATATCAGCTATAAAAACAGCAAACACGCACAGTTAAAACCACGTGGCTGACTTGGACTCCAAGGGAATTTTTTTGAATTTTTGTATCTGTTTGTTATTTTGGAAAAACCAGCAAAACACCCCCAAGAAGCCCCAAAACCCACCACCATCACCCGAAAAACCTACCAGGTAGACATCACAAGAAGAATATAAAAGAAAGGAACACTGAATCAAAGGGGACAATATTAGTAAAATAGTATTTGTGTTGGAAGGAAAATGAATCTTAGCAAAACCAGATTCCATTTCTCCCTCTTCTTGGCTTCTGATTAGTTTTTTTAACCTGCGGGTCCCTAGAGTCCAGAGCCTTTTGGGTTACAGATGCAGCATATAAAAATGACCTTTTTAAAAGAGAATCCATGTTGGTGTCTTTCCTGTTGCAGTTCCTTGCACTTTTGATGTTTCCCTCTTACTGTCTTTTTGCTGAAAACTCTGGAACAGAGTGGGGCTGATGCCACTGGACTGTGAGATGAGGTGATTTATGCCATTTGTCACTTCAATAGACAGAAAGTTCAAAGGCTTCCAAACTTTATTTGTATAAACTGTATTTAATTGAGTGTAAGAGATGCTTTTCCTGTGGGAGGGAAGTGCACACTGACAACCAGAATTTATTTTGTTGCTGCATTTTGTGCATTGGATCTTCTGGAACAATGAATGAAATTCATATTGTGTTGCAGAGAAGACATCTTCCCAGCTGAGTAGGACTGAGTAGCGGAGCAGTGTATCTCTGCTTCCAGAAGGAAGAACTTAGAAGGGGGTAGGGATTGTGTATGATGAGTACTGAGACTCCCTCACCAGTTCCTAGTGCTGCCAGAATGGGGGAGAAGCCATGTGACTGTGGTGTCTGGCTCGTACCCATTTACACCAAGATCATGAGCTGCTTTGTGGAGGATTTAAATAACAAGCAGTGGAAGCTGTCTGTAGCTGCTTTATGATCCAAGTGCTGTTGTGGTCATGAGTCAGTTGATGATGGATGTCCAGTTCTGAAAAGCCCAGTTGACAGAAGCTGCTGATGGTTTTCTTTCTGCTGGCTCCGCACGTGGTGGTGTGTCTGGCAGTTTGGACCAGTTGCTGCAAAGCAATCAGGAAGCTCTGATTTTTATTTTTTTTTGGTCAGGAGCCATCTGATGATGATGTCTGCATCTGTTTTGTTCCATCTTATCCCATGGAATCGGCACTTTTCCTGATCAGCAAGTCTGTAGTGACAGCTACTTCAAGGGGTGCCAGCATTGTTCTCCCAAAGCTTGGAGCCCCAAAGCAGCAATGCAGAGGCTCAGTCACGATGGTTTGGCCTCTCTGCTAGGACCAGTTGCCAAGTTTTTGGTGAGGAGTGAATGTGCCACTGATGTTCTCCTCTCTCACAGCCCTGAGAGGCCACTGTTGCTGGATCCATAGAGGAGGATGTGCTGCCCTGTATTTAGGGAAAGGCAGAAAGGTTGACCTGTTTCTTCCAGGTCTTTGAGATGGTGGGAATATTTTCACGTGTGTTTTTGGAAGTCTCAGAGGCTTTAAAAGCCAATAATTCTTCACTGCCTGCAACATCAGATGAGAGCAGGGTTCTACACCACATTGCCCATCCTTTTTGTTGTGTGCCAGCAAAACTTCCCTCTCCTGTGGGGAATGGAGTTGGGGATAATGGATAAGAACTAAAACATTCCTCAGTTCCCCCCTACTGCTTTCTCCTTGCTGTCCAGCTCAGCCTACTGCCTCCTTTTTTCCTGAAGAGTGGACATACTTAAGCATCCTAACAAGTGGCTGTTTATCGCTATCACTTTTGATAACAAACACATCAGTATTTTTAATTCTACGAGTGTTTTTGACAGTGTTGATATCTTAGTCTCATGCTCTTGTTATGTTTTTAACCATAGGAATTATTTACAGCTTTAGATCAAAGCTATTATTTGGATTGTCATCTCTTTAAACCTGTATGACAGCATTTAAAAAGGAGCCTTTTATATACTTTTTTTACACTTTTTTGCTTAAAACTACTTTTTACATTTAACTTCTAAAGTACTAATATGGTGTCACTTGAATATAAACTTTTATATTGCATCAACTGGCCAGACTGCATCCAAGTCATTCCATGTTTTCTAAGCTAAGTCTGTCAGTCACGAGAGGCTCAGTGGAAATACACCAAGTCTGAATTTTGTCAGATTTCTAAACTGGAGGATGTGAAATGCAGAAGCTGGTTGTTACTGGTGTGCAGCTCTCCTTTTGCTTGCTATCCCTTTGAACAAAAACTCTAATTTGGGTTTGGCCTTGACTGATGTAAATGAACATTTGCTTAAAGAGAGTGTCTTAGGTATCTCTTGGAAAGAAAAAAAAAGCAGTTGTTTTTTGCCAGTTGTGCTGTAAAACTGTTTTAGCTTTAATATTCCTTTGCTGCAGCCTTGCATTCTTATCAGTACATGTCCTTGGCCTTTTTCATGTGGGCTGGGAGCTGGTTTTCTAAAAATGCATAGTTCTGGCTATTTGCAGCTGTGAAATACTGATGGATTAAGAACTAAAAATACAGCACATGGCCGTGTTTCTTTTTAGCCGCTTCAGTTTATGAAATTCTTGCTATTGAGCCATTATTTCGAGAGCACTAATTCTTGTTAAATGTCAGTGTTAGTTCCAGGTTTTCAGAAAGATTTTACTCATTTAAGTACCATAAACTTCACTTTTTAGCTGTAGTGTCCATTTAGAAGTACGATCTTTTCTCTGTAACTTGATCAGTCTTACAGATGCTTAAAGTTACATTTGCTTTTTGCCACAGTAGTTGTGTGTTAAAGATGGAAGTTGAGATATTTCTTTAATGCCTTAGAGTTTAGGTTTGAAAAGTCTGTTTAAAATAAGTGGTTCTGCTACTTATCAACTTAAAAATCTGTATTTCTTATGCATCTTATTAGCAGCTTTGAAAACTGTAGCTCTTACTCAGAGTTTACTACTCCCTCATGTGTCTGTGCCAGGATGTTTGACCCAGTGTGGGTTTCTCTCACCTTTCCTACCCCTTCCCACAGCCGAGTGGGAGATGGGCAGCTGTGGCTCATGCGTGGTGTGAAAGCAGAGGTTCTGCTTCAAGATGCAAGGGAATATTTAGAAGTTAAAACTTTGGTGTGCACATAAATCCTTGGTGCCACTGATCCCAAACCCTCAGGAACCCGCAGGATTTGGGGCCAGCCTTCTGCCCGCCCGTGGCAGGAGTGCTGGTCATTGCAAGTATTTCCATTCTCGCGGCTTTTTTTTTTTTTTCCTTCTGCTTCTAGAAAAGCTGTGACCTACTTACTCTTCTAAATTATTTTGTTATGTAAGAGTCATACAATCAAATTATGTAACGCTGATAGCGAAGGCTTTTTCCTGCTCTGTGCTTCGTGTAGGCCTCGAACAGCAGGGCCAAGCAGATGGGGGGGGAATAATGGTCACTCCAGAGATCTGGGACACCGTGCACTCTCTTCTTGTATGCTTATTAAATTGGATGATACCAAGTTGTATAATTTCTATACTGTTGGAAAGTAAATGCCTGCACAGCTTGTAATGTCTTTCACACGGCGCTCCTCTGTGAGCTCGCCAGCCATTTGTGCGGCGTGGAGAAGAGATCCTGTCTCTGGACAGGTTCACAGGTAGTTCCCAGCAGTGCTGGTCAAAGGAAAAATCTCCATGTCTCAGAGGTTTTCTTGTGTTCCAGTAGTACCGTGAACAGGAAGCCATTCGCCTTTGCCTAAAGCATTTTCGGCAGCACAACTACACCGAGGCTTTCGAGTCGCTGCAGAAGAAAACCAAGATTGCTCTGGAGCACCCCATGTTGACAGACCTGCATGACAAGCTGGTGTTGAAGGGGGACTTCGATGCGTGTGAAGAACTGATAGAAAAAGCTGTGAATGGTAAGAGAATCAGAGGAGTCTGATTCTTTAATTTAAAAAAATGCGCATTGAATTGTTACCTTTTTTTGAATGTTAATGTGCTTGGTAGTAGAATTGGCAGGTCCATGTGTTGTTTCATATCTAGTGTGGTGTGCTGTCAGCTTTTGGACTTGTGTGTGTGTGATGAAGGATAAAAATTCATGAAACCTCTTACCACTGCTACTTTTGGAGTCTCTTTCCCCCAGAGATGACAACGAGGTGCACTTGAGTGGGTAAAGACAAGTTCTTCGTGGAAGTGTTGGCAAGCTGAGGGTGGGCTTAACTGTCAGGAAAGTCACTGGAATGGTGAGCAGGGAAGCAGAAAGCTGGAGTTCTCAGTAGTGATCTGAATCATGGTTTCTGGTTGGAGCTCACCACTGAGTTGGTGTTCAGGCAGAAGTTTTCAGCTGTATTTGGATGAGGCTGCTCTTTGCTTATGGGGAAAATAATCCTTGGAAAATGGTGTGGAAGTCAGTGACCGGAGGCAGAGCCTGTTTTTCCTTGCAGAGTGGGACCTTGGCAGTCAGTTTCATTGGAACTATTAATTTTTTACTTGGAAGCTTTCTACTTAAAAACACAGTGTGTAAACAACTCTCAGCTCCTAAAAGGAGGGAGATGCACTCTCTGTTCATAGAATGGGATACAGAAAGAGTGGGGCTGTTGCACTGAAGTGACTCTCAAGACCTGTGCAGCAGTTTTGGATTGCGGTCTGATAAAACAGAGGTGCTCCTGGCTGTGGGTGTAGTGCTTTTTCACTATGTGCAGTCACTCGTTATGGGAAACTTGTACTGGCATAAGAGGAAAACTTTGTGTCTGATGCCAGTAGAGTTAGGGACTTAGTGAACCAATTTCATGGATAGCTGGCAGCAGAGATGTTTTTCTCTGATTCTGGGCTAATCAGTCATTTTGTAATACCTTTGGATAGATGCCGGTGTACCTGCTTGACTCCCATCAGTGTGGTTTGTGCCACTGAAGTTGGAGGTGGTTCTCAGAATATGATAGAAATGATAGCTTGAAAATCAAGGATTGTCTTCCATGAAAATCCACCATCTTTTTGTGACTAAGCTGTGCAACTGAGCATAGTTTTAAGAAGCTTATTGCAACAGGTCCTCCAAAACTGCAGTAAATAGTTTTCTATGAACTTGGCTCAAGGTTTCTCTTTAGACTGAACAGCTGAGACCTGCCCTGTGCTGAGCTCCATGAACAGCTACAAGTGTTGAGACTGAGACTTGCCATGTTCATCCTCACCCTCCTGAGACAGCAGAGTGTTGGCTGGGATGGGAGTGTGAACAGCTTCCTGCAATGCAGGGGCATCTTGCAACTGGCAGCCTCCTCCTGACTCTTAAGGGCAAGGGAGGATTGCAGGCTGGAAAAGCAGCAGGGAGCTGTTGCTGTCCGTGTCTCAAAGACACGAGTGCCTGGAGGGAGCTGATGGGCCCACCACGATGCTGCAACAGCCAGAGGAGAGCTGTGTGCTGCTGGTGATGATTTTATCATTGCCTCGCTCTGCTGCCTTGGCCATGGCTTAATCTCAGTGCCTGGGGGCTGTCCTCTTTCCACTTCATTGCAGCCTGGAGTGGAAATGATTTCTTGAAAGGAGTTTCACTCAAAGTCTTAGAATGTGCTGAAAAAATTCCCTCAAAAATGGAATTTTTTTCTTGGGCACTAATGAAGTGAATGTTTGTAGCCTCATTTTTTGAGCTGTTATATCTTTATGCCTTTTATTCCTTAATGTATGCTGAGAGCAGGGTTGCTGTCAGCAGTGCTCTCCTTTTCCAGGTGTGGAAGTACTGGTAAAGGACTGGCCTGGTAGAAAACTGTAGGTCTTGTATTGTTCTGTCTGATACCCGTTTCTTGTCAGATTTGATGTGGATAATCCTCCCTCCCTGGTTTTTGTAATCATGTCCCTTTCTGGAGGCTGAGGAACTCGGCATCACTTGAGCAGGCTGGAGGAATATGCTGTAGCTTGTTTTATCAGCCCTTTTTTTTGTTCCAGCAAGTATAAGAAGCAAGTCTCGGTAGTAACAGACGGTGGATAATTTAGCAGGAGAGTCTCCAAGAGCATCATTAGGTTTTGTCACTGCTTCTGAGGGACAGAAAAATATGCAGGGGGATGTTTATTTTGCTTCATTTTAATCTGGCACCTGGCTAGCTGAAGTTAAATGTCAGCGTACGCATCTCCCATCGCTCTGTTGGTCACCCTTAATGATTTTGCTTGTCTTGGAATACATTAACCTTCCTTCCCCCATCCTCCTGCCATTCTTTATGCTGTCTTCAGCTTTAAATGTACCCATTTAAAGCTCTGTCGCCTCCCAGCACCCTTTGGAGAGAAGTGCTATCTAGCCCGAGACACCGAGGCTGCATCCCATATTTGCTTTAAGCTGACACGACTGCGGGTTTTCACTAACTGGGTCAATCCTGCCCTTACTCAGGACACCGTGTCCCTGGCACAGATGATCATGCTGCCACATGGCAAACCCAGACAGGGAGCTGATCGGGCTGGGGTGGGGGGAGAGGACAGGACAAACCTCTTCTGATAACCACAAAACCCCCAAAACTGCACCTGGAATAATTTATATGAAGTTGTGGCAGTCAAGGTGCTGAGTGTTACTGGTACTTAACAGCTGGATTCTTCTTGGTAGGATGGGAATAGATGTGTTCAGCCTTCAGCACGTTCTCATACAGTATTCCTACTACCTGTTCCCTGTGGTCTTCCACAGTTACCTGTCCTTAACTTTGTTCTGCATCTCTCAAGCTCCCCAGCATTTTCTGAGCAAGCTGGTCTGGTGAAAGGTGTTCCTGTCCACGGCCGGGGAGTTGGAACTAGATGATCTTTAAGGTCCCTTCCAGCCCAGGCCATTCTATGATGATTTTTTTTACCATTTTACTTTCCTAGCAGCTCTGTTGTGAAGTCTCCGTAGCTCGCTGCTTAGTCTCTAAGGTGTGGGTGTTCCTACCACTGAACTCCTCTCTGATGTGTTGTTTTTCCAAATGAAAGCGGATTAACTTTAGTCCTGTGTCTGTGTAGTGTAGCTGAAGTGTAGAGTTAATTGAGACATACAGATCCTTAAATTATCCCTGAAATCGTTCAAAGAGCGACTGTTCTGCTGCAGACTGGGCATGAATATGTGAACTCCTGACCGCTTGCTGATCTGGGAGTTCATTGCCTTAAAGGCACAAACAGAAGTGCAGCGAGGTTGACAGAGATACTGCACACTCAGTTCAGCCTAAAATGTCTCCTGGAGAGGCTGATATTTGCAGTGGTGGGTATTGACAAAGCGCAACGCTCCGCATCTCTCGCGGGCTATTTCCATAGGCTTAGTCATGTAGAAAAAGAGTAGGTGGTCAAGAATTAGCGCTGGCAGAGCTAACTCTTGTTCTTTTGCATTGCTAATGATGAACGCTGTCTTCCACCTCACATCACCAGATGATTTCTTTTGAGAGCTCGGTGGCAGGCAGCCACACTTTTCCCGCAGATTCTTTTGACTTGTGCGTTACACTTAGAAAATGGGCAAATGGAAACTCTGGCAGCTGCCTGACTTCCTCTCAAAAAGAAAAGGTTCCCTAAATCTCAGCTGGTTCACAGACTCGGTTCAAATGCTTCGCATTTGGATCCATTCCTATAGCTTTCGGGCCTATATTATTGAAGGACAACATCTGCTTAATATTCCTACAGAGAGTACGTGGAGTGCAAATTGCTTGGTTGAACTGTTTGCAGCTCCTGTAGACGTGGAAAGCTGCGTGGAATGGATGGAAGAACTGCTTGTTTTGTATTAGTGTTCCGGGGACTGAGGTGTTCCTTCTGGCACTGCTCGTGTCAGTATGTGACATGTGTTTATCTGGTGACAAGTCAGTCCTGCTCGACAAACAAGAAGTTGTGATGCATGGCCTGCAGGCTCCAATGTCTCCCAAAACTCAGGATGCACTGAAACAATTGTATTCCCCTGGAAGCTCTAGACAGACACGTATACCTGTATATTACCATCAAATATTGTTTGAAGTTGGTTCTGAAAAACTGTGGATATGGAGGGGAGAGGCTGGCTAGGGATACAAAGCCTCTGGGAAGTAAATGGTAGGGTTTGTGTAGAAAAGGGATAACTTACATGGATTTGAGAGCAAACCTCGTTTCATTTTTGTGAGGAACAAAGTGCAAGAAAATATTACAGCTCTGAGGCTGGAAAAAAAATTGTGCGTTTCCATGTTGCACCCAGGTCTTGAGGAAATTGTCACTTAATGGCTGGATTTTTGTCTGGTAGCACCTTTTTCTCCTTCAGCTTTTCTTTGGAAGGTATTTTGTGACACAAAAAGCCTCAATCTGTTTAGTTGTTTCGGCTATTTTTCTTTGGTTCGAGAAAAATCTTAAAACCTCAAGCCCCAGCTCCCAGAAATTATGGGCTAAATCTCACTCCAGCGATTTTTCAGCCATTAGCAGTGAAGTGAACAGATTTCAGTAACCCTATCTGGAGATGTGTGTTGTCTGAAAAAACCCAAAGTTTTTATACCGCTTGCTCCTGATTGGCTTTAGCAAGTTAAATATTTTTGTCCGCGATGTTTGTCCTAATCCTTTCGGGGTAACCTGCAATTGGCTGGTAAAATAAAAGCTTGGGTTATCAGGGAGGCAGAATTTACCGAGCTTTAACCACCGTGAACTTCGTGTTGTTACATCCAAAATGCGTCATGACTTGCTGCAAAGGGCTTGAAAATAGTTCAAAGTCAGGGTTTTGGCTGTAATTTTAGTAAACATGGACGTTGAAGTGAGAGGTCTCCGGAGCGAAGGAAAACACTTCATTTAAAAACTTCCACTCGACACTTGTTTTTTTTTTTTTTTGACAGGAGTCTTGAAATTTATTTTAAACTACTGATTCATTGGGAACAGCTGACAGACCTGAGCAGGCCTAGATCTGATCCTCAGTGCCTCACAGGAGCTTTGGAGACCTTTTGGTCAGCAGTGCTCTCCTGACAAGGAACAGAAGGAGTGCGCTGGCGTAGGTCTGGCGTCGGGTACAGAATCCACCTAGAAATCCTCCTTTTTTTTCCCTGGTGGTGTCAGACAGGTGGTGATTCAGCTTCCAAAACAAGCTGGTGCTGGTTTGCAATGCAAGTAGAGTGAATGTGGAACTGCTTCCAGCAGAAAGAAACGTTTCTGGGAAGCACGCTGGAGTATTTCCAAACCAATGTCCCATGGAAGACAAGAAGCATTATTAAAAGAGGCTGAAGGCACAGTAGGGGAGAAGTGTCATATCTTGACGAGTGCAGCCTGTGGGTGTAGAGCATGGGAGAGAGGTTAAATCACCCTTTCAGATCCTATGTGGTGTAATTCATCCTTTTGAGCTATTTGTGTCCAATTATCTATTGGCTGCCATCGGGATAAATACGGTTTTGGTTTCTGTCTTGCAGACCTAAGGCTGTAACGATAACCAAAAGCTGCATTTCTGTCTGGGTTTGTGGCTGAGTCACTGTGGGATTTCTTACAGCACATGCATTTGTTCTATTAGGGCTGGCTTTTCTGAATCAGAATTCATGAGAGCTCAAGCTTCAAGCCTCTCATGTGTTGTCCCAACTTCATAAATGCTGAAGAAGTGGGAGTTAAGAACCCTGCTATTAAACCCAAAATAAACCACTTTTCTTTCTACATACGTTGAGCAAACTTCTGGCTTTCCTCGATTACCTAATGTGGGGAGAGAGCTGATGGTTTTGGCTCTGAGGTGAAAGTAAAATCTGCCCTGTTTCCAGAGTATTTATTTGGAAAAACTTGCACAGCTGAGTTTATGGAAGTTTTGTATTTTCAGACCAAAGTCATCACCTTTCAGGAGCTCTTGAGTGCCCTTGTTTTCCTGTTAGATGGTCTCTAAATAGAGCATTCATCTTCTCCCAGGAAATACTTGCTGGCTTGGGTTTTAATTAAAACCTGGATTTCAGTCACGACAAACTACAGGATGCCAGGAAACACTTAAAAATTTTCTCTGAACTTTGTGTCATGCTTAACAAAGATTTTCACCTTTTTGTAAATAAATAGGGATGTGTTCAGTAAGGATCATTCTTTTCTGCCTGTATACCTACAAAAGGCTTTTGTATAAATAAGCAGAGGCGTTCATCATCTATTAAATTCCAATTTTTTTCCAGGTAATGCATTAATACAACAGAAACACTTGTCAGGAAGAACTTGTGTGTTGAGATGGTGGGTGATGGGTGGGATGTAGCCAGGCAAGCAGTGCTCAGGAGGTCTGATAGTTTGTTGTCCTACAAAAGGTGAGGTAGGTGTTTTAGAGCAGATATTTGAAGAACAATAGCACCAAGCCCTTCCCAGACTGGAGAGCAGTCCCAGAGAGGGTGGGTGTTACAAATCTCCTTTACAAAAACTTTGTGTTTGTGTGATAGACTGATAACATCTAAACAGGATTAGGAACTGGCCTGTGGGTGCTGAAGAGGTGAAATGTGGCGAGGGGGGGGAAGGCACGAGGGGAGCGTGGAGAAAGTGCTGGAGCTGCTCACAGAAATGCTGCAGTTGGCACACCTGGCCCATGTTCTAACACCTCTTCTGTTTCTCTTCTTGCTTAACTCTATGAAGAGAATGTAAACTATTATTTTGTTTTTCATCCAGCGCTTGCTTGTCCCTTACCACAGCATTTAAACAATCTGCTTTGCTTCCCTTTTCTTCTCAGATGAAGCTCCAGAGATGCTGTCTGACCTAGTTTTAACTTCACATGCACTAAAATGGTTGAATTTTATATGCATTGGCAACTTTCCTTTTGCTTAAATAAGGGGGAGGGATTCTATTCTTAATTAAATACACCACACTGGAGATTTATAGACACTTGGCACGACCTGGCAGGCAAACTGGATAATTCCTGATTGATCTAGTAGCAAGTATTCTTTTTATTTTAGTGCTTGCACATTTAGTTCATTAACAAACTAACAAAAGTTTAACAAACTAACAAAAGTTTAACAAACTAACTGACATATAATGGAGAATTCACTGGAAATGAAGGCTTTGGAGTGGCATACTGGACTGAGTTAGGCTGAAGTTACCCATGTTAAAAGTGATTTTGCTATAATGGAAGAATAAGTGTTTTATCCAGCAAAATTTTTGTTTTGCAGATGGCTTATTCAATCAGTATATCAGTCAGCAAGAGTACAAACCTCGCTGGGGGCAGATTATCCCCAAAAGCACCAAAGGTAAGGACATTTCTTAAGATAGAACTCATGTACTGCCAGCTCTGTCTTGTTCCTTTGGGAATGTTGTGCAAGAAGATCATGCAAGAACGTCTCCCCTAGGAGAGTTCTTCTAGGGAATGGTTTCTTCTCTGAAAAAGTTGCATTTGTTTGCAGAAATCAGTGAAATGCAGCCTGGTCTCTGGTTGAGTAAGGACCACTGCAGGAATGCTGGTGGTAACTTCAGGGACAGATCATCAGTTCGGTAACAATTCCAAGAATATTGGTTAAACATGAGAACAGTTATCTGTGTTACTGGATTTAACACATGGAATTGACTTTAACTGAAAGAGAAGAGTTGGTGAATAAATACATTATCTGAACAGGGAGTGTTTTAAATGAGGTGCTTCTTTTGAAGTCTTGATCTGTTACACAGTAAATCCAAACTTCAGGATCTTTTTCCATTCCTTCTTACCTTGAGAGGAGACTTGTAGCAGCATCCTTGGCTGCAGAGTACCAAAATCACTGTCATAGAGCAAATGTCAGATTCCAGGTGACAATTGCCAAATGTGGAGCGCTGTCCCCAGGCCCCTTGGGAAGGGTGAGCTGTGGATACAAGCAGATTTCTCTTCCAGCAGAACACAGGTTATCTTGCTAATGCTGCTTCCCATGGGTGACACCTCTCCTGAATGCTTAAGATACATAAAGTGGTTGGAAAGCTGCTTTAATTGGACAGTTGAAATTCCCATATAGGTGAGAATAATGTGAATCTGTCTGTGCTGTATCTCCGCATCACCTCCTG
Organism: Ptilonorhynchus violaceus; assembly: GCA_013397565.1. Classification (NCBI taxonomy): domain Eukaryota; kingdom Metazoa; phylum Chordata; class Aves; order Passeriformes; family Ptilonorhynchidae; genus Ptilonorhynchus; species Ptilonorhynchus violaceus. The sequence goes on along the minus strand of VZRJ01011160.1, from coordinate 1,301,248 downwards.
CTCCCATGCCGGGGTTCATTTCCCTGTCATTTGAGTACTTGTTCTCACAGCTCAGCCCTCAGGCAGCTCTCAGGTGGGGAGAGATGGAAGGGGAGCCAAAGGCTGGCTGTGTCCTCACTGCTGGAGAGCTGCAAGGACAGCTCAGAGCTCTTCTGTGTGCACTGAGTGCGTCAGGAACGCTGGAGAGCTCCTTTTCAAGGTGCTCGGAGTTGCAGTATTCACTTCTGCCCTCTGTACTGTCACTCACCAGATAATTCAGTATAAAACTTTGTGCAGTTTTATAATACACAAAAGAATATTACGTGGAAAAAGTGGTGTGCTAATGTTTAAAGAATGGTGAGTTACTAAGTTCTTCTGCTTCCATGTTGAGGCTGTATCTTTCTTTGATTTAAAAATCTTATAATGGAAAAGTCTCTCTTTCCCTCTTTTTTTGAAGGTGATGGGGAAGACAGTCGGCCAGGGATGAGAGGTGGCCATCAGATGGTTATAGATGTGCAGACAGGTGAGTAGTTGTTACATATCTTAACTAAATTATTTAATCAGTTATTTTCCAGATTAATATGCAAATGTGTTTTTCTTCAGAAGCTGTGTTAGCTTCATGTTTTGAGGAAAAAAAATTGCACTTTCTAATAGTTGGATTAAATGCTCTGCTTCCTCTTGGAACTATATTCCAGCTGCCTTTTCCCCTTCTTCCCTATTAATTCTCTGTTACGCCTTAGCAATTGTCTTGTCTTAACTAAGAAACCAAGAACAATGGGTTTTAATTTTTTGTTCCTCCTACCATATTAGAGCAAGAGTTCAAACAAGAGGAGAGAAATTAGGGATAATAATTTCTCTTATCTGCTACAGGCTGTGCTCAAGCAATAGATCTGATGTGTTGAAACATTCCTTGTGTTTTGGTTGGAGTAGCTTCTAATTTCCACAGTGTGCAAGAAACTCCTGTTAAATATAATTTGTTAGACATCTTTTATCAAAATGTTTCCTCTAGCCTCTGTTTCAGAGAACCTGCAGAGAAAATAAAGGGGCGTGGTGTGTCAGGAACAGTTCCAGTGATTGTTGTTCTGCATAATTTTCTGTATCTTTGTCTTTTATTTAATCAGATTTCTGTGGTGCGTCAGTCCTGACTGAAATAAGGAAAGCATCTGCCCGAGTCTTTGCTGTGTGAGTGAAAGGATTGTTCTTAGGGAGGGAGAAACAAGATCAGGGTCTGAGTATTGGACAGGAATATAGGGTGGCATTGAGGGAGCTGGCAAAAAAACGCCCATGGCCGTATCTGTTGTGGTCACAGGACGGGGACGGAGCATGTGACAGGATAGGACCTTCCAGAGTAATTTGCTAAGTCATGGTGAACAAGCAAAAATCCAGCAGTAGCTGCAGCCTCTGGCTTTTGCTCAGAGTAGTTACTGCTCTGGAGGAAGCACTCGAATTATTTGGTGTATGAGAGTAAACTTTTCTGTTTGGTGGGAGAGGTTTGAGATTGATTAGAACAAATCGGTGCTGGAGCGTCGCCGGTGTTTGTCTATGGAGAGGCTGGGAACGCTCCCTAGTGGCCTCGGGAATTAGTAGTGAGTGTTTCCCAACAGCATGGAAGAAACATGATCCTTGTCAACTTGGAAATGATAGTCCTGCAGACCTCCTGAAAATAAAATATCCATGGTAGTGTGAGCCTTGCTTTCCATTCCTCTTGGTCCCGGTAAGGTTGTTAGCTCTGCCTTTGACTTCAGTTTTCATTCTGCTTTAACGAGGCAGTAAAACCCATCCATATGTTTTTTAATATTTCTTGATATATTTTTAATATTTTTTTATATGTATTATATATACTTTTGATATATTTGTGGATTTAATATATACGATATTTATTTATATTATTTTATAACATATATTTATGTATTTTATAAATGTATAAAATATACATAACATTTATTTATTTATTTTTAACTTGCATAAAAGTGGCTGGAAAGCACCCACAGAGGTGGAGTCTTGGTGTGGGAGAACTGAACCTCCCTCCCTCTCATGCTGGTTCTTTCTTGCTGCAGCTCTGCTCAGTGTTGGTGGGATGCCTTCCCAAAGTTTCCCTGTGGGCTGTTTGGGAAGTTACTCTTAGTTTTGCATCCAGGTCCAGTGAGGCTTGTAAAAGCTGAGATGTTTTTGAGATGATCAGTGTTGCCATTTAATTTGGCTGTGACAGGCCAGGGGAAGTTCTCAGGGCTGTTACCCGTTGCTGATTGCTGGAGTTTTCCTTTTGAATATAGGTAGAGTTTAATGAGCTGGTGGGAATTTAGCCAGTTGTGTCAGGATGCATTTTACAGACTGGAGCTGGAAAGCTCCCTGGCTAACCTTGAGCACATCCAGTGTTAATGGAAAAAGGAGCAGCAGTGTGCTCTTCCTTCAAAGACATCCTCCCTCCTTACCCACGCACTTGCTGAGTGGTTTGTTTTCAGAAGACTTAGGCAACTGAAGAAAAATCATCTCACTTTGCACTCCTTGTTAGAGGATTGAGCTCCTTCTCAAAAATGAGTATTTTCTTCAACTTTAATCTTTTGGAAATGAAGTGAGACACCAAAATCATAAGGAGATTCTGAAGTTTCATATCACACAGAATAGGTGTTGGAAGAAAATTTTCGTCTCTGATGGCTGGACCTGCTATAGCTGTAAATGAACTATAAATGGTTCTGTGTTTTGATTAACCTCAAGAAAATTTTAACCAGTTATTACTGACTAGAAAAATGTCTTTAATTTTAATTTAATTGTACTGAGCCTGCTGGATGCACGTGCTGGTATTAAAAAGGAGGATATGGGTTGGTAAGTACCTGAGCTAGATCTTGAGTTGCTGATAGTGCATGGAGTCACTGAAACTCTGTTTATCAGTTTCAGGTAGAATATAGTTTAATTTGGTCTAAGCTACCTTTTAGCATGGTTTGTCTTCCATTTAGGGTTGGCTGAAAGTAACTGAAAGAGCAATTCTGGCATCTCTGGTGGCAGCCAGTAGCCTGTGCTGGAGCTCATTTCTGTGGGGTACTCCTGTTCTTGATACCTGCCACAGCTGACTAAGTGCGGTGTTCCTGGTGCTTTGGAAAACTCTTAAAGCAATTTGAAATGGAATTGTAGGCATTTTAGGATGCAGAACTGAGAATGCAGCCTGATCTCTTCCTTTAAAAAAAAAAAAAGAAAAAAGAGGCGTTTGTGATTCTCACGATGCCCTCCATGCTTTTAATCACATTAGCACTCAGACTGGAATGACTGTGGGTGGCAGAATTAGGAAGTTGGATTTCGTATACATATGCAGAAACATAAACTAAGAGAAATTCACGGTTAGAGCTGAAACCACTGTTAGGTACCTTAAAGCTTTAGGCTGCAAATGCAAACAGCAAGCTCATGTTATTCCTGCTTTTTTCCTGCAAGGTGCATTTCTCGTGCAGCTCTCTGTGTGGGAGGCTGGAGAGTTCTCTGTGCTTTCACGCAAGGAAGGGGAAGTATTTGAGTAGTTGTAACCCAGGTACATAAATTAAAACAAAATTACCCCCAAAACTACCCAAGAACACAGTGTTGTGTGCTGAACGTCAGTCATGAGAAAGTGTTTATGTAGGCCCTGGGGAAATACTGGAGCAGTAACACACAGGCTCGTGTATTCCTGTGTTCCCAGGGGCATTGAGCCCTAATGCAGTTTTGGATGAGGATGTCAGCATCTGGCACTGGTTCCTTATTAACAGCACTTTGAGTCTGCCCTTCCAAACCTCCTTATGGGTCAGATATGGCGCATGTTTCAAAATTCCAGTGCTTATTCTGGAAGAAAGTGGGAATGGATCAGTGAATTGCCAAAATCAAGTTTTGAAGTTGGTACTTCAGAACAATATGTCTGCTGTTTTGGAGATTTGGTTTATAATTCCACAGGCAGGGTAGAATTGATCTCTTCTGCTTTTACAGGGCAGACACAGTTTTATGTGAATGACAGTGCAGTCCATAAAGCCATGTAATTTATTTTCGTAACAATATAGACTGTATAGAAATAACTCTATTAAAAAATTAATATTTTGTGTTATATTGGGATTTTTAAAATGTTCATTTTTTAGTTCATTAAGCTGAAGCCTTCTGAAGTTTTCCAATGAGCCTGTTTTAGAACTAATAGCAAAGCAACCAGGATGATTTTTGTTCTGTCTCCATTTCTCTTCTCTTTGGCAAGCGAAACAGTTTTTTGAGGGAAAGCATTAGTGAAATGGTCTTTATTGATGTGTTACCTCTGTTCTCTCACTGAAGTGCAACTGCTCTGTAATTTTGGTTGTACATCATTTTGCTTTTCCTTTCGTCAGAAGGAATTCTGTTTGCTTCCTTCCATTAGAGAAATGAGGACAAATCTGTGGGTTGGGAACAGAGAGAGATTCAGAGCAGTGGGCCCAGCTTGCCCATTGTAGACGTGGGCAGCACAGCAGAAATGACAAGGCTGGTTCAAAAGCAGCATGGAAAGATGAAAAAGATGAAGAGAGAGCAGCAGACATGAAGGATGCTGTTTTGCCTGAGGAAAACACTGCTATCCATAAGATATTTAAAGACAGGACTTGTGTACAGGATGAAGGGATCTCTGAAACAAAACACAGATGGCTTCTAAGCTCTGAAACACAAACAGCTGCCGAATCCTGGAGGTTACTCAACTTCATGGTGCTTTCACATTTGAGAGGAAGACTGAATGCCTGTCTTGAAAAAAACCACCCCTTGTATCCAGCCAACATCCGTGCTGAACTGTGGCTCAGGAGCCGAGGGATGGGATACTGCAAGAAGATTTAAGGCTGGTTTTATATTTGTGTTCTAAGTGCTCCTCACAAAGTGGACAGTGCTGCTGGCATGTAACTAAATATGTGGCTGCTGCCTGAGGAGGTGACATCCTTTCACAGAAGGCTTTTGAGAGATCTTACACCTTGATTGAGATGAATCCTTCATAGTTTTAGGGACGCTGATGCTCCAGTACAGCCCCAGCAAGTTTGGGCTGGCAGCCAACGGGGAGGGCAGTGGCTGATGAACTGGAGAGCAGGGCTGTGAGTCCAAGGGACCCTGAGGGGCTGCAGGAGAGCATTGAGAGGTTCTGAGTCCTGACTCCTGTGTGCAGGGGGACAGGCTGGGGACTGACTGCACGGAAAGATTTGCAGGGTGCTGGAAGTGGAACGTGCGTCAGCAACGCGTCCTTGTGGCGTTGAAGGCCAACCTCCTGCTGGGCTGGATCAGCACAGGCATGGCCAGCAGGGTAAGGAGAGGGTGATGTTCCTCTCTTTGGTACCTGGGGCCACATCTGGACTGCTGTGACCTGGTTTTGGGCTCTCTGGGACAATAAAGAGTGTGTCAAACTGCCCTGACCACCCTGGAGCACGTGATGAGTGAAGAGATGTTTAGGGAGCTGCTTTTGTTCATCTGGTAGAAAAAAGGTTCATGGGAGGATCTTAGAGCTGTGTTCAGCTACTGAGGAGAGCATGGAGATGGCCAGGCTCATCTAGGGGGGAGCAGAGGGATAGGATAAAGGATGGGAAGGGAAAATGCCGTTAGATATTAGGGGGGAAAAAATGGTAATGAAGATAATCTGTCAGTGCAGCAGGGATCCAGACGGTCTGAAAGGTCCATCCTTGGACATACTCAGAGTGTAACTGAATAAATCCCTGGGCAACATCCCTTCAGCCTCTGCTGAAGTTGGCCCTCCTGTAAGGGGCTCGGGGGATGACTGATGGACTAGATGACTTGCAGAGGTGCTGTAGGTCCGTAATTCTTCCATATTCCATGGAGCACTGTTGTAGCAGAGACATGGAAATACCACTTGACCAAAGAATGTAGTTAAATGTCACCAGGATTAGAATGTATTCATCGAGGAAGACCTGCTGTACCAGAATCCCACCAAGGATTTCAGCACATGGAGAAGATGGAGTTAACAGAAGTTAGAAAACTGTCCTTGAGAATGTGTATGAACCTGAACTGAAACCACCCGAGGACTTTTGGTATTTAGCAGGGGTTAGAGAAGGCTGCATTGCTACTTTTCTGAAAAATAAAAATTAAGGAGAGGTTGGCAGGAAATATGTTGATTTTTGTGAACATACATCCTCTAATTTGAGGACTTCTCTGGCACCTTTTAATCATCCAGAGAGTAAGGGAAGAAAAGAATTCAGACACTACAGAAAAATTTTTGACTGAGCAAGCAGTTTAGAAATACTCACAGAACATATTTAATTCAAAGTGTTGAATTTGTATTCAGAAATAAATGTAGAGGAAATAAGCTGAGGATGCTGGAGGAGAAATTTGACTTCCTAAACGTAGCTGGTAAAAGCTTTGGGTAAATATAATTGCTTTCATGTTTTTTCTTGTTGCCTTGCAGGTAGGTTTGAAAATTCTCCTGCTCTGTCCCTAAAGCAGAATAGAGACTTGCTTTAATAAAGCAGCATCAATATTGCTATTCCATATTGCTGGGATACAGAGGGAGGATCCTTTCCTCTCTGAGTTCCCCAGTGCTGTCAGAGCAGGAATGGTTATATTGGTGTGGGACTGCTGGGCTCCCCTCGAGCTGCCCCACTGCTGCTGCCTGGGGTTTGTGGTCTCTGTCCTTCTCTTTGAGTATTTGCTGATAGGTTGGTGAGGTGGGAATGTCTGGAGCACTGGGAATACATCCTGGACCTGTCCTGGTTGGATCTCTGCATGCAGGGTGAAAAAATAACCCCTCCCATGAAATCTGAATTAACAGATCGAATACAAGGAGTGATACTGGTTGGGAAGCAAAGTGAAGTTTGACTTAAAAAAACCTCTTAAAATCCCCCCAAACCCAATGAAACAAAAACAATCCCCCAAAACGCCAAAAAATTATTTTTTCTTAATGTCATGGGAGAACAATTACAAATTTTAGGAGAACTGTGAAAAATTATTGCCTTGACATTACCAGCAACAGATGCATTTATGCAGTAAAAAATACTCCTTTTAAAATGCAAAAAGTTCCTCTAAAATATGTACATAGTTCTGCAATAAGGCACGAAACTAAAAGATTATAATCATTGGGTCTAGGTAGTGATGGAGCCTTTCTTTCACATGAGCTGCCCTTTTACATCATGATGAAAACTGAGTCTGGCACAGAGGTCATGTCCACTTGTGTTCCCAGTGTCACTCCAGGGATGCTCAGCACCAGCTGGGTGCTTGTGCTCCTCTCTCAGTGCTCACATTTAATTCTGTTAGCCTGGTTTAGGTAACTCCCAAAATCTGAGTTTTCATCGGAGTCGTTCAGGTTTGCTATTAAATTTCATGTGAGCCAACAAAGCCTTTCCAGGCAGGCCTGACATTTTGGCAAGGCCCCAGTAGGATTTTTAGCTGGTGCCAAATCTTTTATTTTTCTCGGCTATCAATGAAGCTGTTGTGGTAATGTGGGTTTTGTGAGCTGTGAGAATTTATGCGCACAAAGGGACCTGCTCTTTGCAGGGAACACTGGGAGCCCTGAGTCCAGGAGGAAGGGTAATTAAAGTTAATGAACCAGGGTAACCTTTCCATGGTGATGACCACTATCCTGATGGTAGGTAAGGGTCAGGGAATAGTCCCATTTTATAGTCGTGCTTCTAACTCCGCTCCTTAATTGGTGTTGGATTAAAAATTGGCCATTACCTCCATAATAGAACTGGTTTGTGGATTTTAAAGGAGTTTTTCAAAGCTCTGCAAGTCTTGAGGAGCTTGTTCTTCTTGGACTTGGCTTTGTGTTGTGTTTTAATGCAGTCTAAAAATGAAGTATTTTTAGCATTTGAGACCAGATAGTGCTGTTTCTATAATGGGAGCAGTTTGGTTATCTCTCCATGGCAGAACAGAGACTCCTTTCTTAAATGCTTCCCCTCTTCAAAGGCTTCATCTGGTTTTATCAGTGAGTCTGGGAAGCCTTAGAACTTGCTGTACACAGAACAGCTGTGGGTTTTGAGGTGACAGGCCTGAAACACTGACTTAAATCTGTAACTCTTCTACTCTCTGGCTTTTGTGGCATCAGGTAAGTTACTTTATGCACGACATTTCCCTGGAAGAGGATTTCGAGGTTGATGTAAATTTTTTTTTCTAAAGGATGGACTAAACAGAAAAACTTTGCTGCTTTTACCTCAGAAGCCTTGTTGAAGTATAAATCTTGCACCAAACAGGGCACAGGCTGAGATGTCATTGATAGACTACATGCACAGGATCCAAAATGTTAAATATTGTTCATTTGTCTGTCTGGAATTTTAATCAGGAGGCTGTGGGTTTGATTGCCTCTTATGTAAATGTAGAAATAGAAAATGACTCTTTGAGAATTGGCTGTCTGTCAATCCTAAAATCTTCCATTACTAAACCAAACCACATTTTTGTGTTGATGACTCGTTCCATTCAAAGAAGAGTGGTGTTACAAGTAGAAAAGAGTTTAAATTACTCTTTTGATAGTTTGTCTGTTTTGTAGGTATTAGCCTGTTCAAACACATTCTCTTTTAAAATGAAGTTGAAATGTTCTTTTTTTTTTTTTTTAAATTAGAAACTGTTTATTTGTTTGGTGGCTGGGATGGAACTCAGGATCTGGCTGACTTCTGGGCATACAGTGTGAAGGAAAACCAGTGGACCTGTATATCCAGGGATACCGAGAAAGAGGTAAGTCCTGCAAACATCCATATTTTTAAAAATACATCAATTGTTGCTCACAAAAACGCCCCTTCTAAAGTGCTTGTGTTGAAGTACAGCGTGTGGTGAGAGCCACAGAGTTCAGACCTTCAAGTTCTGAAGACTTTTGAAATGCTTACGTGGGGAAAATGTGAGCTGGATGTGGCTTTGAAGTGTTAAGATTCCTGGAGGGGAAAGGTTTATTTCTCAAAAGCAGAATGATCGGCCAAAAATCAGCTCAGCGAGTAGAACATGAGTTAAGTAATTTTATGTGACTGAACAACCAGGCTTATCACAAAATCACAGAATGTTTTGGGTTGGAAGGGACCTTAAGGATCATCCAGTTCCAGCCCTCCTGCCATGGGCAGGGACATCTCCCACTGGAGGCTTCTGAGAACTTGCTAATGAACATTTCAGACCCGATGCTGGTGTTCGAGCTTCAGAAACAAATTGTTTATTTTTTTAGCTTCTGTCAAAAATGAGTAAAAATGGACAACTAGCAGATGGAATTCTAGAGGAGAGGGGTTACTGCCAAAGGCTACACAACCCTGAGAGCTTTCGTGGAATTCATTTGAACCATTTTCCTTGGCCTGTTTTGCTCAGTATTGGATGTATGAAACCTGAAGTGAATGTAGCTTGGGTTTAAGGAGGAAACAAAAAAAACTCCAAGACCTTTGGCTTGTGAAATTCATTTCACTGTACACTGTGAAACTGTTCAGGTTTCGTGTGGTTCTTGTGTTTTGAATTCATTACTTGTTTGTCAGAGGAAAATTCATGGAACCTTTTTTGAAGGTATGAAAAGTTTGAGATCCCACCACTTTTTGACAAATTCAGGAGTCGATTTCCTCAACTATTTGAAAACAGTATGAAAACATCTTGTTTCTCATTTATATTTTGCCAGTTTCTTATCATGGCTAATTCAGTGAGCTTCCTTACCAGGTTAAATAACACTTTAATAATCTCATTTTTTTCATGGCAAAGGTTTTAGAGGTTATAATCAAGTAGGACAAATAGCCTGAGCTGAAAAAAAAAAAGAATCTCACACACATTTCCTGTAGCCTTCAAATCTCTTGTGTCGTGTACTTACTGATTTTAACATCCTTTAGAAAATGGGTAATAACAAAGCTGAACGTGATACTCTGGTTTCTGTCATAACAGAGCTGTGGAGAGGTAAAATTGTTATATTTATGTACTGTTCAGCTAAAAAGGGGCTACTGTGTTTTCTTCCTGCATAAACCAATGTGGGTCAGTCTGGTGTTTAAGGGATTTCTTTCCTTTCCTTCTGGGATCACACCACATCCAGATGAGTTTCTGTAAAGCTTACAAGGCCTGGCTGGGATGTTTCTCTTCAGGTTCCTCATGCCTGATTCCAGCAGGGTAAGACTGGGATGGGAGGAAGGAGAGATGCACAAAAGGAGGACTGTGGAGGAGGCACAGTAGGAGAGTTGTGAGTTAATGTGATTAGATGATTATAAAGGGATTTTGGAGGAAAAAAAAAATGAACAGAGTGTAATGGAAGTTCAGGAAATTCAAATGGAAGATAGGAAGGGTCTAGGGGGGAGAGGAAGGACAATAGAGGAGTTTTTAAAAAGTGGAGACTTGTTGAGTGTATGAGGAATTTGGAAGAAGAGATGTACTTAATAGAGAAAAGTGTGGAGAAATATGGGTGGCTTTAGAAAGGGAATTGTGGAAGGACTCTCAGTAACAAACTCAGGAGGTGGGGCCCCTGTCAGCCTTGTGGAGTTCAAAAAGGCCAAGTGCAAGGTCCTGCACATGGATTGAGGCAATTCCAAGAACAGATAGAGGCCAAGCAGAGAATGGATGGAGAACAGCCCTGAGGAGAAGGACTTGAAGTGTTGATGGAAGGGAAGATCAACGTCTTGACAATGTGCACATGAGCACTTCTGCTCTGGAGCCAGGCTGGGAGAGCTGGGGGTGTTCACCTGGAGAAGGGAAGGCTCCAGGGAGACCTCAGAGCCCCTTCCAGTGCCTAAAGGGGCTCCAAGAGAGCTGGAGAGGGACTTGGGACAAAGGTCTGGGGTGATGGAACAAGGGGGAAATGGCTTCCCACTGCTGCAGGACGGGATTAGATGAGATATTGGGAAGGAATTCTTGTCTGTGAGGGTGATGAGGCCTTGGCACAGGTTGCCCAGAGAAGCTGTGGCTGCCCCATCCCTGAAAGTGTTCAAGGCCAGGCTGGATGGGGTTTGGAGCAACCTGGGATAGTGGAAGGTGTCCCTACTCATTGAAGGGTGTGGAACTGGATGGGCTTTAAGGTCCTTTCCAACCCAGACCATTCCACGATTCTATGGTAGATTCAGCAGTGTTGTTCAGGAGACCTTCTGAGGTGGAGTCCAGGGTTTTGGTGACTTCCAGAGGTACAGTGAACTGGCAGCTGCTGTACTTGGAAGCCAGCAGTGGGTGGTGGTTTTCTTTTTTCCAAAGAGATCTGGATAAAACCTGATTTAGAAATGAAAAGGTCAATCTCAAATGTTGAGAAGTAAATTCAAAAACAAAGACTCCAGATGTTTCTCTAATAGGGACATCAACTTTTCACAAACAGTTTGCAAAAAGGAAATGTCTGTTGACATGGAATTTTAAAAAATATTCAGAGTAGATTCCAGTAGAGCTTAATCTTGTTGTTTTGTTGTATTATGCTGGTTCTGCTTCTGGCTTTTTTGTTCTAATTAATCAGTGACAGTGGTTAAATTAACCACTCAATAATTAAACTTGGACAAGAGCAAAATATGGTGAAAGTTGCATCTTATCCAGTGTTATTGTAGGGATAATGCACAGTAATGCTTTTGGGATAAAGGTACTGGGAGCTTCTGTTGCAGTGCATTAGGAAAAGATTGTGTGACCTTCTTAGTAAACTTTTTTGCTGCTGTTTTTCAAAGTTTTCCAGTGAGGTGTCTCTTTGTCACCTGAAGTTGCATTTGTCTTTTTTAACAGTTAGACCATCAAAGCTGATTTTTCATAGATTTTTCATAGAGTCATTGAATAGTTTAGGTTGGAAAAGCCTTTTAAATCATCAACTCCAACTGTTCCCCCAGCAGTGCCAAGCCACAAATAAAACATGTCCCCAGTGTCACATCTATATGGCTTTTAAATCCCGCCAGGGATGAGGACTCCACCCCTGCCCCAGGCAACCTGTTCTGGGGCTGGGCAACCCTTTCAGTGAAGAAATTTTTCCTGATATCCAACCTGAACATCCCCTGGCACAACTTGAGGCCATTTCCTCTCATCCTGTCTGTTGTTCCCTGGGAGCAGAGCCTGACCCTCCCTGGCTGTCCCCTCCTGTCAGGGAGTTGTGCAGAGCCAGAAGGTCCCCCCTGAGCCTCCCTTTCTCCAGGCTGAGCCCCTCCAGCTCCCTCATCCACTCCTGGTGCTCCAGCCCCTTCTCTGGATACGCTCCACCACCTCCATGCCTGTCTTGTGTGTGTGGAAAAAATGCTCAGGGCACTGCTGGAGTAGCTGATCACTTAGAGCCTGCAGAAGAGGGTCTGGAGGAGCTGCTGGTGAACACCCCACCATTCCCGATGGACAGACACACCCCACCATTCCCGATGGACAGACACACCCCACCCTCCCTTCAGTGTGAGCATCCAGCAGGGCTCTGCAGTCCTTATCAATCCTCTCCCTCAAGCCTGTATCTTTCCAGGGAGATGCTCCATGGAGCAGCTCAGGACTTCTCAACTTGCCCACAGCTTCTGTCTCTGGAGAGTGCGACAGCTCTGTGAATCAGTTGGCACGAGGCACAGCCAAAATATATTTCTGTAAGATCCTTTTAGGAGTTTTTACCCTGAATCGAGTGGAATGTTCTGACAAATGCTGTTGCTTCTGGGGTTTATTGGTGGCTGTAGATCAACAGACCTCTTCAGGAATAGGGAATAAATAGTTTTAAAAAAACAAACGTTGTCATTCCTTGGACATTTTTATTCTAGGCCAGTGTCAGTTAATAGAGAAACTTAATGTGTGTGTTTTGATGTCTAATATTTCTAGTTTCCAGGCAGCAGCTTTTTCTTTTGAAGGAGAATTTAGTGAAATTCAGTACGGGAGGACAGTTTCAAGTGTAGGAAAGACTTTGTTTGGTGTAAATTAATAGTCATGGGGATTTTTGAAATAGGATCAAAATGCTGAGCGATGTTGCTGCCTCTGGAGATGAGATAAATGAGGCTGAAATAGAGTGATAGTTGGCATATTTTGTGTGTCACTGGTATTCCTGTACCTTGTTTTAGTATTTCCTCGAGACAAGATGAGAGATGGGGGATCTCCCTTCAAACAGTGTCACTGCACTGATTGGTACCTTCTGTGGTGCTTCTTTGAAAATACATTGACTCATCCTCGTTCTGGCTTCTTCAGAGGAAAACCCTGCTCACAAATCAGCTCTGTGAAGGACGTGGAAATTGTGTAAATGGGTTAGGTTTAGGTGACACTGTGTTTCTCTCAACAATTTTTAAGTGTTTTCTTGCCAAAGGTAGAAGTGAAGGTCTTGTCGTGGTTTAACTGCTTGAGAGGATAAATCTTTCCTCACAATGAAGGAAAGTGTAGGTCAACAAGTGCCTCCTGTTCAGTAGGTTCAAAATGATGTAGAAAATGGGTATATTGTGAGGTGACAGTTTGCTGTGAACACCAAGTGCTTTTCCAGGATGCTGAAAGTAAAAGCTGACAAGTGTAGAAAGATCTCCTAATGGTGAGAGCCAGGGGGAATTTCAGCTGCTATTGTATTTCCAGTTAAATTTTCTCTAGTCTCTGCGTGCATTTCTTTACATTTGTTGACATGGATGAATTTACCCAAAGCTTTCAGTGTCATATTACCACAGAAGCATTTCTGTAAGAGTTTGTGACACCTCTGACTGATTTTTTGGGTGTGATGCAGCAATACATGAGCTTACCAATGTAAAGCTTTTACCCTGTGCTGTTTTAAGTGTAGGAATTGAACCAGCCTCAAATATTGACTCCTTCCCACAGATGGTGATACAGTTTGGAAGACACTTCAAGTAACTTGAGGGGTTTTTCTTTCAAATATTGTGATGTTTACGGACTTGAGATCTAATACACTGAATGTGCCATGTCCTACTGCTGAGCAGTTCCAGTTGTACAGATGCTCAGTTGTACGAGATGCCTGGTGCCACAAAAGCACATAGGGAGAAGGCAGCTGTCCCTGAAAGAAACTTGGATACTGCAGACGTACCTCGGAGCCAACTTCCTAAATAGTGCAAATGCCTACAAAAGTAGGGACAAAGACAGCAGATGCTGAAGTGAACCAAATGAAAAGTATCCTAGGCTGATCCTAAATATCACACGCTAATGGTTTATTTTCCTCCCTGTTTAGTAGCATAATGGTTTAAAATGTTCTAAGCCAGTATTCTTTCACCAGAATGTTAGAGAGAGACTTTCAGATACGCCTGACTGACGTCCCCAGTGATTTCCACTTAGGCAGCCTAAAGCAAAAAGACCCTGTTGAGAGAGCAGCACCTCAGCTTTTTAAGATTATTTATTTTTAAATAAACTTTTTTGAAAAGGTTTTCAGCTTTTAAGCTAACTTACGTGCTTATGCTGCCTCGTGTGCCTAAGGAGTTCTATCCTCTTAACCCTGGTTTATTTGTCTTTTTTTTAACTTTGACATTTTTTTAAGGAAAAGATCATCCATATTCAAAAAGAGCTCCAGGTCTTAAGTTATTCAGTTCCCTCGCTAGGTGCCTGTAGTTCTTGCTTCCAGCATGAAAAAAGCCCAGAAAACCAGCCAAACTTCAGTTATTCCTCACAGCAGATGTTTGAATGCGTGGAGGTCCCTTTCCTCCACACGCTGGTGCTCAAGTCGGTCTCCTGGAGAAAGGAGCATTAAATAAATGCCTTGTGCCCGGTGTTCTGGAGGCTGCACAACTCTGGCAGCCCTGGAGCTTGTGCATGCCAGTCTTCAGGTTGTACTGAATTTCCAAGTCATCATAAAGCTTTCAGTTGCAAAGTAGAACTACTTTTAGTCCTTGAAGTAACGCAGCAGGCGGAGTTGATTTGTGGCGTTTATGTTCCGATAAAAATCACCACTTCAACTTCAGCCTGTGATGAGTTTAATGCTCTGATCTCTGGTCTGGAATGGAGCTTTATTTTACTTACATGGCTTTATTAGGACGTTATTGCATCATCCTAAAGCATTTTGCAATTCCCTATAAATTGTAGATGAGGCAGTGTAGAGTCATTCTTGGGTGGCTGTGGATGCATCTCTGACATTATTCAAATATTTAAAGTATTACAGGATTTTCAAGTAAAGATTTAGTGAAGAAGTTGATATTGGTCCGAGGAATTCTGATTTATATCCTTTTGGCTTTTAAAGCCACAGAAATATGCACCTGTAAGATGAGCCAGCTGGAATGCCAGGACCCCAGCATTTCACACTGAAGGGATAAAGACAAAGGATTTTAAAGAAATAGGAGAATATGTGGAGGCAGAAGGAGGAAAACGTATTCTCTTGCCAGTGAGTGAAAGTAGCTTCACACACCAGTCAACTTTGCCTTGGGAGTAGAGTAGTCTCTTATTTCAGCTACACTGAGAGACTTTTGTTAAATTAACATTCCTCAGTCTGTACAAATACAGAAATCCCTAAAGAAATATCAGTTATCCCAAGGTGGTAACACAGGGGAAGCAGTCTCAAGTAGTATCATAGACAAATCTGTAGCTAAATTGTCTGGATAATTACATGCTTGAAAATGTAGTCAGTTTTTGTGGACCTTGCTACTAAGGTGTTGCAGCCACTGGGTTTTGGAGGAAATTAGGAATTGAGCTTTCTGGACTGTCTTGAGAGCACTTAGTGGCAGAATAGGTGGTGCATTGATGAACTTCCAAAAGTGTAGCCTTGCTGCATCCTCATCTTTGTGGCTAAACAGTTTATAAGCAACTTAGTTAAAATTTTTCAGCCTTCTGGTCTGCAAGTGGGGCTGTAGCCCAGCCGAGTAGTTTGTGTCTATGGAAAAATCTCTCTTGGCTGGACCTTCGCTGGCCATTGTTACTGGTAATGAGAGGACAGGGTGAACTTGTGATGCATGCAAAAATGACCTCATTCAACATCCTGCAATTGTTAATGGGGTTAGTTAAATTCGGCACACGGGAGATGTTGTCCTGAGGGCCCATCTTGGAGCTGGTGAAAGCTCTGGTTCCGTGGTGGGTCACCTGTTGGATTTAATTGGCCTTGCTGAAAGCAAAGCTGAGCATTGGATGTGGAACAAACTGACAATTTAATTGATAAAATTTAAGAAGTTATAATTTTTTTTCACATTTCGTCAGTGTGAGCAGCGCTTTGTTTGCAAGTGAATTGTGCCTTTTGTTAGAAATAACACAGAATTTATGTCCTTTTGCTCCAAGGTTGTCTTGTACTGGCATATATTCCTTCAGTACTTCTTGTTTGCATTTGTCAGCTGAATCACAAAGGCTGGATGACTGATTTTGACTGTAAACTAAAGCCTGCACAAGACCTTCATACACTTTCATTTCTTCACATAAATGAAAGAATCACAGAATGATTTGGGTTGGAAAGGACCTTAAGATCATCCAGTTCCACCCCTGTGCCATGGGCAGGGACACCTTCCACTAAACCAGGTTGCTCCAAGCCCTGTTCAACCTGGCCTTGAACACTTCCAGGGATGGGGCAGCCACAGCTTCTCTGGTCAACCTGTGCCAGGGCCTCACCACCCTCTTTGAGCAGAGAATTTCTTCCTAATATCTAATCTAAATGTCTCTTCTGTTAGTTTAAATCTGTTCCCCCTTATCCTATTGCTATCTGCCTGTGTAAAAAGTCCCCCTCCATCTTTTTAATAACCTCCCTTTTAGTGCTTAAGGGCCACAGATTATTTCACAGTATTTGTATGCTTGAAGATCTGGAAGTTTTTCCCCCCTTTTCACTGTCCACTGCCTTGTAAGATGTCTTGTTTTACTGCAACATGAGATCCATGGAGTTATGCATTGCTGGGAGGCCTTGATGATACCTTGGTGTGAGAGCAGAGAGCTCAGAAGACCCAGGAATGTGGCTCCTGCCCTGGCAGTTACTCTGGCATTGGCTGCCAAAGCTGTTTCTGCATTGTAGATAAACTCAGGCTGCACAGCTGTCAAAGCACAAAGTTCAACTGCGAGGACAAACTTGGTCTTCAGATGTGCCTTAATCAGGGTGCATCAGAAGCCAAAAGATCATGTATTAATTAATTCCTTTATGAAAATACTCTGAAATCAGTTATTTCTGTAAGCAGGCTGGCGGAGAGGCTAATAAATAATGATTTCATGGGAACAGACCATTATCTATTCATTTTCATAGCAGTGTTCATGTGCTGCACTGAGTCTGTGCTGTGATAAACCTGTGCTGATCCCTGCAGGATGGAACAAACGCTTGGAGTCAAGTTTGTGTCAGACTGGACGGGATAGACCTGTGAAGGGTCATCAAATCCAGCCTGCTGCTGTCATAAGGATCGTGTCTGTGATCTCTGAGCCTGATCATTTGACTTAAAAGCTCATTGAACAGTCTTTCAAAAATAGAACATCAGGCAATGTATTTTTTTAATTCTGATTTAAGCAGGGAAAGTCTCTTTGTGGAAGGTTCAGCTCAAGGCCACACCATACCAACAGTGAGGAATTAGGGCTATCCCAAATGCGTGTGTGCTCTTAGGAAGCGGGGGGAAAAAAAGCTTCATCCAGTTTAATTTTATTATTTTCCCACCTTGAAGAGATGTGCACACAAAACTGTGTGCTAAAAGCTGCCTCTGACTTTAATCTGCTCCATCATGTCTGAGTCAGATGCCCAGAAAGGACTTTGCTGGTAAGTCTATCCCGTGGCATCGCTGCAGGAGGGCACCAGTAAGCAGCTTAGCCATAGCTCAAATTCTGTGTCAACTGCCTGACCGAAGGTGCCTTTCCTGTCTTGGCTGTGCCTGGACTTATTAATAGTTAATTATAACTTTTTTTATACCCAAACCTAATATTTGTTGTGAGACATTTAACTTTTGGTATGAAAAATTGTGTACATTCATGGCTTTCCAGTACTGGTCCTCAGGAGTTTTCAGCATTGTGGTTCTTAGACAGGTTCTGATCTATTTATCTGATCCATTTATTTATTAGGTTTCCCAAAATATTTATTGGCAGAACATACTTAATTTATATGTAACAGTTTGCCAGAGAAGCTTTGGCTGCCCCATCCCTGGACATGTTCAAGGCCAGGCTGGGAGGTTTTAGAGCAACCTGGGATAGTGGAAGGTGTTCTGCCCATGGCAGGGGGTTGGAACGAGATGATCTTTAAAGTCCTTCCAAGCCAAACCACTTTATGGTTCTATGAGTTTGCATGTTCTCAAAAAATATTCTTTGTAACTGGTAAAGCAGCCTTAAAATTAAGTTGGAATATCTATTATTTTTGTAAATAGTGCCAAGAATATCTTAGAATCATAGAAGGTTAAAGGTTGGAAGGGACCTTAAAGATCATGTAGTCCCAAACCCCTGCCATGAGGAGGGAACCTTCCACTAGACGAGATTGCTCCAAGCCCCATCCAGCCCTTGAACACTTTCAGGGGTTATTTGCAGAGTAATTTAATGAATGGAGTGTACACTGAGCATCCAGAATATGTTTTTTGGAGCTAAACTCCCTTCTTATGCTCCTGGAAACATTTGAGACCCCAGTTCAATCCTTAGCTGCATCTTCTCCATGTGACATTCAAAGGTTTTTAAGTCTACTGCTGGGACTGTCGAGTCTTGGGCATCAAATGACACAGATGCACTGATTTCTGCCCTCATACAGAGTAGGAAATTGGGATGTGCTGTTTATGGGAGGGTGTTGCATGCTAAAAGATGCTCCTGTTGTGGGACTGAACGTGCAGGACCCTCCTCCCTTTGGTGTTTTGCTGCTCCTTGCACATCATTGGTGATTTTGCGGGTGACAGGAACAATACATCAGCTCCCAGCTCCTTCTGCTTTGTGTTTTGGGCTGATGGGCCATTCAGATCCTCCATGCTACCATAGAAAACCCAGTAGATAACATTATTTTCTTATGTGTCTGGCACCTTTAGGTTATGAGAAACTTAAAATGCCTTCTGTGAGTAACTTGTATGGGATGAAAGTTTTATTTTGTGTATGGCTGCAGTTGTTTCTCTTGCTGAATTTAGTGCTCATCTAGAGCAAAGCAAATCTTTGCTGCAGCTCAGATTAAACATTTTGGGAGCGCATTAGCTGTAGACTGGCATTGATAAAGCACTAACAAGCTCTAATCTTAAAGCGCATGGACTTGAATTAATGCCAAGAATAATATGCATTTCCTTTCATTTTCAAATTTGTGGAGAACTTTCTGTTTTTCTTCGGGGGGGGGTGGAGGAGGAAATGAATTATACTCCAAAACTGGGAAATGAGCGCAATTAATCTCTGCAGTTGTGTGTAGGCAGGAGGGACTATTTGTTGCCTGACAGGCTGCTCTCAGGACTGGAAACAAAGTAGGTTGTTTGTGTCTTTTTATGTCCTCGTCCTAGTTTGCTTTAGGACAAGAGCATTTACCTCATGACGCTTATTTTTGAACTTCATACTGGAGGCAGTGTTCACATTCCACTCAGTCTTTTACAGGACCAAGAACGGAGAATTAGTCAGCTGTTCTTTGTTTTTATTTCCCTGACTCTTGAACGGGATCCAGGCTTGCTCCTGAGGTTTTTCATCTGGATTGGTCTGAATAAAACAGATTTTTCTTGCAACTGAAACCCCTTTATTTGCAAAAGGTTATGATAACCAGAAGAAGCCAAGCTCCCCCAGTTTTTGTTTGGGATGGGCAGTGGAACTGGCTTCCTGCGGTCATGTTCACATTAAAGGAGGTTCATAGGACATTTATTTAAAAACAAACCAAAAAATGAAAGCTATCATGTTTGTGCCTTAGTGGAGCATGCCAGGACGCTGTTGCTAAGATGATGCATGCTGATTCTGGCATAAATAGTGATTTGAGCAGACCCTACCCTAAGGAGTTGAGTCCCAATCCTTTCTCCCCTGTATAGGAACAAATCAATTATTCTACGGAGGCAGTGTTGTCTCTCGGTGCTGTTGTGTTGCTTTTTGAAAACGTTTTGTAAGTTAGTCCTTAAGTGGGATAATTGCTTTCAGCATTTGCAAGTTAAATGAAGAAAGCTCTAATTAGATTTTATAAAGTGGCTTAGCATGTTGAGAAGGCTTTTCATAAAGTATACTGTGTATTCACTTGGCGTTGCACAATTGAATTTCGTGTAGCACTGACGAAACTTAAAAATCCTATTTGGCCTTGGCTGCTTAAAGGATTGAAAGCCTGTCTTAAGTTCTGGTGGCTGTACAGACTCTCTTCCCTCTTCTTTCCTCACCATCCCACCCTCACCAGGGCGTTTACCTGTGTTGTAGAGACCAGAGGAGTTGCGTCAACACCAACCTGTTTGAGGAAGAGTCTTAGAGCGGGGCATAAAGCTTGGTATTTTGTGGCACTTCCAGCGGGGCCGTGCACATGCTGTTTAATCTGTTTTAGCTGTTATTGTGCTGTGCTTATTGTATAGTGGGGCTGGGTGGCACAGAGCCACTTTGTTCAGGTCAGTCCTGGCTCCGTGCGGGCACTTATTGAGTCCCACACAAACCCAACAGTGCCCGTGCTTAGTAATTTTTGGTATTGTTTGGTGTCCTGTAGGTTAGAAATGTGATATGCTAATGCTTTCCTCTTGCCATCACAGCCTTGGCAGCAGCAGAGGCACTGGCCAAAGCAGCCTGACACACTGCTTGCCATCTGAATAAGAACTTAGCCCGGTCACAAGCCCCTTTCACGTGTGGTTTCTGCAGTGTGTGTGCCAGGACCTTCCTGGTGAGAATTGGAAGGAGTCCCCAGAGCCTGTGTTTCTTCGGGTCGTTTGGGTGCTGTTGCTGGAGGTGACTTTCAGAGTCTGTTTTATGGAGGATGTGCTCTGACAAGTAACACCTCTGCTACCTCAGTCAGTCAGGGCGTGAAGCTTCATCTGCAAAAATGTGGATTCCATGTGTCAACAACTTGGAAGAAACCAAATCTAAAGTAAAGTACTTAATCTTCAAGTCACAGAATGGTTTGGGTTGGGAGGGACCTTAAAGTCCATCCAGTTTCACTCCCCTGCCGTGGACAAGGACACCTACCACTGCACCAGGTTGCTGAGGGCCCCGTCCAACCTGGCCATGAACACTTCCAGAGATGAGGAGTCTTGCACTGGTTTGTTAAAGAGTTCGGATAACCACAGAAGCAATGGGTCAAAACTGATTTGGTGATAAGGCCTGAATTTGAAGAAGGGTATGGAGAGCTCTGGTAAAATCCACTCACCTTGGGGTATTACGTCATGGATCATCACCGCCTACATCCTGGCAGGGGGACAAAAGGTTGTTCTTTTGCCCTCTAGCCATGCTTGATCTCTTCAGCCATAGGTTATAGAGTCATCTGTGTCGTGGTCAGTTTTTCTCACTTGTTGCTTTTAAAGGGTCACATTCTTTGAACACTTGTGGAATCAACAAACTTTCCTGTTTGAATTTAGTGGACCAGCGTGTCCATGACAAGTTGTAGCAGTGTGTTCTTTGTGTGAACAACAGGCTGCTATTGTAACCACATGGAGCACATGGCTTTGGATGAACATTTACAGCCACCCACGGGCACTTGATTCACTCAGCCACATGTGCCTTGAAGTGTTTTACTCATTTGTAGTGTCTTTGTAAATGGACTTTGTGTCCTGCTTTGAAGTTTGTATGAACTGTGAGGACTGCCATGGTCAAGCTGAACTCAGAAGTGAACACAGATTTAAACCTTTCCCCTTTTCTGCCCTAAATGTCAAACCAGCATCTACCACTATTAAGAGAGTTATTTACTCATCTTGGTAAACATGTAGGCTGAGTAGGAAACTTCTGGCAGGTTCCATGTGATCTCGTGAGTGGTGTGCAGGCAGAACTCCAGTTTTCTTTGAGAACAGATTTTGAATTGGATGAAGTTTTCTTTATTACAAGGAGTAGTTCATGCTGTGGCAGGCTCTGCAACTTGGTGGAGCTGAAGTTCTTGAGTGGACTTGAGGTGATGAAGATTCCGTGTCTGTAGAGATAAAATGTTAACTCAATACCTTAACACTCTTTAAAAAGGCAGATATTACTGTGTGAGATGTGACCAGGATGTAATTCAAGAAAAAAGATATTTTTCCTGAATTCTTTTCTCATTTCAAAATAGTCTTGGGAAATCTGTATGCTGTATTCTTAGTGTAGCAACTGTGTTGTTTATGCCAATGGCTTGAAATGGGTATTGTAGTTGTGAAGCGTCTCAGCCTTGTGTCTGTACTCAGACAAATTTTGGTTGATGATGTAGTTCATGGCCAGGCAGATCTGGAAATTGCAAAATTGTAGATTTATTCTTGTAAGTGCCAAAGACATTATTTGAGCAAGTTTGGGAGGATTTACCTTAGTCCACATAGAGGTGAGGGAGCAGGGGATGAGATTTAAATTGTCCAGTTCGATTAGAAGACTGCAATGGCCTGACAGAGGGGAGGCTCAGAAAGCACACGTGAGTCCTCAGATTTCGCCTCCAAGGCAGCTGTGCCAAGGCAAATATATGATCATTGGCAGGGGACTGGTACCATATCCTTCAGAGTCCCAGCTCCATGGCTTGGGATGGACTTTGCCCATGGGGTGACTTACTTGTGAATCAGGGGCAGTCTTTGTGAGTGCACAGATTGGTGCTTCTCATGCAAAGGAACTCCCTCGCGTGTTTGGAACAGGAAGATACTATATTTGTATTTTCTAGGAACAAAGTAAATTATGTTGTTACCTTCTGTGTCATCTTCTTGCATGTGACCAAAGGCAATGAATGAGCTTTTGCTGCATTTCAGGATTTTATGCTAATATTTCACTGCTATCCGTACTTTTTAATTTCAGAAAAGAAAATTAGCTTAATTACCGTGAAGTAACTAATCCTCAAAGCTGTAATCATTGCTGACATAATGCTTCATATTTACAAAATATGAACAATTCAGTTCACCTCTTCACATGGTCTTTTGAATTACTGTAAACAGTTTCCTGGAACCATTGCTTAATCAAGAAATTAAATTCTGTAACATGAATAGTAAAGGCTTTTGACTGCAAAGATGTGGTGCTTTCTTTCTTGTTTTATCCAATTGTGATGTACATTCTGTCATTGTACTTTAAATTTCATAAATGTCACTAGAATTTAAGTGAAATGGTACAAAGATGTTTTTCATAAGGCAGTACTTGGTAGCACATGGAGCAAATATTGTGCTGATTATTTGGTGTGGTATGGCTACTCTTCTTTAACTGTAAGTCTTCAAGAATAATTTTGATGATTTGCTACATCTTTGCCTACTTGCATAATCTTTATTTTTCAATAGTTTTTAAGAGATTTTTTGGTATAGAATCATAGAATGGTCTGGGTTGGAAGGGACCTTAAAGATCATCCAGTTCCAGCCCCTGCTATGGGCAGGGACACCTTCCACTAGGCCAGGTCCAACCTGGCCTTGGACATTTCCAGGGATGGGGCAGTCACAGCTTCTCTGGGCAACCTGTGCCTGAGCCTCCCCACCCTCACAGGGAAGAATTTCTTCCCCATATCCAGTTTAAATCTTGCCCTCTGTCAGGGGGAAGCCATTCCCTGTGTCCTATCACCCAGCTGAGTCAAAATAAACTGTAGAATTGATCTATACTCCCAATGCTGTGTTTTTCTTTTGTCTGATATTTTGCACATATGGTTTTGCACATCTTGATTCCTGGTGTTTTGGAGTACCAGAATATCATTCTCATGCTTCAAGATTGAGTGTATGAAGGCCCTTAAAATGAGATCTGGGAAGCAGAAGGGAAGCTGCCCAGTACTTCGTATCATCATGATCATAATGTCATTGAATAAATTACCGTATGATTTAACTCAAGCACTCCTGGATGGATAAGCACATAATAATTTGACAGGGGCATTCTGGGTGTTTGTCTTGAAGATCATAACTCAGAGCAGTTTTGCTTACCGTGGGAAACTTCCTTTCAGATGGAGGCTGGAAGGGCCATATCTATTTGTGAAGGACAGGGAGTGCTTTTGTTACCTTCCCAGACCCATTACGGGATATGATTGCTTGGGGGAGTGTCTGCTTATGATCTGTTAGAAAACAGCCTATTAATAAAACAGAGGCTCTTGTAATAGAGCACTTCTTAATCTTCTTCCTGTCTAGTTATTTATAGGCTGTGACATCTTAATTTGCCTCTCATGTGCATCGACTTCTGTTATTTTAAAAGATCAAGTAGTTTTCACACGCCTCTGAGAATCACTTCTGGGACAAACTGTCTGTTTTCTAAGGAATCTGACAAAAAAGGTTCAAATCATGAGTTTGTTGTGACAAATGCGTTAAGGTTTTCGCTGGTGTCTTTCTAAAGGACAATATGGGATGTTCTCTAGTTACTTGTATATTAATCCTGTATTTGATTACAAGCAGATTTTCCTGAATTGCCCGAGGATTTCTAGTTGCTGCTAATACTTACTTGCTCTTAGTCACCTAGCTGGATCAATATCAAATCCATTTTTCTCTTTATTTTTGTGGTCCTTTCCTTTCTCAGAGCGGTCCCAGTGCCAGGTCCTGTCACAAGATGTGCATTGACATCCAGCGACGGCAGATCTACACCCTGGGGCGGTACCTGGATTCCTCCGTGAGGAACAGTAAATCCCTGAAAAGCGACTTCTACCGCTACGACATCGACACCAACACCTGGATGCTGCTGAGTGAGGACACTGCAGCAGATGGAGGCCCCAAGCTGGTGTTTGATCATCAGGTCAGCCACACTGATCCTCCTGCTGCAAGTTCTCGATGTTTAAAAGTCAGTTTTGATCGCAGTCTCTGCGATTTAGAGGTGCTGTACCAGGTAACAGAGCAGGGATGAGGAGGGTGTGAGCGCTCAATTAAATTCTAATGGCATTGCTGCTCGATGCCACTGGCTGCTGGTGTTCTAATCAAACCGAGGCAGAAGAATCATAAAAACCTTTGCAAACAAATGCATTTTATTAAGACACGTTTTATTAAAGCTCAAAGCACAGTTCATCTGGTTTTAATCAGTCTCCTTGAGCTGGGTTTGCAGATCTGCCTGTGGAGGGCCTCAGGGAGCAACTTGCAAAGCTGTGTATGGTACCTTTGGAAGAATATTCCAAGCAAGCTGCTGGAATGAGGCCAACACAGGAGCAGAATCCTTTCCAAATTGTTTACCTTTAAAAATTAGAGAATGTGCTTGCTTTGTAGAAATTGAAATACCCCTTAGAGGAGTGACTACTAATCCTTTAAAAAGTCCCATCTGTCCACGTGTTCAAATTGAAAACTTCTTTACTTATGTTGTGTTTGGTGGCTTTTGTCTACTTGAAAAAGGTATTTTGTTCTCAATAGATTTTTTGTTTTTATGAAGCATCGCCAAGAAACAGCACATCAGGACTCGTTTTTAAAGCAGCCCAAGATCTGCTTTTATTGGTACTGGCTGTTTTGTAACCAAAGCTGTTGTTTGCCAGCACAATGTGCCTTTCTGCTGACACCGAAAATTAAAGATACGCCATGTCTGCAGAACAAAAGCCAATCAGTCTTTCTGTTCTATTAATAACCAATGCCAGTCTCCCAGGTGTTGGGGAAGAGGCACAAGGAAATTGTCAGCTGGCAGGGCTACTCTGGGTACCTTGTTTGCCTCTTGAAATGATTCCTTTTTTCCCTGTGCTGTCTCTTAGGAAAGAAGGTCTTCACTGAATTCTTTATCAATCTGCAGCTCTTGCTCTTCTCTCCCTCAGCACCTACTGCGATAGCAGTTTTTATTTAACCTTCACAAATGTGCTGCTCTAGAAGTGTTTTGTGTAGGCTTTGCTGAGTAGCATCTCTATCTTACTGTAATCTTGTCTGTTTGTTGGTTTGCTATTTTTTTTCCCCCTCTGGTGTTTTGTAACCCTCCGCTTTGCACTCTGTCTGAAAATGTCACCTGGAGTCAGGGAGTTTGGTTTGATTTGTGCTGCAGTGCTTCTCTCATGTGCCGTAACCTCCGTTCAGGTTTGGGGTTAAACATATTTCTGCTGCTGTCCCATCAGGAATCTTTGGCTGGGTTATGCCCCTGCTTTGTGTTCCAGTAATGGGGTAACAGTAAATGTGTGCTGAGGATGGAATCTGAGTAACAAATCACAGGTTGATTTTAGTGTCCATGGAATGGTGGGCAGTGAATTAGCAGCAATTTTGAATTTTTCCCTTGCACAGCCATTGCTAGAGGTGATATTCTGTTAACTCTCTGGCTATAAAGACATGTAGCTTGGGAAGATCCCTATGGATCTTTTCTATAGAATCTATGGATATGAGGAAAAAACCCTATGAATCGTCGTGGAAGACTCTTAAATACTTTTCCCTGAAATCAGCAGCTAGAGGCAAGTTTTTTTAGGTGATGAAGGGTACGTTTAGTCTTTTCTTTCGCATATTAAATAGCATGTAGAAATTAGAGACTCACGTTTTAAATTTATTTTATGAGATTAACACCTGACAACCATGAAGATATGTGTTCTTCTCTGTTTGTTGGAGGCTTGGGAGTGTGCAGAGCACTGTCTAACTTAGGCAATGCTTGCAGGAGAGGGGTGTTTGATCTCAGAGCGTTCACGTCTTACTGTGCTAGCTTAAAACTGCTTCTCTGGTTCTTGCAGATGTGTATGGATTCTGAAAAACACATGATCTACACCTTTGGAGGCCGAATCCTGACCTGCAATGGCAGCGTGGACGACAGCAGAGCCAGTGAGCCCCAGTTCAGTGGTTTGTTTGCTTTCGACTGCCAGTGCCAGACGTGGAAACTTCTGCGGGAGGATTCCTGCAACGCTGGACCCGAGGATATCCAGTCCCGGATAGGACACTGCATGTTGTTCCATTCTGTAAGTGTCCACACCCTGCTTTGATTGATGATGGCTGACTTGAAGGAGAACATCTGGTTTTGGTTTTTCTTCCAAATTTTAAGCTCTTTAATCTCCTGAGTGATGTGCTGTCTCAGTTGATTGGATATTTGCTGGCATTCTGATGACGCCTTGGTAAGTGCAGGAGTTAGTAATTCGAGTTTCAGAGTTTTCGTGACTTCAACTGAATGAAATTTTAAGTAAAAATCAAGGTGAATTTAAAGGAGTTGATTTTAATGGAATAATAATAAATAGACCCAAAGGCTGTGGTTCAGTTTGACCTAAAAATGTGGGGTTTTTAAGTTAGTAGAGCAATTTAGAAGCTTCTGATGTGGTAGATACTCTGTGGAGTTACTGGAAAGGAACTTACTGAGTGTGCACTGAGTTGCACAGGTCTCAGAGCCCCTTGGTGCTGAGCACCCAGCTGCTCTTTGTTGTCCTGAGCAGCTGCAAACAGCTGGACACAGCTGGCATTAGAGATGCTTCATCCAGAGCCTCATGGAGGAGCAGAAGGGTGGGGGGTGAGGTGTGTATTGCATATTACTTAGTATTGGGTATTAAAACCCACCTTCCATTGCCTTTCCAGTTGTGTTCATCAACCACGTGTCTATTAAGGAGAAGAGAATTAAAGAGAATTAAAATTAATGCTGTGACACTCAAGTATTTACTGATACCAATTCGAACCCCACCAATTTGAAGAAATTGTTGAGTTTATTTCTCTTTCCTTTTCAAATGAAAGATCAGAATTTTTATAGTGAATACTGGGCTTTCAGAGCTTTCAATTTTATTTTTGTTTTGAATGGCTCTTAAAAGTCTGGTGAAAAACATATTGCCACACAAAATTCTGCACAGGCACCTGAGGATCTCTCAAGTACGTGTCCGTGGTAAATGTAAGAATACTGGTTTCTGTAAGCACAGGTCATGGAAGTTTAAGTGCTTTTCTGTTTTCTCAGCCATTTGAAAGAAAAATAATCTGCCTCTTACGGACTTTCCACTTGGCAGACGTGAAAGAAGTAATAAACCTGTTATTTTTGGCTTGCTCCTTGCCATTTGCCTGAATTTAGTAATGTGCTGGTACCTGGATGGTTTCTCCTACAGGCTGTCGTTTGTTCCTGTTGTGTTTTTAACAGTGAGTTTATGATCTAAGGGGTTTTAGACACGGAGCCTGTTAATTCCTTAATATTAAACTTGAAAGATGAGCTGCTGGTTTAACCTTCTGAAGTGAGAGCTGGGTGAGGCGGAGCTGCAGCACTCATCTGTGTACAATGATTTTAAACTTAGAAGAAACATCTCTGTTCCTCTTTGATTCATTAATGGCTGCCCCATCGCTGGAAGTGTCCAAGGCCAGGTTGGATGGGACTTGGAACAACCTGGTCTAGTGGGAGGTGTCCCTGCCCATGGGAGGGGGTTGGACCTAGGTGATCTTTAAGGTCCCTCCAACCCAAGCCATTTATGATTCTATGATAAATATTTCTTTTAATGATCACAGTTGGTCAACATAGTGTCTTAAACTTTGTAAAGGCTTTTTTTTTACCCCCATTCCAGAAAAATCGCTGCTTATACGTATTTGGTGGCCAGAGATCAAAGACTTATTTGAATGACTTCTTCAGTTATGATGTGGACAGTGACCACGTGGACATTATCTCAGATGGCACGAAGAAGGATTCAGGGATGGGTAAGAGGATAACTACATAGTCATTTCTTTCTGTTGGTGCAAATGAAAAATATACTGTAAAAGATGAAATATTGTAAAAGGAGATACATATAGGTGAAAGGGCAGGTTCAGTGTCCTGTGGGATCAGGTTGGCATCTTTAACTAACCCTCCATACCCACGTAAACTCCACAGTATATAGGTTAAACTTATGCCAGGTCTTCTGTCCTTTCTGTCATTTGACACTCCACATCTTGAGCCCAATACAAATAATTGATGCATGAAACCACATAGCACCTCAAAAGGAAAAAACCAAAAACCCAGCAAAATTAAGAACTAAAAATACCTCTTCTGGAACTTTAGCAAAGACCAGAACAAAGGTGAAAAAATATTTCTTTAAATCTAGAAATGAGAAGGCAAATTTTTATTTTTCTGGTTTTCGCTAAGTGAAAACTACCATAAAATAGAGATAATCTGCAGAAAGGCAGGCAGGATGCTCAGAGACAGAGAATTGGGGTACACAGACAGAAGTTACTTTGCCTGACAGGAGTTGACCAGAAAGATGAGACCAACCTGTTGTCCTGCTATATTTGTAATAAATGTCAGAAAGGGGCAAAAAAAAGGAAGAGGAGGGAGCAAGGCTTCAGTTCTGTGTGGTTCATACCACTGCAGCTACATATCCTATGTGTAGTTCTGTAGGACAGAAGTCTTTAAAAGCACCCAGAAGGCCTGTAACATAACCATGAAGAACTGATTTCATGCCTTTTCTCCTCAAATGACAGAAAAATGTTCCTTTTTTCCCGGAAAGCATTTCTGCTTGTATAAGCACATCATTTTCCTGTTACAAATACCCCGATTTTCATCCTACAACTCAGAATTTGAAATGTGAGTTGCACTGTGTACCACTATGGGCCAGAAATTATGAGTATTTCTCATGTATATTCAGTCCCGATCTTGTTTTCTCTTCTTTGAGTTCAGAACTCCAGGAAGGTAATTAATCTCGAATTTAGACTGCCCTCCTTCTTTTGATCAGGCTTAACTTTTAGCAAGTGATTTTGCTGAACTTTTGAAGTGAATTACTGATGGTGATGAGTTATTGTTTGCTCATTAATTCAGTTATGCCAATAAGGGAGAAAAGTACCCCAGCTCTAATTCTCTGGAGTCATTTATTTACTTGAGTGCTTCCAAGAAAGAACCGGCTCACATTGTTGACAGTCTCCTTTATTCAGGTGCCTGATGCTGCTCTGCACACACCCACACTCCCTTTGTTGTCCTTAGAGCTTTTAAAGAACTGATTATTTTTTTTCCAGGAAATTGGTAGCACTCTGCCATTTTGATCTTTTCAAGCTGCATGTCTTTATAACCAGAAGCTTGAAAACGTGTGGCTTTAAGCTGACACCTTTGTCTACTCCAAATTTAATGATTTCAGACTTGTCTTCCAGCTGGAGAAGACACAGCTCTGCTTTTCATACATGAACTGCAAGGTTCAGTGAAATAAATGAGACTATAATTTTTAGCCCTTCTCCCCATTCCCACAGGCCCTGAAGTGGTGAATAGAAGATTTTTAATTTTTTTAATAAGAAAATGACTCATTGGAAATAATTCACGGGTAGATTCTTTGGTTTACTGTTCTCCTGTGTGTAGAAAGTAAACAAACAGATTTGAACGTTTCCATTGCTTTTGAAAGAAAATGCTGGGATAATTTGCATTTTAAGAGGAAGAGAACAAAATGCCTATTACATTCAGACAGCAAACGTTGACAGCGCTATTTTCACCCAAAAAGAGCAGGTCTTTATTGTGCTCTTGTTAGGTAGTGATACACCATTTTGATCTGTCTGAACAAAGTGATTCCCTGCCTGGTTGCTGTGAAGTTTTAAGCTGCTCAGTGTGATGAGTCAAGTTGAGGATGCCTGACCTAAATGTTCCTATAAAGTCCCATGATTACATTTTGTTCCTGGCTCGCGTGTGGCATTCAGTTCTATTCTTAGTCGAGCTATTTTGATTTTTACCCTTTCTAAAAGAACTTAATTGTGCGTTTGGTTAAATACCTCGTGGAGTAGGGAGATTTTTGAAAAAGTAGTAAAATGGATAATAAGGATTATCAGTAACACACAGTTGTTGCAATGCTATAAAACTATGATAATGATATGTTGGGTTTGCTGCTCTCATCTTCTGGGTGAGATATTTATGCTGTTGAGTGTTTCTTTGCTTTTGTTTGTGCCTCTGATGTTGATCCTGTAACCAGTTCCTTGGATGGCTGGTGTGTTTGAGAATAATGGGTGATAGGTACCACTTACATTTTCTTAATTTGAAGGACATAATTTTAACCAATCTTTATGTGCAGCTGTGATGATGTGCTGGATGTGAAGGAAGACAAGTGATGCAAATTGGAGTAAGTTTAGAATTGTTGAATAGAGCCTGTGGTTAGAGGAGAGGCAGAAACGTTAGAGCAGTTTTATACTTTTAATTTCTTTAAAAAGCACACTAACAACACATAAGCAACAAAAACCTCCCAATAAACATGCCAGGGTGTATGTCTGAAGCATACAGATGGTCGAGATGCCACCAGTCTGGGGTGGACTGAGAGCTTTTCCTGGCTCTCCTAGCGCACAATCCATGAATAATCGTGGGCAGTGATTTTGGGTCTGAGGGAGCTCATGGGAACACTTGTGGTCAAGGTTCCTGTGATAATCCCCTCTGGCCCTGACTCAGGTGGTGTGTCAGAGCTCTTGGTCAGAGGGAGAATTTCCTTCTGCAAGAGAATGCAGACCATCTTATATCCCTTGGCATCGAGTAACTTCCAAAGTCAAATGTGAACAAGCCTTAGATGTTCTTGTGGCTCCTTGTGATGGTGAAGTGGTTCTTACGGGCAATCTGCAGGGAGTTCTTTAGCTACCAATGAAGATCCCAGGTCTCTTGTTGGGCAGGTGTTCTTTTCAGATGAGAGCTGTGCACCTGATGAATGGGGAATTTCATGGATAAGTACCACGGACAGAGGCGACACAGCCCAGCCCAGGAAACAAGGCAAAGTCAGAAAAACATGAATGAAAACAGATAGCACAGCTAGCTCAGCATGGCTGGGATCCAGCCCAGATAGGCAGCCTGAATATCCCATTTTCATCATCTGTTTGTGACACTTGACATGTTTTGCCTGTGTTCAGGTAAGGTCTTGCCAGTGGCCAGCACATCCCTTGCCATGGAAGCATTTTGTTTTGTGAGCGACCTTATGTGCTTTTCATCTTGTGAGTCCTTCTCTGAACCGATCCCAAAATCCTTTTCTCTGCCTGTAAAGGTGAGGAGGAGAGCAGGCAGTCACCAGATCCTAGAGATGCCTTACAGAGCTGCTGCCATAGCTCAGAATTCCATTCAGATTTCCTGACTGATCTGTTTTTTCCAAAATCTCAGAGAGAACTGAGCACTGGACATTGGATTGTTGCTTTGTCAACATGACAACCAAACTGTTCAGATGATCTCCTTAGCTGCTCCTTGGCAGACTGCCAGATGCAGTCTCATCAGGAAAAATCCAAGAGGATAATCATTATCTTGCTGTGTCAACAGCTGGCCTGGTGCTATCACTCACCAGGACTTGCTCCATTGAAGTCTGGGGGAGGTGCTGCTTCTGCTTTATAGGAATTACAAGGAGTGGCATGGAATCGTTTGCAGACCTACCATATTTTAAAAAATTAATCCACTGGGAGGTGCCAGGTTCTGGTGAACAGCAGTATCCGTGTGATGCAGCTTTCTCCCAGTTTTGTAATCACGAGGCATCACAAGGAAGGAGGATACTTGTGAACCACTTGCACTGGGATTGGCAGTCACATGTTCTGAGGGTTTCATAACTCAGGTGGCACTGAAACCCTGTCAGTGAACTCGCTTTCCTTGGTTATCATTCGTGAATCCTTCTGATGTGGTCTGTAGACTATAAATTTGTATAAATGTTTTGCCATTCTGGTGCTTCAAAGCGTGTTGAAAAACTTGCTGGAGTATCCCCTCAAATGGAAGAGATGAGATTTAACTTCCAAAATTCTCTCTAGTACTGTGAAAACCACATCTGTGTAACCATAAACTTGACTTTAGGGTGGCCAGGTTGGATGGGGCTTGGAGCAGCATGGTCTAGTGGAAGGTGTCCCTACCCATGGCAAGGGGTGGAACTGGATAATCTTTAAGGTCTCTTCCAACCCAAATCACTCTAGGATTCCATGAAGTTCAATTTTCTGCTTTGCAAGCTCTGTCTCTGTGTAAAAGCTGCTTTCTTGCTTCAGTGCTGGCTGCAGCCAAGGTTGTGCTTGAAACAACTGTAGCTGTTTGCACACACGAGCCAAAAAATATTCAGCTGGCTGAAATGATCACTGTGATCCAACAAACTCCTGTAAGCAGGGCCTGTGGTAGTGGGAATGTGGCTGTTCACGATGAGGTGTCATTTTCAGAGAAAAGCTTTTCCCATGTGTTGTATTTAAATGGAAATTACACTGTACAGAGCTCCACAGCATCTCCTCAGAGCTTGCTCGGGAATCATTGCTTGTTTATGGAACTGGCTGTGAACTTCAGGCCTGGGTGGCTGAATATTGTTTCAAATATTGAGGCCATGAGGTTTTAATTTTTACTGTGTACAAATAAATGAAAATACTGAGTTCCTGAGCGAGGATTCAGACTTCTTATTTTCAGGTAGTTACTGCCCGTGTACTCTGGGCTGGGTAATGAGATTAAGGGGGGAAAAACCCATGCAGTAGCACAGGACAAGCATTCGCCATCTTCTAGACTTTTTGGGATTGTGTTGTTTTTAGTGATTCCTCTCTGCAGCCTTTCCCCTTCAATGAGTGATTTATTGTCATAGGAGCCAAGTTAGTACCACGTAGCCATGGGCCAGTGTTCAAAACACCCAGGGCTAAGTCCTCAGTCCCTGCTCTGTCCTTGGAGCTGGCTGCCCACAGCTGATCCAAGAGGTGCTCTGAAAGGTGTGGAATTGACGGAAATTTGTTCCAAAGCTGATCTTGTATTTCTGTGAAGAAGCAGGAGTGAGGGAACTTCATGGAGCCATTCCTACCACTTTATTCACTCCTTGGATCTAATACATTGCAAATAACAGATCTGGCAGTGTTCTGGTTCTTACCTCTTGTTGTTTATGACTTTTTTTCTCCCGAGTCCTAAAGTTAAAAAAAAATGTCCTAAGCAATCAGTTATTGTCACTGTTATAGACCCATTTTTATAGGTTCAGTTTTGTTGCCCATGCAGAATTAAATTTCCTTCCCAATGTACATTTTGTTACCTAAATATCACAAGTATTTTTCCGACATTTCCAGCCCGTGTCCCTCTCTGATACTCCAACCACACTCGTTTGAATTCTGTCCAACATTTCCTGCCAGTCTGCTGCACTTGCAGAAGATGAACCTCTCTTACCCCCTAGTGGAAGTATTTCAGTCCTGAGGTTTTTATGGAGCCCTTTTGCTCTGTCAAGGATCAGACTTCCTTGGAAAATAACTTTTTGATGCTTCTGTTGGGTTTGAAACATCACAGCATGTCCTGCTCACTGTGTAGTATCTTATTGTCTATTTATTTTCAGGGACTCGTTTACCAAGTTTGTGCTGAGGGGTTTTTTAATTATCAAACTTTCTCATTTTGTCCTCCTCTGCAAAAGACCAGATGTCAACTTTTTGTAGCCTAAGGCACTACTTAAATACAGTTTCTACACAGTTGCTTGGATAGGTCACAGAGTTTATGTAAGTTCCTCCTCATCTTAGGCCCTTAGTAAATGTAGAGATTCATATTTCTGATATTTTTCTAGACATTCTGCATTTCAAACAGTGTCAAGAAGAGATTGATTTACAACTGAGGAAAGCCTGAAATTACTTGACTTGAATCTGAGTTTGATTGCAGTTGCTGCAGATGAATTCTATTCTTAATATCAAGAGGAAAAATCCACCAGCACTGAACTTTGGCAGCTTTTCCCTCCTTCATTATTTAAATAATAATTTCAGCTTCAGGAAATCGAGCATAAACGAGATACAAAATTCATTTATTTAACAACATTTCAGGAGGAGGGATGGGACTTCCATAGACAAGTTTCAGATGCTGTGGGTATCAGTGGTAATAGAACAACCATCTTCCTCATGATTATAATAATTTTCATTTCAATGAGGTATTAGTGCTCTGAAGATTTGCATGGGGGTTTTTTTTTTGTAATATTCCCGGCATGGTCTCAAATGTTCAAAGCAGCAGATAGGGTTGCAAAGACATTTTCCATGTGCATTAGCATTGCTGATCAAATTTAGATGGCTCTCCTGCCAGAAATGTCTCAAATAGGCCTTGAATTGAATCCTTTTGGGTCATCAGTTTAGTCCCTGACTATGCAAGCAAACACATTACAGGATACTTTCGAAAAAATTAGCAATTTTTAGTCTATAATTGTCTTTTTGTCCTCATTTTCCTTATGTGATATCTCTGATAGTCCTCGTTTGTCTTATTTAAAAATCACTTTCTTTGTGGTTTACAGGTAAAACAAGGTGTGTCACCATTGTTGTGCCACTGTTATTCCCTGATTTTTTTTCTCTTTTCTGCCACCCATTTCCTTACAAACCAGATTAATTTTTCTTTAAAACTTTGTGGCAAAATTGGAGGTCACAGTAGGCAGGTTTATGTTGATGAGGGCTCCAAAGCTTCTTCGTCCTTTAAAACCATAAGGAAGGATTTTGTCAAAGGGACTCTGAGAATGAATTATCCAGATATATTCCAGTTGTTGCTGAAGTTTACAGAAGAATTAAGAATTTATAATTTTTTTAAAGAAATGCTTAGGGTTTGTGGTGTTGCTAAATTCTTCAGTAGGGGCTTAAATTGTGGAAAACCAAATGTTAGAACTTTTTAATTTGTTTATTACTTTCCTGGCCCAACAAATGAAAAGAGGGAAGTATGAGAATAAAACCTATTACAAAATGGGCTTCCAAAATACCATTTTGTGTGGTCCCCAACAGCAATATTAAATGGTTTATTAACGTAGGGCTCGTTTTCTGGGCCATGGGTGCAATTTAGTTAATTGCAAGGAAGAATTTGCAAAATACAAGAGTTCTGAGAATTTTTCGTGCCAAAATCTTGACCGAAGGCCAGGAACCTTTACCAGCCTTTGTAAACTGACCCAGAAAGAGAAAAGAGACAAACAGGATCTGTAAACAAAGATCACGTGCCCTTCACAAATACATTTTGGAAGGGTGGTTGCCTAGGGAAACAGGAAATGGGGAATTATACAACAAACAAAAAGGACTGCCAAACAAATTTGCTGACCTTTTTTTTTCGGGGAATTATGATGAAAACTGTTGGAATCCACAGGATTTCACCATATTTCTAAATCCGAAGGTGGGACAGAAGAATAGTTTGGTAATTACACCACAACTATTCAGAAAATACAAAAAGCTTCTTTGACATCTTTGTCCTGCAGGGTTGTGAGCTATATAATCGTGAGGTCATCTTGAATTTTTTGGAGTTTCCCAGCTTTTGCAATTAAGCTTTTTGGAATCAATGCTTCCTTTTACAGATGAGATAATAACAAAATCACTCCATTCATATTTGTAAGGGTCATCTGGTCATTTAGCTCTATGTTTAGGCAGCTCAGTCCTCATTTCTGAGCTGGTAGTCTCCCAAATAGCTCTGTCCATATCTTTCCCTAGGAAACAGTAGCTCTCAGAATATTTTTTTCTGCTTCCAAGAGTCACAGATAGGAAGGGAAGAAGAGAATTTGCATTGGACTTGGCTTTAGCAGAGATGAAGTTGGAACCTGGATGATGATCTGCTGAATTGCAGGAAGAGGGAAACATTTGCCTGATGTTTCTATCCCTTCTGCCTCCTCCGTTGTTTCCAGCGTGTAACTTCTATTTTCTTTTCTCAGTTCCAATGACAGGTTTCACTCAAAGGGCCACCATTGATCCAGAACTGAATGAAATCCATGTCTTATCAGGGCTCAGTAAAGACAAGGAGAAGCGGGAAGAGAATGTAAGGAATT
Source organism: Ptilonorhynchus violaceus (assembly GCA_013397565.1). Taxonomy (NCBI): domain Eukaryota; kingdom Metazoa; phylum Chordata; class Aves; order Passeriformes; family Ptilonorhynchidae; genus Ptilonorhynchus; species Ptilonorhynchus violaceus. The sequence goes on along the minus strand of VZRJ01011160.1, from coordinate 1,265,097 downwards.
CCTTCTGGATTTATGACATTGTGAGGAACAGCTGGTGAGTCCTAAGTTCTAACTTCTACACTGACTTTGTTCAGAAAGCAATCCTGTCTCCCAGGTAACTCTGTAACCTCTATTAACCATGGAATTGTTGAAAGTGGTTGAAGACAGCTGAGTTCCCTTGAGGCACCTCTTTTTCCCATTGTCTTTAGAGGCACCATGGCAATAATCCAAAAGAGGGAGAGAAATCATGTGAACCTTTTTATTGGAGCCAGGTGGAGGGGATGAGGGGAAATAAGTGGTTATAAAAGGCTTTTCCTGTAGGAAGTGTTCAAGGCCAGGATTCAGCACCAGTGCAGCAAATTAAGTCCAGTGTAAGTTGTTAATAGCAGTACATGGTGTAGTTCTTAGAAACTAAGGAAACTGGTGCATGTGAATGGGGATGGAGAAACTTCCATGCTGGATCTGGTCTTCTGAAAAAATATCTCCTGGTTTGTTCACTGAGTTGTACTTGGTAGCTCATTGGCACTGTCCCTTTCCAGAGCTGGCAGTGTTTTGGTATTTAAGACCTCTTGTAGTGTGGGGTCAATCACTTCAAAAGGTGTGAATGTTGGTTTTTAAAAATGGGTTTTCAGTTAGAACTTAAGTCTGCTTGGAACTCAGTGACTGAAATAGCAGCTTTACTGTAATCCATGGTCTAAAGCTCTACTGGTTCCAAAATGCTTTTTTCCATAATAGAAAATACTTTGTGCTGGCAATTCTGTGGGCAAATAACGTAACATTTAAAGGTATGCCCCAAAGCTCATGACAAATAATTTTCTAGCATTTTTTCCTGTTTGGCTCATGCTTGAGGACTGTGTTCAGCCAAGGTGACCTCTGCTTGCTGGCTGGGTTCTTTGTAGAGCTAAGAATGGGATTGGGTAATAGAGGACAATAGAGAGAGAAGTAAGAAAATCTTTGGTGTAATACATCACTTGTACCTTGCCTTTCAGCAACTTTTCCTACTTCCTGTAGGTACAACTAATAATTACTTTTATTGCCTTGTATTTCAGGTCTTGTGTCTATAAGAATGACCAAGCAGCAAAAGAGAATCCAGGTAAAAGCCTTCAGGAAGAGGAGCCCTGCCCGAGGTTTGCCCATCAGCTGGTGTATGATGAGTTGCACAAGGTATGAGGTGATTTTTTTTTTTAGTCTTCTTTTAGTCTTTTTGCTCTTAAGATGTAGCTGTTACCTCAAAGATGGTACAATAAATATACTTTTTGAATGTTTGGATTAATATGGTGAGTAACTCTCATTTAACTTATATTTTGTAATAAGGTGCTAAACTACTTTTTATGTCACTATGAAGTAGACAGGAGATACATTCTCACACTTTAGAACACCTGAAATTTCATTCATCATCCTCAGGGATTTAATCTCACCTGTTGGTGACTAAATGGTCACAGATAGTTACCAACACTTCTAGGAAAAAGTGTGTTTGAATGAACTGATCACAGTTAAGAATCCTCTGAACCAGAGGTGCCTGAATTTGCCCTGTGTGTCAGAAGCAAATGTCATTCTTTAGCACTGTCAGCCTCCAATGGACACATTCATACTTAAAATTGCTTTTAGTGTATATTGACAGCTCAGTAAACTTAGGGCTTTGTGCATATTAACCAATACAGCACAAACCCATAGATTAGGTCCATAAATTCATTAACTCCTGAATTTAAATTACTGTGACAGGCTTATTGAACCTTTTATGGATTTTTCTAAAAATTCTCACTAGTCCGAAACAGTCTGAGTTAAAGAAGTTAAACATATCTTAGTCCTGTGCTCTGCAGGATGTTATTCAAATTTGGGAAACCCAAGTAGTCCGAAAACTTTGAGGATAAGGGGGAATCTTAAGAAGGAATTGGTGTAAATTCTGTCTGGAGAATTCGCGTTGCTCGTTGTCTTCACTGTAATGATACAGTAAATACTGTTCTGCCTTTGCTTCTAAGTGTAAGGTACCCTGAGACTGAGAGTAGTATTTTATGAGTTACCCTGAAGGTTGCTGAATCACCACAGTTGCCCAGCTTTATCTGAAGAGCTGTTTGATGTGCTTGTTTTGAAGAGTCTTTATTTTTAGAAACCTCTGTTCCAATGACCTTTCTAAACTCCTCTGATATAAATAAGGAGAGCCTACAGCAGTGGGATGCAGAATACATTGTTTTGAGTGATTATTTTTAAAGCTGTGGGGAAAGGTAGCCTGTTGGACTTGCTAAACTTCAGTATTTGAAGGTCCTTTGTAGCACGTTTAATATCAACAGTTCAGAGTCTGAAATTACCACATGATGGGAAGAAAAATATAGTGAAGAAATAAACAGTCCTTTTGTGACACTTCCACTCTTCTGGAACTTTGCCTCTCTCTGGAAGTCTGGATTATGCTGCACTGAGCTTGCTGTCACTTCACTCTGGGCATCTTTAGGACTTCCCACTCACTTTGTCAGTGCTTAAGGATTTATCATGCTCGTAGGTTTTTCCTAAAGAAAGAGTTTGCATGGGGTTTGGATGTTTATTTATAAATATCTCAGGTATCTGCTAGAGGGACCTTCTAACAAAGCAACTTCTTTATTATCTTAAAATATAAGTGGTATAAGAAAACTTTCTTCATCTCCAAGGGGACAAAGTGAGGCTGATAATAAGATGAAGCAACTTGTCTAAAAGGCAGAGTTTCTCCCAGCAGAATAAATCTCTGCAAAGCTGCTGACAGAGTAAATTGTCTTTGTTCGATGGATTCACACAAACAATCAATTTTTTGATCTGACTCTCATTTCCTTAGGTTCATTACTTATTTGGAGGGAATCCTGGTAAATCCTGCTCTCCAAAGATGAGATTAGATGATTTCTGGTCTCTGAAGCTCTGTCGACCTTCAAAGGAATACCTGCTAAGACACTGCAAATACCTCATCAGAAAGCACAGGTATAGAATCAAAGGTGGTTTGCAATTTTCTTTTCCAAGTATCTCTTTATTTAAATCTTCTAAGACTTGAATATCTTGTAAACCATTTTGTGAAATGTCATTTTGTTGATGATATGGAACTAGATGATCTTCAAGGTCCCTTCCAAATCAAGCCATTCTATGATATGTCTGCAGGTTTCTTAATTTTTTTTATTATTATTATTTTAATAAAAAGCAGTGGGGCAGGGTTAAACTACAAAATTAACTTGCTTAATTTTGGCTGAGTTATTCTGAAACCAGAAAAATCTGATTATTGTGTGGGGAGTCATGGGGAATTTTTAGATTCCCTTTTTCACTCTGCTGCTCATCAACATGTGTTTTGGTACTGTCACCTCCCAAGGAAATGGAATATGTTTTGGAAACACTGTGCTTGGAGATAGTAACAGCCTGCAAGGATGCTAATGAAGTCTGGGGGCTGGATGCCTTTGCACATCTGAGACTCAACCGTGGTGAGGTCATCAGAGTTTCTCATTCAGAAACTCCTGAAAGAGCTCACTTAGGCAGAATTCAGCTACACTGCCGTGCTTCCTGTGCTCTGGATGCTCAGAGCTGCCTTGGATTTGCTATTTAGGGCAACAGCTTTTCAAAATCAAGCTTGTGGTGTTGCCTTAGTCAAGAAATTGCAGCAGCAAGAGAGCCTTTCAGGACCCAGCAAATAATTTGAAGCCAATAAATAGCTCTCCCCGCATTCTGGGGAGAATACTTTGTTATCAGGCTCTGCCAAGAGTTGGAAGGTTGGGTTTTCCTGATGGTATTTTACTTCTGAGGCAGCAAGCAAATTGCTGTACTCAACTCCCAGCCACTGTAGCTGGGTGAGACTTGAAGATTAGTCACACAGTAGGTGTGAATACCTATGAGAAGGAATAAAGGCCTTGCCTGGTTATCTGGGAAGCTTATTAAACCCAGATGTGGATGTATGGAAATGCAGCTGTGCAGCCTCCAGAGACAGCTCTGGATTATTTGTTTTCACTCGATTAAATTGCACTTAAAGGAAATGTTGCTGTGTGTTATCTGCCAGAAGTTTGAGGTTTATGCACCATGCTCCCATTTTTGGGGTCTGTATGAGGGAGCCAAACTTGATCAGCCAGGGATGGTGGGATGGGTGCTCGGCTGGAGCTGAACTGCTGTGGAGTCACTGGCTGCCCATTACCTGCACTCCCCCAAGCTCTGGGGGGACTGGCCTTGCATCCACAGCAAACCCAGAGCATCAGCTGGGTCCTCTTTGCCCGATTGACTTGTTCAGTACCAGTCAGCCAAGCTGAGCAGGCAGGGGAGAACAAGGTGTCAGTGGCTCCGCTTATTTATTAAAAGTACTTCAGCTCTCTGGACCATGGTGATCTCATCTAAGAAAATCTGTGTCAGTGTTTGAAACCATATTTAGTTATCAAACTGTCAGGTCCATCAGGTGACAGACGTGGTCTTTGTGCTCCCTGCACTGCTAAATCACTGACATCTTTAGACAGTTTCAAAATTGAGGCTACACATGCCCACTGTGGTATAAATAGCCAGGTAGATGACCCAATATGAGAAGATGACAAACAGTGCTGCTGCACTCAGTGGACAGGTGATAGGAGGAAAAAGATGATTTTAAACCTCATCCTCTCTAGGCTTATGCAACCAACTCAGTGCTGCAGGGAAGTAGCTCTGCTCACTGAGGATGCTGAGCCCAGCATCATTTCCTGAGGGCTCTATTCACTTCTTCAGGGAATACACAGAAGTTACAGTTCCTGTTCATTAAAAGAAAATGAGGAAATCATGGTGGTGGTGCACAGGGTTTTTATGGGCCTGTGCTGTTTCCAAAGGTGGGATATTAATATGCCAGGGACTGAAGTAATCAACACTTGCCTGTGTCTGAACTGTGGTACTCATGTGAGTCGCTACTCACTCCTTACTTTATTTGTGGAAAATGAGCTGCACTCAATATTTTATATTTACATATTAAGAAGTTTCTGTGCATGTACTTTTGAATATTTTTAGTAAGAGTGTAATACTTTGCCCTCGTAACTCCTTTACTCTCAAAAAAACCCTCCTCCATGTTTCAGTCTGCCTTGAAACTCCAGCAAATACAAGGCTCAGCTGCCATTAACATCGTTTTCTTTGGAAATACTGGTTTTGTTAGATGGGTTTTGCTCTTTGTAGAACTGGTGTTACTTAGTCCTGAAGGAAACAGCTGTGCTCAAGTTTTCTGTCTCTTCTCTGCAGGTTTGAAGAGAAAGCTCAGACTGACCCCCTTAGTGCACTGAAGTACCTGCAGAATGATTTGTATGTAACCGTGGATCACTCGGACCCCGAGGAGACAAAAGAGGTGAGGATCAATGATCCTTGTCAAGAAATGTGTTCTCATTGGAAGTTTTGAGCCTCTTAAACCTGGTTTTTATTCAGTTTGTAAAAGCTCTGCAGGTGCCAGACACTTTGCTGTATCAGATATTTCTCTGCACGAAAGTTCACACTGCTTTGGAAACAGTCATTTAACAACTGCAGGTCCAGATAAAATAGCTTTTGTACTCCTAAGAGTGAAGGCAAAGCCTTTGTTTTAATTCCAGTGTTCTGGTGTATATTTTGGGAGCTTTAATTGAAATGTAAACTCTCTGAAATGTCACCAGTCTGTAGTTGGTTGTGCAGCAGAAAGTGAATAGAAACTTCCTCATGCTGCCTTTTTGGCTTCTCAATATTCAACATCTCTGGGGAGGGAAAGAGGCTTTTCCCAAAATGATCAATATTTCTGGAAATAGTTTGTAAATATACGTTGCTTGCTACCCTTAAAATCTTATTTCCTCTGCCTTTTGAATATTATCCAGTAGGCATGTTCTTGTATTTATTCCAGGAATTTGTTCCCATTTCCTGTTTTGATTCCAGTGCCGCAGTGTGTGTCACTTTACCAAACAGATTAAAGAAATAGTGAGAAGTGTCAGATAAGGTGGTTGATTTGACTCTGGCATTAATTTCCACATGGAATTTGGGGCAGCCAGCTGAGATGTGCCAGCATTCAGCTCCTGATGCGTGGATAAGGAAAAGTTTGTGGTTCTTGCTTCTTTCCTTAATGACTTTGGAAGTGATTCGACAGCTCCTTTTATAAAACCATGATAGGGGAATGGGCAGTTCTATTCCGTGCTGAGTCCCTGGATTAAATCACTTCATCTGGTGGCTTTAACTTGCTACTTTAGATAAAGAAAAGATGATACAGACATTGAAAGGTCTTGGGGGAGAATATGCTTCTTGTGTGCGTACAGTGTAGAATTATAGGGTTAGAATTAGGAAAAAAGTTTACTCTTATCAGGATCTTGGAACTTATGACGTGTCATAAATTCTGGTCAGCCCTTACAAACATCTGATTCAACAAAACTTTCAAGTGCTGTGTGTCTATGTTCTCTGTAAATGGTTTCAAATTGTCTCATATCAAGTAGTTTCACATCCTTTCTCATCATTTCTAGCATGGGAAAGACAACAGATGATCCTGCTTTGCTTAAGGTAGAAAAGGAGATTTTTTTTTTTTTTTTTGCCCGGTATGTGCCATCTTCCCAGTGTGATAACACTTCCATAAAATCATTTAGGTTGGAAAAGACCTTTAAGATCATCGAATCCAACCATTCCTCCAGCACTGCCAAGGCCACCACTAAACCGTGTTCCCAAGTGCCACATCTGTATGGCTTTTAAATACCTACAGGGATGGGGACTACACCACTTTCCCTGGCAACCTGTTCCAGAGCTGCACAACCCTTTTGGTGAATTTTTATCTGATATCCGACCTTAACTTGAGGGCATTTCCTCTTGTCCTGTGGTTTATTACTTGGGAGTGACCCCCACCTGGCTGCCCCCTCCTGTTAGGGAATTGTGCAGAGCGAGAAGGTCCGCCCTGAGCCTCCTTTTCTCCAGGCTGAGCCCCCCCTAGCTCCCTCAGCCACTCCTGGTTCTCCCCAGGAGTAGTCCCTTCCCCAGCTCTGTTTCCTTCTCTGGACATGCTGCAGGCCCTCAATGTCTTTCTTGTTGTGAGGGGCCCAAAACTGAACACAGAGTTTAAGGTTTCTTCTTCCTGTTTGAGCCTGTACTAACCCATACCATACAACCCCCATTCTGATGCTCTCTTTCCCCCTCCTGCTCCCTCCCACTCCTGTAAGATGTGTTCTGTGTTCTCTGATGTCCCTTTTTGTCCATGTCCCACCCATGTGTTGATAGCCCGTCTCTCTTCAGCCAGTTGCTCCTAAAGAGATCTTGCATCTCATGGCTGGCTGGGCCCTTTTATTATTCCCTGAATAGAAAACATCTGTGGTGTGATGAGCAAGCTCCTCTCCTACTTCCTGCTGCCTCCTGTCACCCACAGACCAAAGAAGCTGCTGCAGAAGCTGCACTTCGGGCAAATCTGGCACAGGAAATCCTTTAATATCCTGCTTTTCATTTTCCCAGTTCAGTGTGTAGTGTTCAACTTGTCCACCTTGTAGGAAGGGAGAATTTACATGGCTGCATGGGCTCCTGTGAGATTTTGGGGGATGTTAGTAGCTTTATCATACAAGGTAGAAACAGAATAAAATGTTTGAAAAGAAATTACCCCTTTTCAGAGAGCACACTGGTGTTCTGAACATTAATGATCCAGCCTATGAGCTTAGATAGCTCCATCCAGCTGAGTGAATATATTGTGGATTCTTTCTCTGCAGGCCTAATGTCTGATCCAAACAAAATCCAATAGCTTCTGTCTGTCGTGTTGGGCCGTCGGATCAACACACACCATTCAGCAGAATTAAAGCTGCCATTGCAGCCATCTCCAAAAATCATTGAACAGTTTCTGGGACGCTTTTTTTTTGTTTGGGTTTTGTTGTGTTTTTGTATTATTAATTGTGCTGGTCATAAAGCTTTAACTTCCAGAGCTTTTTACGCTGGGACAGATCTGGCAGGGCTGTGGCACGGGGCCAGCTGCTGGGCTGGTACTGGCTGGGTGTATTTCCAGTTGACGTCAATTTACCTTCCGGTTATCACATCGAGTTGGCTTTTTGCTCTGGCATGGCATCTTCAAATAGCTCCTGTGCTTTCCAAAGGACTGACGCAGGCATTTTGGATTCCATATCGGATTTCAAGCACCAATTTGATTGTGTCTCTCAGCCCAGACACCTCCATACCCTGCCTTTATTTGATTTGTATCTTGATTAATATCAAAGGCGATAGATGCGATTGGCTGCAGCCATTGAGTGCTGTAAGGCTTCTTAGTGTGGCAGATCTAATCAATTCCTGCCTGTTTTCCCTCTTCCTAGGGCAAATGTTAAATTTGGGAAGGACCAAGCTGAACAGTTTTATCCCCAGCTTTGTACGATAGTTCTCCTGGAGACCGGCCTGTATGGCTTCATGTTTTATGGATTGAGGTCTGGGTGGTGTTATATACCATTACAAGCAGAATTTCCCCTTGTGGTGAGGTTTGCTTGCTTTGTAATAGAAGTAATTCCTTCTAACTTAGTTAGGCAAGTCTGTTCAGCTGTTTGGAGTTGGATGCCAAGGAAAACAAACAGACTGTTCTTGAAACTTACTTTGGCATTTGTAACCAATTTTGTTTAAAGCAGCATGAATGATGGATAAGTAGGAACATACCCCAAGACTTTCATTCTGTTGCTGTGAATTTTAGGGATGCTAAGAGGGTTATATTTTTATTTCCCTTTTTTATTACTCTAAAAAGAAGTAGATGCCTACAAGTAACAGGTATTTTGCATGGGTGCTTGGTTTAGTAGCCACAGGCTGTGTGCCAGCAACTTCTCTGCCACAAATGCAGATCCAGTTCTCTTTCACTGTGATTCTGCTTGAAATAATTTCAATCTCCTCAGTCAGTTCAGTGTTTTCCAAACAGTGAATCTTTTTTACTGGCTGTGGATTAATAGCCCTGACATGCTATGTAAAGGAAGGTAGATCCCTAGAGAATGGGGAATTTTGTCCATGATTTAACAGATAAAAATAGTATAAAAGTGTCATTTTTTGCTGTAAGGTTTTCTGGTGGCATGGGTGTTCTCTTTCACACACAGATGTGAATTTGGTGGTAGTTTACAACTGTAGGCTTTTAAAGAAAAGGATGGTCAAAAAAAAATCAAATTGAATTCCAAATGTTGTACTTAAGGAAAAACAGGTGCTCTTAAAGCACAGAAACATCAGGAGATCATGTACAAGCCTAAAGGTGTTCCTTGAACACTGCAGTAATCATACTCAGAACTTTGCTGCTGTTAAATGGGCTGTAGTAGAAATCAAGATGACACAAAAAATGTCCAGTGCTTTCCGAGTAAAGGAGAGCAAGATGATTTTGTACATGGAGATGCAACAACTGATGAAGCTCAATCCCATGATTGCTGTAAAGCAGATGCGAAGTGCAAGGAAAACTCCAAGTATGTTTTTCTTGGAGCATGGTAGGAGAAAGAGCAAGGACCTGGAGGCCAATTTGAGGCCTGACTTGCTTGTAGACCGAGGCTGGAGGCCTCTGTTCAAGGCTGCTTCATACTTTCCATTCTTAAGACCTTGTCTTTAATAAATTTGACAGATAAAGCCAGCAGGGCCCAAAAGTATTGTTTGAGTCTGCATTAGACTGATATTTCTGGGAAAGTTGAAGCCCAAATGGGAAAAATAGTTCTAGGAAGGAGCTAAGAAAAGCCTGTTTCTCTTCTTTGTGTCCTGCTGTGATTCTTTGTAAAGCCTCAGAGCCTGAGTGCTGCAGGAGCAGAGGCTTTGGAGCCAAGGAGCCTTTAGAAAAGCAGTGTTCAGCCTTCCCAGTTTCAGCGACGGCTCCGTCCTCAAAGAGTCTGAGCCTCTCTTTGCTTCTTTGAGCCTGTGCTGCGAGTCACCAGCCCCAGAGGACTGGTCAAAGCCGAGGAACTGGTTTATGCTGTGATCTGAGTGCTCAGGCACAGACATTACAGAGGAGGAGGAGGAGGAATTGTGTCTGATCCATAAAACCTGCCAGGTATCCCAAACAGGAGTTGCTCGTTCCTCCTTAACCATTTCGTTTGTGCAAAGGCAGAGGTGTGCAGCAAATATATAAAAATAGACATAGTATAACCTTTTATTAGTTAACCAGATCTATTTATCTCCAAGGAACCCCTGCCTCCCTTCAGAAGGGTTGGTTGGATCTCCAAGGGAAAAGTTAATTGTGTAACAAAGGGAACTGCTGTCTTTGGAATGGAGGCGTAATTTGGAATGGATGAAGCCAGTGAGCCAGAGGGATTGTCAGAAGAAAATGGGTGGTGTTGTGATTAAAGTAGTTGGATGCTTCTGCTGGATAATTGAATTCTGGTCTTGCTTCCATAACAGAGTTGCTGTGTGGTATTAAGCAAATTGTTTTTCCTAGATGGTCATTAATTGGGTGTTTCATTCTGGTGCCTGATGGGAGAGATCTGAGGTGTGATTTGCTTCAGGGCTTTGCTTTTCTGTGAATTCAGAAGCTGTTGCATAACACTACATATTTTGAAAAATCAGATTCTGTTAGTTTGAAACAGACCAAAAATTAATCAGAATTTGAAATGCCATCTGTTACAATAACAAATAATATGATAAGAAAAATCGATGAAGAAATTAATTCCTTCTTTAGAGCAGTTTGAACTTTGTGGAGGATATAGTATATTGGATATCTGCTGGGAATGGTATGTAGGAGACCTGCTGTTGAGTGAGCAGTAACTGTCCTATGCTTTGGAAAGAAAGTAGGCATCCTTTGGGAGAACACTGTAGGGTTTGGGATTGTAATGTAAATGCTGAGTGAACCAGCTTAGGCTCAGCACTGTCCTTAACTGGTGTTCTTAACTCACATGCTTGACTTTTCCATCAGAAAAGCTTTTTAAGTGTGAGCTGATACACAAATTTAATTTCAAACCAACCAAACAAGAACCCTCAAGGTTAACTGAAATGTGTTGTCATCAGTGAAGAAGGAAACAAGATCCTCCTTCCCCACAAAGCTGCAAAGAAACTCTGTAGCCGTGAAAATCCATCACGCCTGGTGCAGATGAGGCTGGAATACTTGGCAGAGGGTGTTTGCAGCGGGGTTTTGGTCTCAGTTCAGCGAGTTCCTGGCTGGACCCTGCTCATCTGGTCTCTTAGTCAGGCACCTGAGCCCCAGCGTGGCTTTGTGCTCCCAGCAGGGCATTGCTGCAGGAGGCACGGGAACCCCTGGGAACGCGTGGCATCCGCTTTATCCCGGCTTCATGTGCCACCAGGCAGCTGGCAGCGGGCCCGTGGAGCAATTGTGTGGGAGGGAAGGGTGGCCAGGGCATGGCATTTGCTCTCAGAAGCCGCACGGATTTAGCCACGGGTTTTATTGGAACTTTTGGAGCTATTTCTGCTGGGCAGCTGTTTAAGTACGGTGCTGATGGGAAGCCAAGCTGCTCTCACAGGCGAGGCTCACGGTGGAATCCACGTGTGGCACTGCAGGGATTTCGAGGCCTCACACTCAGGAGGGCACTTTACACCCCCTTCCCCTTCATCTCCAGTTTGTCAATCCCAAATCTTTCTAACCTGTTCTTAAGTCTTCCCAGCACGCCCTCCCCAAAAGCTGCAAACTTCTCCCAGCAGAATACAGTCCTTATTTTAGACTGTTCTTTTCCCTGATGTCACATTGAAACTGATCTTGCTGAAGTGTTTTTGTAGCTTGCACTTAGTTGTAGATGGACTTTTTGTAGCAGCCTTCTGCATCTGTGACTTTTGGCAGTTTTGTCCTCGGCCATTGTTCTGTGGTGGCTCTGCAGCCTTGACTCCTTTGAACTTTCTTCGTAGAACTCGGTTTTGAGACCACTTAATTTTTTTTCTAGTGCTTCAGTGTTGCATTCCAAAATGGACACCTAATTGTACAGGAAACTTAAAAACCTTGATAACAGCAGGAGTGCTCCTTTTCATGCATTTTCTATGCATTTGTCAGTTTTATAATAGATACTGATCTAGTGGAGCTCCTAAGTGCATTTTCACAGAGCCTCTGCACCTGTTTTGTGTTGCTGATTTTTCCTGTTTATGTAGATTTGCAGTTGGCCCTAGTGAAAGGCACCTCAATCCATCATTATAATTTGGATTAAGTGGAAAAACAGTTGGAAGGCTGTCTGTTCCATGCTGACAGTCAGTCTGAGCATGGTGTAAGGTCTGATGAACCTGCCCTGTTCTGCCAAGCAGGTTATCACTGAAAACCCAGAGTGATGCTGACCCCGGGGCACAGATGAATCACTCCTGATTTGTGGCTCCATTTTGATGTCAAACCGTTGATGGCCACCCACAGTAAAGTTACTTGACCTGTTTGCCTCTCCCTGTTGGCTTAATCTAAGTGGTGCCTTGACAATGTGCCTTAAATACCATGTAAAATGTTATTGTTCTTTTGGAAATCAGAATGGACAATGGCTATTGCCAAGTCCCATCCGTAGGACCTTCTGCCTCATAGGAGAAATCAGATTGATGTGATGCAACTTGTTGTTGCCAAATTCATGTTGGCTGCTACTCATCACCTTCTCCACTCCTACATGCCTACAAATTGTCTGCGTGCCCATTTTTTTCTTGAAATTGAAATTAAACTGAAGGATATGTAATTCCTGGCTGTTCTTTCCATTCCTTCCCTGAACATATTTGCTTGTCTTCTGTTTTTTTCCTCCCTTCTTTCCCTGGGGCTGTGCTGAAAATACTGGCAGGAGACACGAGGATGAAGCCTTTAAGGAATCAGCTCATTCCTTACAGGAACATGACAAAGCACTAAGCTTTGCTGTCCCTTGGGTAGCTAAAAACAGCAGTCAGGGGCAGAGGAAGACACTGTGGTGACCGTGTATCAGTGAGACATTGAGGGAGAATAAAACCGCGAATGTGTTACTTTAAAGCATTTTTATTAATGGTCTTGATGTCCCCAAACAAAGAATTTTTATTTTTAGTTAAAAAGATACTGCCTTAAATTTGTGATATGAGATCTCTGGGAGTTCAGAAAGGTTGTTGCCATTGGAGTCATTGGATGGTTTGGGTTGGAAGGGACCTTAAAGATCATTGAGTTCCAAACCTCCTGCCAGGTTGGGCAGGGATGCCACCCACTAGATCAGGTTGCTCAGGGCCCTGTCCAACCTGGTCTTAAACACCTCCAGGAATGAGACATCCACAGTATCTCTGGGCAAAGATTTCTCTGTGTTCAAGAAGTTGATGCTCACTTCAGCAGTTACCCTGTTTTTGTGCCATCCAATCCCTGCCTGCTGAGCCTGTACCGTGTTAATCCCTGGGAATGTTACTGTGTGCAAGGGACTCCATGTTTTGCACTGTGATATCTGCCAAAGAAACAAAAATTATCTATAAAAAAAAGAGATTTTTTAGAGCTCTCAGTCAAGTACCTTTCATTGCATCAACACTGCTCTAATTCTAGGAAAAACCATCCGACTTGTGCCAAGGTGACAAATTGTAGTGCTCATGGGAAAGTGCCTGCTGCTCTTATTCATGTGTATGGCACAGGAGTTCTGAGGATTATGTAGAGAAAACACAGAAATCTAAAGCTACTTGGACTTGTATGAATCCTTTGGGTTTTTTCTTGTGTGGTTAATAACACTTTTCTTTCTTTGTCCCTTTACCTCCTCTTCTGCAGTTTCAGCTTCTTGCCTCAGCATTATTTAAGTCTGGCTCGGATTTCACGACTCTTGGTGAGTATTGTGTGTCAGAGGAATTACATGATGTTCCCTTTGATAATTGCCCTTAGTTTCTACTGGTTTTTATATCAAATGTTATAGTTCCTAGGAACATTGCAGGCTCTTTTCATTTTCAATATGCAAAGTGCCACTGCCCAGACATTTGAGAGATTATTTATAATGACCAGTGTCCAATGCCTCAAGCCCATATTTAAAACATCTGTCAACATCAGTGGTTTTAAACCAAATGCCTCCCTGGATCATTTTGTGTCTCTTATTACATCTGATCCTTCGCTGTTACCCAAGTAAACAGAAGCTTTGGTCAGAATAAAGCACCTCCTGTCATGTCACTTTGGAATCTCACAGCATGGCTACGGCTCTGTTTGCTGTGATAACTGCAATTCCTGGAGTAGTTTGGTTCGCTCTGTTCTCTGCAGAACGAGTTCTTTGGGCACAGTGTCAAGAGCGAAGAAAACAGTGGCGTGAAGGGCTGGAAACAGGAGGGCTGAGCCAAAGCCATGATTTGTTTTGCTGCTCTGTCCAGTTAACTCTTTAAGACAGCTCACAGATTCATCCTGGGTGAGCTATAGGAAGGCTACAGGCATTAATTACATCCTTGTAATGCTGGGGTGTCCTCAAGTCACTGAGCTCTTGCTGAGAGCATGGATGACTTCAGTTTTTGCTGGAGGCATAATTCTCATTCTAAGAAATTGAGGCAAAGAAAAAGCCCACTGCACTTCTGCCCTGCTGGATGAGGAAGCTCTGCTGAGTTCCTGTGGTTTGGAAGACATCTAGTTGACCCTATAAGATCAATTTTTTTGAAACAAAGAAAACTCAAATTTAAAAAAGTTGGATTTTTCATAGACTCATAGAATGGTTTGGGCTGGAAGGGACCTTCAGAAATGATCTCGTTCCAACCCGCCCTGCCATGGACAGGGACATTTTCCACTAGACCAAGTTGCTCAGAGCCCTGTCCAGCCTGGCCTTGAACACTTCCAGGGGTGGGACATCCACAAGTTCTCTGGGCAGCCTGTTCAGTGCTTCACCACCCTCAAAACTTCTCCCTAGTTTTAAGGATTTTAAAAGACGAATTAGTTCTTGACTCAGTACAATACTTTATCCAGATTTTGGCTTTACAGATAGCAGGATACATACGTCAAGAGATGCTTTGAAAATAAAACAAAAACCCCAGCCCTCCTTGATTTGATTAACGTGGTTTACTTTGATTAACTGAAGAGTAAGTTCACTGAATTAAAAAGGCATTCCTTTGAGATAGCAGCAATGGAAGTAATCCAAAGTGGAAGAAATCATTGTGTGGCTGCCCTATTGTTCTTGCTGATGGTTTAAGTGTAGGATTTGATAAACAATGCAAACCAGACCCTCCCCTGCTGGGAGGCAGCACTTCAGGAGCCAGTTTGCAAAGCTCCCTTGTGCCCAAATGCAGCCAGGTGAAAGTCCAGCGAGAAACTACTGACCCTGAGTTGGGAATCCTGTCAGCAGAGCTTGTCTCAAGGAAAACTCCAAGCAATCCAAGGAGCAGTTCTGGTTATGGCAGTGAAGATAATGAAGAAAGCCCGAGGACATAAGAAATGAGGCACCCAAATAAAAATAGCCACACGGATTTTGTTTTCTGGGACATCAGAGCAGTCCCCTGAGAACTCCTGCTTCCCCTGTTTCTTCAGGGCTATCAATGAGCTTGACAGGCATTTGTTTATTACTTTTTATGGCATTTTGATGGCAGTGCTGGCTTGGGGTGATATGATCTCTGTATATGTGCATGCAATAGTGGGATGGAGAGCTCGCAGCCTTGTTAGTGGAGGCAGAAGGAGCAAACTGTTAAAATCTACCCCAAATGGACAATTCCACAGCTAAACTGAGTGTTTGGGATTGTGAGGACTGACTTGCTTTCCCTTTTCCTTCCTCCCCCAGGATTTTCAGACGTTGACCACACGTATGCCCAGAGAACTCAGCTGTTTGACACGTTAGTCAACTTCTTTCCAGACAACATGACCCCTCCTAAAGGCAACCTGGTGGACCTCATCACGCTGTAACGGAGCAATCACTGGACACACGGAAGAGGGGAAAAGCATCCATTTTCAGTATTTTAATTTTTTTACTGCATTGATTGACTGCTGGGATGAAGTTAATATAGTAACCCCTAGGTGTTTGAAAGGGGTTTTATACTTGTATGGTGAATACCTGGAGCTTTTCCCTTGGAGTAGGTTAATAAAATGTAACTGACGTACTTCTGACTAAATATATATATTTTTTCTGACTTTGGATTTTGAGTTAGCAAATGTAAGATGAAAAGGTGGGGGGAAAAGAAAAAAAAATAAAACCCAGTCATGCAGTGATCTTTTTGCCTGTGGGGGAAAATTGAGATTTGTGAGTTGTCTAGGATTAAAGATGATGGGTTTTATTTTGGGTTTCCTGAAGAAGAGGGGGAAGAGGTTTTTCTTTCCTCATTTGTAGCTAGTCAGGATGTATTGCTTTATCCTACAGCTCCATCTTCAGCAGCTGAATAACTTGGTGGCAGGACACTGGCAGGCGTTGAGGTGATGTAATTTATGTCTTGAGTCTCGTACCCGCGGTGTGTCGCGGGAAGGCGAGCGCGCGTTCCAATCCGTCTGTCTCCTCGTCCCAGAGTCGTGCTGACAGTCGTGTCTAATTGCATCTGAGACTCCATCCAAACTGAATATCTACATCCCCATCTCCTGTTCTCTGGAGCCTTCCACTTAAAGCCAGTGGGAACCTCCAAGATACCGCTGGAAAACGGGAGTGCGGTCACTGTCCGCACGGGCCCCTTTTCAGGGATTGATATCTTTGCTGCTGTGCTCTTCCACTGAGAAGCCCTGTGGGTCCTCGGCGAGCCTGGCAGAACTGGGTCTTCCACCACACACACACCCAACCTCTGCAACCTGACCCTGGGTTGGGTGTAGGATTTCTGAAGCAGATTGTCCTCGTTTCCATGTGCTTCTGTGTGCGTTTGTCCGTGTGTCCGTGTGCAGGGCGTTGCTCCCAACAGCTTGTCTCCTTCCCGTGTAGTGCAGCTCACTTGTCAATGCATTTTAGACCTAGATCTGAATGTGAGGGAGGCCTTCTTAGCATAAATCTCTTTGAAAACGAGCTGATGCATATGTATAGAAAATATATTCTTCCTCGCTGAAAGCCTTCTTTATAAACACCGTAAGGGCTTGGTGCTGCACTGTGAAGTGGAATGAAGGACACGCATACCCAGCATTAGAAACTGTGCATTCGGTGTCAGCATTCAGAACACACTGGCAGATGTAAATATTTATATGAGACTGCAAAGCTTTCTGTCCAGCGGTGTTCATGCCAGTTGGGTATCACTGCTGCACCCGCTGTGGCTACACGGCTCCTGTTGAACTTGATGGAAGTCCTGTGTGTGCAAAGATGATTTGGACTCTTGAAATAAAGAGTTAGTCAAGTGTCTTTTTCAGAGCTCGAGTGTCTGCTTGCTTCGATTGTATTGCCTCTTTATCATGTTCTTTGTGTGACTTTTGTAGTCCTGGTACATTAGAAATAAATTAAAAAACCTCATACTAGTGTTTAATCACTTAGAAAGGAACAATATGTCAGAGGCCAGGCTTGTCTTCAGGGAGGACTGTACAAATGAAGTGTTTTTAACCTGTCACTTGAGACTGTTCAGACATTGTACACTTCAGTGGATGGCAAATCAGATGTCTGGGGAAGAATCCACTCGGTGTGGGAAGTGAAATCTGATGAAATTGTTTCTTTGGAACATGGCAGGTTTTTTTCCTATTGACATGGAAAGTTTTACATTGCTGCTGGGCTTTGTGCTGTGCTACCTGTGCTGAGGCTTTGTTAACTAACACAGAGTTCATATAGTACAATTGTAGATACCAGGGGAATATTCCAGCTGAGATATTGCTTCCGTTGAGATTGAACTAAACACTTTTAATGCAACCAGCCAAAATTTTGCAACCCTCTAATACTTAAAATTTGGTGCTGCTGTGCTCCTTTATGACTTGATCTCATTGCTTGTGTATCCTCAGCTTCAGTCAGGTGATACAATGCTCTTTGTGACAGTTCTCTAATTAACCAAGCTGTTTGTGAGCTGTTGTGTGTCCCCCTTGGAGGACTAAAAGTACCCAAAAGATCCACGTTGGTGGAATAGCCCCGCTGAGCAGACAGCAGAAGTTCAGGAACACCCAGAGCTGTGAATGGGGTTGCTGGTGAGCAGTGCATCGTGTCAGGTCTGATTTGTGTGACAGGAATTCGATCCAAACCCGTTGTCCTCCACGCCGGGGGTGCCTGACAGCCCTGGCTCCGTGTTTTGTAGCGTGGTGCAAATCAATGATTTGTCTGAGCGAGGGCAGCGTTGCTTCTGCAGGACTGACAGTCCCAGCTAACGAGAGCACTTCAGGATGATCAAATATTGACCTGCCTTTGTCCCGAGCAGATCGATGTCGCTCGCACCAGCACAGTTCATGGATTGCAGCTGGTGATTAACCGGCACAAACTATTTGCTCTGTGGTATTTGTTGAGCAGCAGAGGCACCGTGTGGCCAGAGAGGTTAATCCAAAGGGAAGGCTTCTTGTGGCTTTGCCAAGGGTCTTTTCCTTCTTCTGTGTTCTTAAAGCTAGGAGTCAAAATCAAATTATTTCTGTGCGTTGGTGTATGCTATGCTACCTGTTTTAAAATCTAATCAAAAATTCTGAGCAGTGAAGTATAAATTTCCCTTCAAATTCAGCCAGTTGTTGTCAGGCAGTGACACGGACAGTTTGAGTTTCATTGCATGCTGATCTTTAAAGATACTGGTGATATTCCAGGAAGGCATTAGATGTGCTCATTACAGAAAGCCTGAAATACAAACAGAAAAGAAACGCAGTGAATCTGAAAACAGGCACCTGAAAACGTTTCACAGCCCGGTGCATGCGAGGTTATAAATATCCAAGCTGTGCGTGAGAAGTCTTTGAACCTCACCATCGTTGCTTGCAGGCTGTGTCTGAGGCTGCTCTTTAGCTTAGACAAGACAAACATACTCTATTTGCCTTTAGGTTATAAGGTGACTTTGTGTATGAACTTGACACCACATAATCTTTGCACTACAGTGAGTAGTTTTATCTGTAAATTCTGTGTTAACTTGTAAATAAGGTATTGCTAAAGCGGCGTTCCTTGTCAGAGAGGGACTCACTCACGATGACTGGGGTCTTTAAGCCAAAGGTACAAGGTTCTGGTATGTCTTTTAAAACTAGAGGAGGTCGGGGTGGGGTAGACTTGATACAGACATCCAGACTTCAGTCTTGTTTTAGCTGTTTTAAAAATATCCTTTGAAATCCGTAAGTTTGGTTCTTCACTGACACTGACCCTTACTATATCCTTCGGTAGATCATCTCTTTGGAAAACAAGAAATTATTCTTTATATTGTTCCTATTGAGTGACACATTTTAGAGAAATCAAGCCCTTCAGAATTAATTTTTTGGTCACTTGGATTAGGTAGAATTAAGTGAGTTTGTTAATATTTGTCTTATACAACCCCTCATGGTAGTCACGAGGCAGAAGTTGTTAAGAGTTCTCCCAAAATGACTTCTCCAAGCATGTACTGCTCTTGCAAGTGTGACCCAAAATGTTGTCATGTGGCAGAAGGACTTTGTTACACGTTTTTGTTAAAAATGAGATCATAGCCACCTTTAGCCTCCTTTTTGCCTTTTTATTGTAAGGATCCCATTAATTAGTATTGGTCCTGGGAAGGCCTGAAGGGTGATGCAAAATGTTCATTGAAATTAACTGTAGTTTTTATCTTCTGGCTCTTTTAAAGATATTTGTGCTGTGTTTATTCTGATCATCTCTTCCTTTTGCTGAGTATAGCGAGGAAGGAGAACTTGGTCTTGGAAAAGTTCAGTTTGCCCTTTCCCTGGATGGCATCTTGCATGGGTAGTTAAGGTAGTCATACCCAGTTGTGTAAATAAACCCTGGAATTTGGTTTTTATTTGCCCAGGATGGCTCTGTGTGTACACAGGTACACGGTGGCTCAGGGATCAGGCTGGAGCTTCCTACCAGCACTTCAGTTAGCAAAATCGTACTCTTATTTTGGAAAATCAGTCTGGGAATACACAATTGTAAAAGCTTTTCTATGGCATTGCCTTGTGCAGTGGCAACTAGAGTGAAATTAGGAAATTTTCCTAAAGAGCATAGGAAAGCTTCCCTTTGTGAATTGTACTCGAGTGCCAGGGTTAAATGAAATAGCTGAAACTTTTTGGTTATTGATTATAACCTAGCCTGAAAATTCAATGATTACAATGTAAAGATTGAGGAGTCAGTAAGTAAATTAATTGGACCCATTTCTTTGCAGGAGGGTGGCAGAGGTGTGGGGCTGGTGGCCAGGAATTGCCACAGCTTCATCTGTGTGTTCCTTTCATCAGCAGCCACAAGTGTCCAGGGCTCTGTTAGATGTTTCTTCTTTCCAGAAGAAGAAACTCCTTGCAAAGCCAAGTAATGACTCTGGAAGAGTGTTCTCCACAGGGCTTTGTGGAACAGCTGTTTGCTGAACCATTTTCCTGATGTGTGGAAATTTTTCAAAGGGAGTTTTCTTTGTCCCAAAGTCGTGTGCTGATGTGGCCCTGCTGTGCCAGCCTGCACTGGCGAGTGATGGACCCAGAGCAGTGTCCTGAGGAACACTTCAAACTTGTCTGCTGCTCTTCCTGGGAGAAAGATGGGCATTAATGCTGCTTGTTTCAAATGCAGGAGGGTGGTAAGCACCTGGAACTCAAATACTATTCATTCTCTTGCTGCCTCCTGCATTTCAGAATCGAGAAATAATTACTTTTGAAGAGCTTATCAAGTGAACCTTGAGTAACTTCTGTACAACCTCCATCTCTCTGGACAGGCAGTAATTCTGCTGATGTAATGCTGTGCCACTTCTGGGGAAAATGGCAAAAATTATTAGATATGTTTCCATTCGGTCTCTTTGTTTTTAAAAGTGGAGAAATGTCTTGTGAAACCTTGAGTCCCCGTGTATGCTTTGAATTTTAGCTTATTAGTTGGCTCAGAGTTAAGGAATGTTTGGCTATTGTCAAGTGAAGTCCTGACAGTAAAAGCAGTTCATGTATGTCTCTGGAAGTGCTTGTGTTGTTTTATAGCTGTATTTATTACAGAAACAGAGGTGGACCCAGTTGAAAATTAAAATTATTGGTGTTTTGATTTAGGGGGAAGATTATAGAAACTCTGAGCTTGGCCTATTTTAATGAGTACATGTGTTAATTTGGAGACGGGTCTTATTTTGTGAGAGGAGAGTTTAAGAACAACAATATGACTTGTTCTTGATATAGATTGCTAGTAATATATAAGCTGTAAATACTGTTGAAATGTAAATGTGCTGTCAGAAGCTTGTTAGTGTATCTAAATGCCTGTGGGAATGCTAGACCTGATCATATCCTATCGTGGAAAAGGTTATACTGGAAATTATTCAAGTTGTGGTAATGGCTTATAGGCAAAATCCCTCTTTTACTGAAAGCTTCTATTATAATGAAAAGTTGGAGTGGAAAAAGTAGGTTTACTGTAGTGGAACCAGGATAACAGTCCATGGCTCAGCGCTTGGATAAATTGACTCCAGATGCTTTTGTCTGTAGGCAATGGATCCAAACGCGGTTTTGGAGTGGAAGCCAGTTAATGACCTGCTTATTGCTGCTGGAGAGCCCCATAGGAGAACCTCGCAGAGGATGCCAGCAGGTATCCTTTTGGCATTCCTGGCAGAGGTCAAGGAGCTGGCTGGAGTTTGGGGTGATCCACGTGTGCTTTGGTTATATCTGTAAACCTCTGAGGAGGATGCCGATGGTTGCGTGGGTTGTATAATTCCAGCTGTATGCCTTAGGTATGGAGCTCTGCAAGGCAGCATCTTCCCCAAGCACAGATCCTAGAGATAACACATTGCTGCTGTCTGCTTTGCTTTCATGGACTCGGTTTGATAGGGATGAACTCCAGATATTGCTGTGACCCAAATTCAGCGCTCTGCTTCCAGGGGAGCTGCTGTCAGTGCATCACCTCCATACCCTGAAATCTTAATTTATACTTGGTGCAGACACAGCTACAAGTTGCCTTGGCTTCCAGCTGTTTGCTGTAAGTCAGCAAAGCTTTAACTGATGACCTGGAGAGTGTGAGTGCTGGCAGAAGTCAGTCGACTGTTCAGCTCCAGCGTGGCATCACAGTCTGTTCCTGGGAACAGGGCTGTGAGTGAGCAGCTCAAAACTGGCTCTGTCAAGTTAGATTTTTGGGTTTGTTACTAATTTGAAAGGCAAGTCTTATGACAAGCAGATATGATGGTCAAAGCATGACCCCTTCGTTGTTCCCCCATTTATTCTGACTTTTCTTTCCCTGTGTGGCTGTTCACTGCTATTAAAATGCCTTCAGACTTCCCTGAGTTTAATGGATACCTATGGAAGAGTTAAAGGTTAGAGCTGCGTAGTGGTTATTGAGGCATCAGTTTCCCCACATCACATCATACTCCAGTTGCTTCCTTTGCAAGACCCCTTCCTGCTGCCTCTGAAACAGTCAGGAAGGATCCTTGTGATTGATGATGTTCTTTCCAGGGGTGTTTCTCATCCCGGGTAAGGACAGGGAAGCGTGGGAGATGATTTCCCACTGCAGCACACACTTATTTACTTGTGCCCTTCCATGACCCCACTTTCAGTGCTGGGATACTCCTTCCCTCCCATCTCAGGGTTTATTTTGTGTGGCCCCAAGAAGAAAAAGGTGATGATACCACCCCTTAAGTGGTCCTGGGTTCCTGCACCTGCTCTCATCATCCCGAATCTTTCCCTGCTGGAGACAAACAGCTGGGATTGGGGTATTTGGTTTATTTCTGCAGTGTAGCAGGGCAGAGGGAATGGGAAGAGAAATAGTCTTGGGGATAATACAGGGATGGCTCATGTGAGTAGCATGTGGTCTGTGTTTGTGTCAGGGCTTTGAAGAACTCTCCTAACCAGTAGCTTTGCTGTTTAGAGCTGATTTTATAATGTGAGCTGGATTCTCTGGCTCTTCTTCAAATGGGTGATGCAATATCAGGATCTTCTAGTCCTGGAGCTTCACCTCGAGCTTTGTCCCCCCTCCACCCAAAAGACATCAGAGAGAAGAATACAAATTTTACTCTCTCCACAGCAATTGCAAAGAAGCCAGTTGGGCTTAACCCTGCTCAAACAGACCAGAGGTGGTGCAGCACCATTGGCTTTTGGATCAGGTCTGGCTGCCTTAAGGGATTATTAAAACCTAAAAGTGTTCTGAGCTTTCTGATGAAAGCTGCCAGTTTGACTAAAGGAGATTAGGTGTTTTTTAATTAGCATGATGGTGGGGAGGCTAGACCACAACAGTGGCTCCAGTGGTTGCAGTCTTTTCCACATCCCAAATACCAATGGACAGGTTTTTCTCCCCACTGATGGGAAAATATACTTTAAATATCCTGACTTAGTAACCAAGGGATTCAATCAATTACTCAGTGTTTCACTAAATAGAGAAGTGCTGCGGTGTGTGAACAGGGTCTGTTCATTAAAAAAGCCACTTTGAGGTTGAAAAGTGATTTTTTTTTTTTGAGGTTTTGACAAAAACTCAGCTCTTAAAAGGGGAAAATTGAGGAGAACTATTGTGCTGCTGACTTTGTTTTCCTCTCCTGTGTGCTGTGGTCATCGGGAATGCAAACTAGAAGTGGAGGGGGGAGCATTGCCTTCATCTCCCCCTCCTCATTCCTGACCCTCCCGTTGATGTTTTGATGTGCAAAACACTTTTCACTTCAGAAGCTGCTGTGTGGGGTAGTGGAAAAGAAAACAAACCCTTTGTTATTAGTAGCTGTTACCATTTGCTAAAGCTGTATTTTCTGCTGTGTCTTCCAGCACTCCCTCCTCCACAGCAGGAAATGAGGGGGTGCTGGGGAGACCATAAGCCAGAGAAAAGAGCTTAATTATACAAACAAATGTGTTCGTGAGAGTCCTGGAGGCCCCGAACCACGCAGACCACTTTGCTTAGGGACAGAAATTGAAAGTCTGTGGGCTCATTCCCAGTTAATTGGAGGTGGCATTCCCATCCTTGTGGGCTGGTGGTGTTGTACATGTTGTGCACTCAGATGCTGAGGTGCAGAGTGTCTCGTTTTGGAAGTATTGAGCCTCGTTCAATGTTTGCCCTTTGAAACTGCTGCAGTCGCCCCTCGTAGGGGAGTTGGTGGCGTAGACAGGACGTGGGTGGCTTGGGGTCAAATATCAGTGGGTACCATGGCCTGCTTAGGGTGAGCTGTTTGTTGAGCTGTTGCCTCTACTCTGATGGTAGCACTGTAGTGTGTGATGGTTTGTTTGTCTGGACCTTCAGTGTTCATTATCTCATCCTCTGCACCCTCGTGTGGCCCCCAAAGGCTGGTTATCCCTCCGTAGTGCTGGAAGTGTGAGTGTCCACCCCCCGTCCACAATTTGAGCCTCTTTGTTCTGTTTTGGCACCCAGCTTGAAGCGTTTGCATCTGCACAGCAATCCTGCAGGCTCTGGTGTCCGTCTGAATTCCCTTTGGTGTCTGTCCTGCAGTTGTTGTCTCGGACACCTGAGCACAGGAGAGCTGAGCTGAGAGGTGTGGACAGCCCTGGGCTGGAAAGGAGCATCCATGGGGTGATGAAAGCTGTGAACTGCTCATGTGTTTTTATAGGCAAGTCAGATATTGACTGGTCCTGTGTTGAGCCCATGGTGGTTACAGGCAACTTCCCTGGTCTCTGGTGATTCCCCATCCCGCCCTTTTCTTTATGGATGATCTTTGTTCAGCCTGGAGTGTTAATTTTCTTCCTTGGCATAAATCATCTTTGATGATTTCTGGGTTGGTGTGTGAGCCCCATGCTGTACATAAATGAATGAGTGACACGAGGAATATCTACAAATGTAGTTATGTTGTATGTAATGTACATAAGGAGAGAATGTATTTTGTTCATTTTTTTCTTAATAAAAATGTATATGCTAGCAAGGGTGTCTATTTGAGATCTGTTCTCACATCGCTGCGGAGAATGGAAAAATGCATGTGAAGGTCTTGTGGTGGTGGAGAAATTGTGAAACCAGTGGTGCTTTATGTCTGGACCTGTTCCCTGATGTCACTGATGAGCTAAGTCAGTATCCCATAAATCCAGCGTGTTCCAAACATTCTCAAGAACTTTTACTGGGGAGGAACACAGAGTTAGAACATCAGCTGCTGATGTTCTAACATGTAAACTGCTGATTTTTAATATTTGACTTGAACCAAATTCTTTATTTTTTTTCTTTACATAAGCAGAAACTTAACCTGGAACAAAATGTTTTATTTTGGGCACTTGAAGGCAGAGACCGAATTGCCCACGCTGCTGCTGACCCTCTGCTGCCCTCGGGTGATGCTCTCCTGCTTTATGAGTGTGAGTTTGATTCCCTCCTCCACAGCCTGACCTGAGTGCAGGGAGAGGCTGCAGGCCAGGAGTGAGTTAGGGTGAAATGCAGAAATAAGGGTGAGCGGCCTTTCCCTTCCCTCCGTGAGCCTGAAGGCACTGAGAGCTCAAACAAGTGCTCTGCCTGTGGTGGGGGTGCTCCCACATCACCCCACCATCCCACCCCTCTGAGTCCTGTGGTTTTTAAATTAGAGAGGTTTTCTACTACTCTCCTACTTCCTTCTGCATGGGGAAAAATACAAACCCTTCCATGACTGGCTACCTTGAAGGGCTGGGTTGGTTTTGTTCCAGCTGGTCCAATGTTTTCCCATGGAGCATCTACAGAGCAGAAAGTTGTGGCCCTGGAGCACAAGCTCTGCCCTGCCCACCCCCTCCACACTCAACCAAGAAACGAGTCTTTTACATAAGAATGTTTATTGACAGAAATACATGATGCTTTCAAAATATATTTGTAGGAAAATGCAAGAATAATCTCTTACAATCCAGTTCCTCAGTAAATTCCAGTGTAAATCAGACTCCTGTCCCCGTGAGAGATGCTGCTACACACAGTATGTAAGAGCTCTAGTGTATGTGCAAGGTTCAACCTTGGGAATTAGGTTTTCCTTCTCCAATCCCTCATGGATTATGACTTTTGTGTGTCTTCTGTAGGCAACAGTCACAGTATGAACTTCATCGGCTGGGTTGTGGCACTGTGAGCGGGAGATAAAACGGTCCTAAAGTATTTACACATTTCCTCGTGAATCTGAAAATAGAAAAGTCTCTTGCAAGGACATCTGAGCTGCTTGTAAAGCTCTCACCGAAAGGTAAGAGCAGGAATCTCTTTGTACAACATGTGGGATGTTAAAGCTGTTTTGGGGGAGAGAAGAGGAAGCGCAGGGAGGGGAGGAGGGGCAGGGAGGGAGGAAATGCCTTGGTAAATTTTTTTTAAAATTTATTATTTTTGGTCTAACAATTATGGCTACGGTCTACGAAGGGAAGGGTTAAGGCCAAAGATGCTCATTGCTGCATTTCCTACCTGATTTTTTTTTTTTCCCAAAAAAGAATGTTCTCAACATAAAAAAAAAGAAGTACTGTTTTCTTTTCCTGTGGAAATAGTTCTTTTAAATAGGGGAAGGAAAATCTACCATAAAATATTAGTGGTTTAAAAATATGGTGTCTGGAAAAATAAATAAATGTACAATTCCTATTCAAATATAAATCACTATAAGCACTTGCTGAGCAGTTAATATCTTCACTGGTCTCTGCTCGGAAAGGTTTAAGGTTACTTGATCTCAAGCCTCTGTAGGGTTCTCTTGGAAAGTCTTTGGACTTGACTCATTAAAGCACTTTGGCACCTCTTTGCTGGGAAGGGGGAATCTTTAGGCACATGCCAAAGCCCGACCGCCTGGAGATGCCGTGCCAGGAGTGTCCCCGTGGCAGCACCAGCCCCTGTGTCCACAGCCTCGCTGCTGCCCTGTGTTTTCACCACGTTTATTCTCTGGGAAGGACAGAAATGTGAGGTCAGGGACCCTCTGCTCACCTCTCAGGGCAGCTGGGAAGCCAAGATGCTCACGGAAGCAATTCTGGATGCTGAGATTGGTTCTCTGAGCCTCGTGGCCACATTAAGGAGCTGAACTTGATGCTCCAGAACAGGGACAAAGCTGTGGCACAGGGTTACCTGGGTGAGAGGTGTTTTCCTGCTTCATGTCAAATTTTAATCCCCTACCAGAGTGGCCTTTAGCTTTTTCTTTCTTTTTTTTTTTTTTAATTTTTAATTTTTAATTTTTTTTAAAATTTTTGTTTTATTTCTTATTTCCTCTCCAAAATTACTTCCCCATAGTGCAGTGCACAGGTAAGTGAAGTGTGCGGAATACATTGCTAATGAATAGCAGGAATATTTACATACAAAAATATAAAGGTTTGAACACTTCAGACTCTGCCCTTCGGTGCAGGAGAGAAGGGGGAAGAGCCACTTGTGTCTTCTTTTAGCGAACCACCTCGATCCTCTCCTTCCTGAGTACTCCCAACTCGACCAGGCTTTCTCCAAGCTTCCCATTGCTTGGCTCTGCTTTTCCCCTCATTCAGGGCAGCCGTGGCAGCAGATCCCAATTGGGTTGATTGAGTGGCAGAGCCCAAAGGAAATCTCCCCATAGTGCCTTGGTTTGTGGCAAGCAGGGCAAGAGGAAGGGCCGTGCTCGGGCATCACTCTTATCTGCAGCTCCTGTGGTTTGCAGAGGGCCTGGGACAAGCACCACCCTCCTGCTGGGAGATGGACTCAGCCAAGTGACCTTCTGGTCCTCGTGTGCTGGAGGATGGACCCCGCTCTGATCCCTGCCTCTGCCAGGGCTGAGCTGTTTCACCAGAGCCAGAGCAAAGGTGTGAAACTCCCTCCAATCTTTTAGAGCCACTTAGGGGCTGTGGTGGGGAGTCAAAAACCAGAAATGGCCTCAGTTCAGCCATGTTTTTCTTCTCCCCTCTAAAGACTTCAGCAAAGGAAGACCTGGACGACAGACCAAGGGCTGCAGGACAAAGCTCAGTCCCAGCTTTGCTGCTGAGCTGGAAGTTGCTTTGCAGGTCTCTGTTATTTACTGGCTTGTGAAGAAGAGCTTGAGAGCGTGGACTGAGCTTTTAAACCTCGAAGGGAGGAAACACCAAGGACTGGACTGGTGGAAACCCCTGAATGCCACCAAGCTCCCTGGCTCCTGCTTCTGCTGCTCTTTTACCTCTTCTGCTGCTCATGCAGAACGTGACCACAAAAATCACAAACCATCGTGGTGCCTGTGTCCCATGGTCTTGTGGAGGATGGATGAGGGCTGTGAGATGTTGCTGTATAATTCCTGGAAGGCAAATGATCCTTCTGTACGGAAATGGAGCACCAGAACTGGGCTCCTGCACCACAAAGCCCCCAACATCACACCTGGGCTAGCAACCAAGGTGTCTCTCTTGGACTCCACACCCTTCCTAAGAGGGATGAACTCAAGGAATTACTCCTTTTCCTCTCCCTCCATCTCATCCTTTCAATAGAAGAAGCTCCTGCAGCTCTCCTGGTCTCCAAGTGGGCGCAGGATGTGTTCCACAGCCCT
The DNA here is from genome assembly GCA_013397565.1 of Ptilonorhynchus violaceus. NCBI lineage: Eukaryota > Metazoa > Chordata > Aves > Passeriformes > Ptilonorhynchidae > Ptilonorhynchus > Ptilonorhynchus violaceus. Next base: position 1,237,083 of record VZRJ01011160.1, on the reverse strand, counting down.
TGGCAGCAGGGCTGAGCATCACTTGGCACTGCTGCATCCCTCCTGGATGCATCCATTTGCCTGTGGCACAACAAGGGGCTCTTGTGCGTTTTAGCTCTGAGGGGAGGATGGAAACCGGATTAAAAACGAACAGGCTGTTCCAGCTTTTTCCACTCAATACCTGGGTGTCAGGGAGGGCAGAGTGATGACTAAACAGCGTGGGCCAGAGGAATTTTCGAGCTGTAATTGCCAGGTGCTGCTTTGCTGTCAGCCGTGCTCCATCTCCCATCCTATTTACTTTATTCCTCTTGATTTTTGAGTCACTCCGGAGCTGGAGGATGGCATGGTCAGATGTGGGATGGGAGGGACACGCTCGGAGGAGACACCAGCAGCTCTTCAGGAGCAAAGCCACGCTGTTTGGCCATGGCTGGTCAGGTCTGGCGTGGGAGGTGGGTGGGGGATGGAGGATGCTCGTCCAGATGTGGCCACCGAAGTGGCTTGTGTTGACGTGCCCCGGAGGTGTCTTCTCATGCCCTTTTCTCTTCCATCCTGCACCCCGTGTGGTGGCATGAGGGGCCATGATTAGTTCATTAAGGGATTTTCTCATTTTTGGGGGGATTTTTGCCTTATTTTGGAGCTGTGTGGGTGTGTGTGTAGGGCTTATGGGTTTTTTTTTGGGGGGGTGGTTGGTTTTCACTTGATTGAGTTCTGTATCCTATAAATGCGTGTCCTCCTCTTCCTCCAGGTCCTCCTTCGTGAGGGTGTCCAGAGGAACGATCCAGCTGTCCCCCAGCTCACCGTTGAGGTTCACCTTCTTCTCCTGCATTTCGGAGGAGGTCTCCATCACCTCCAGCGTGGGGTTGTCGTGGTAGCCGTTCTCCATGGTCTGCAGCTCCTCGGTCAGGCGCTGCTACGAGGAAAGAAAACCAAAAACCCCACTGAAAAACACCTCGGCCACACTGTAAGCGTCACCTCAGGGCTGTCACCTCCCAGCCACCTGTGACAGCTGCCCCATGTCAATTTTTATAACTACATACAGAAATTTTCATGGTGAGGTTGAGGCGGGGGGCAGCGAGGGGGTAGCATGGAGCTGGCAAGAGGGAGACTCTGCTAATGATGGGAAGAAGGAAAGAGCAGCCAGAGACGTGGAAAACCTCCAGGAGCAGCTGCCAGCTTCGGTTTGTTCCTCCCAGGACCTTGGGAAGAGGTTGAGCATTGCTGCATCCCAACTCCTGCCTTCCTAGCTCAAATCCACTCTTCCCCTCCCCTTCCTTCCTGCCCCCATCCTTTTTTAGTTGCTTTATTATTATTCTCTTCCTCGACTCGGGGGCAGCTCCCACCTTGCGGAAGCTGCCAGCTCTTGCACATCATCCCTCCCCATTCTGGAACTCTCAGTGGAAACCAGGCAGGGAAAGATGGAATCAGGCACTTTATCACCCTGGTCCTTTGGTGTGATGTGCTTCACGCTCCGACTCAGTCATTCATCCCTTGGCAGACCCCCCACCCCCATCCTAACTTTGCATCCACCTGGGCTCCTTCATCCCAGTCCTTCCCTACAGGGATTCAGTGGAGAACTGCAGTCCTTGGTCAGCCCTTTTTGAGACAGCAGAGCTCTCAGTGGGGAGCCTATCCCTATATTTCCCTGGAAGGATTCAGAGGGGAACTGCAGTCCTTGGTCAGCCCTTTTTGGGGAGCCCTGTTAAAATCTGCCTGGATTCACAGCTTGATCTATTACAGCACTCCTAGTAAATGTCAGGAGACAGGCGTGGGAGGGAATCCATGGAGAAGGAGAGGGATGGAGAAGCAAAACCGCAGGGCTTGGCGCTAGCAGAGGGGCTGCAGAGGCGCTGCCGGGGGTCCCCTGTGCCACTTGTGGCAGAGGGGATGTGGGTGGGGATCGTGGGATTCTCGAAAGCAGAGGGCACACCTGGGCTCTCCCGAGGGCTGCTTCCCTGTGGGATTGCTGCTCCAACCCCCGGATGGGTGGATGGATGCTCGGGCAGCGCTTTCTCCCGCCGTGGCCAGGCACCCTCCAGCCATGCAGCGAGGGCAGGGAGGGCTTTAAAGCTGGGCTTTAGTCCTGTTAAAAGCTACTGGGCCCTACCAAGCGCCGGAGGTGAGAGCTGGGGGTGTTACGGACGCGGCGCCCGCCCCTCCGATCCCTGCGTTGGAACTCACATTAAAGATCAGGGCCACATGTCCATCATCAAACCCGGGGAGATCAGGGTGGATGTTCTGGGTATTTTCCAAGGTAAAACAACAGGGAGGGAGGGGGGGAGGGTTGGAGGGAAAAAAAAAATAAAATAGAAAAAAAAAACAACTTTGAAGTCATTTTTGGAAATGAAGCAGAAGGAGAACAAAAGAAACCACCCGAAAACAAAGCCAGGAAGGAGAAATGTTGGATTTTTGGAACTGGCATCCCTTGCTTGGGGTTCGCTACTTTACCCTGTGCCTGGTGGGAATTTACCTCAGGAACATCCAGCTGGGACTGGTACCTGTTCCTCTGCACCAGGTTATTTGAGGGACACATGTTCCCATCGCTAAAAATACCCTATTTCTACCTGTTTCCTGAACAACATGGGGCGTGTTATGCTCTTCTCTGTCCTTGCTGGGATGTTTTTCACCCCAACCAGGGAAATTTCATGCAAGGGATGATGAAACCCTGGAAGCTCCACGGGGACCACAGCGTTTTAATTTTTAATATTGAGGTCAAATATTTATTGAGGTCTTGCATCTTCCCCTATTTCTTCCCAAAAAATCACGCCTGGTAAGTACAAACAAGTCTGACATTGGCATTGGTTTGCTCTTCCCTCCCTCCTGTGTTCACCTACCTTGCACTGTAAATATTTAAAGCAAAAGCTGCTTTATCCCTCGATTTCCTGCGGGGCAGAGGTTGGAATCACTGAGGAAGGATGAGCTGGTCCAGGGGGAAATGATTTGAAGTAAGAGTGAAGTAGGTTTGCTTCTGCATCGGGAGGGTGGTTTACCCTGATTGCATAATCTGATTTCATAATTATTTTCCCTTTCTGTTTCTGTCTGTCCCGGAGCTAAACCCTCAGCAAGAGCAGCTGGGACCAGGGCAAACCTCGGTGCCTCAGGGCATGGGAATGGCCAGTCCTTGCTGGAGGATGCTACACTAAAATCACCCAGAATTGCTTCCTGAGATAAAAACTACATTATTTTCTTTTCTCTTTTTCCATTATTTTCTCTTCTTTCTTAAATCTTGCTGCTACTGCTCTGAAATTTGGCCCTGGCCCAGCTCTTGCAAAGGCTGAGCCCTGCGGTGTCGATGCCCCTCCTGCTGACGTCCTCTTTCCTCCCTGCACACAGGGAGGAAAACAAATTAAGCCTTGGGCTCCGTGGCACCCCTGGGGGTGATTCTGGGCACCTAACCCAGCTCCACTACTCGGAAAAATATTTCAAGCAATTTTTGGGGGGTGCATAGGTGCTTTTGGAGTGGGGTTTGGCTTTGAGAAAGCCTTTCTTGTCAAAATTACGACCCAGGGTGGTGGCCACTGGGCAAACCAGGATGTCTCCACCAGCAGAGACATTGATGATCCTCATCCCCTGAAGATACCTCTGGGATGAAAAAGGTCCCAGGGTACCTGTCCCACCCTCCTGCCACCTTACCTGGTCCTTCTTTTGGGAGAAGCGCTGGTGGCAGCAGCCATAGATGGCGGCGATGAGCAGCAGGGACCCGGCCAGGGCGACGATGGTGATGATCAGGGGGGTGCTTAACTCGTCGTTGATGACCATGTCCCCCTCCATTTTGTCTGAGGTGATGTTGACAATGCCAAGCTGCCACAGAAAGGACAGGTCAGGCTCCTGTGCCACCCACCTTGGGGCACATCCACGGGGCAGCTGCACCGTGACCAGGGACCCACTTACCTCCTCTAACTTGTCCTTCTTCTCCTTCAGCTCCTCGAGGACTTGTTCAGGGTCCAAGGGAACTGGGGGAAGAAAGAGGCTTCAGTGAGCACGAGGTGGGGAGGGGCAGGTTGTGCCACCATCCCCTGGTCAGTGGGGTGAGCCCCTTTCTGGAGAAGAAGGATGGAGATGTGTGGGGATGAAGCCAGCCCTTGCAGGTGCTTCACAGACAGACAAGGAGCCAGGATCTCTTTTGGAAAGGGGACAGCCCCAGAGCCCCCAGTCCGCACCATCCCCAGCTCCAGGGGGCTGGGGGCATCTCCCGTGGGTGATTTATGAGCAACCCCACTGCGGGGCTGTAACTGGTTCCTCAAGGATTAGTCCCCAGTGCCTGGGTGTCTTCCCTGAGGTTGGGTGTGGAGTCTGGACCACCCACCCAGCCCCTGCTCTGATGATGATGATGAGGAGGATGGAGCTCAGGCCTTCTTCCCCTCGTGCTAGGAGAGCAGGATGTTTCCATCTGCCCAGCACCCTGATCCTAAAGCAATGTTTGGGTACCTCCAGGCTGAGCTGGGTTTCCCAACAGGGCTCTGACATGGGCAAGAAGCTCCCCTCTGTGGGCCTTTGGGGAAGAATTGGAACTGGGCACTCGATTTTAACCACCTGGGAGGAATTTTTCCTCTTGGAGACTGGTCCCTACCTTGACTTATCATGGCAAGGGATCTGGTGCATTCCTTGGGGCACAAAGCTCATTTCTGGGATCACTGTGCCTCTCCCAAGCCACCAGGATGGCATAACCCAAGCAACGGAGCCCCTTGGCCAAGCTTTGGTAGCCCTGAGGACTCTGCCAAGCCTCCAGCTCCAGGGTCCCCAGTGGCAGTGCCATCCTGTCCCACTGCAGGAGGAGGTTGGGATCATACTCACGGTGCAGGACCACCCGCACGGCCCAGTGGCGGGAGGGGCGCTGGCAGCTCATCAGCGTCACCGTGCACTGATCCCTGGTGGCGTTGAACGTGCGCTGGGCGGTCGAGCAGAAGCTCTCAAAGAAGGAGACGTTGCTGCTGTCATTCTTCCACTGATCCTGTGGACACAGCGAGGGTCAGCACTGTTCCCCCACCCAGGGACTACCCAGGAGCATCCCGCCCCACGGCCGGGGATGCAGGGTGTCCCATCCTACAGAATGACCCCTTTCAGGCTGGATGTGGCACTCGGTGTGTCTGGGTGACAGAGGTGGTGTTGGGTCACAGGTTGGACTCGATGATCTCAGAGGTCTTTTCCAACCGAATGGATTCTGTGATCTTCCCCCATCCCTTTGCGCTGCCCGGCTGCTGCCGGCCCTCCCAGGGAACAGGAAAAGTTTAAAAGTAGTTTCTTTACAAGAAGCTGAGCTCTTGGCTGCCGTTCCTCACCGGGGCCCTGCACCAGCCTTATCTGTGAGCTGCAGCTTTCGGTGTTCCAGGAATAGCAGGTCCCTGAGGGAAGTGGGGCGGGGGAGCTGAGGAGGCCGGGGGGCCACAGCAGGAGCAGGGCAGGGCTGTGCAGCCCCACAGTTCCCCCACAGCATCTCCAGCCTTTCTACTCTCTGTCCCCACCAACACGGGTCCCTGTCCTGCCCACAGCTCTGCAGGGAAGAGCAAAAGAGGGTGTTCTGCCTTTGGATTGAAACACAGAATGAATCACAGAGTGATCTGGATTAGAAGGGACCTTAAACATCACCCAGTTCCGAGGGGCAGGAACACCGTCCACTATCCCAGGTTGCTCCAAGCCCTGTCCAACCTGGCCTTGGACACTTCCAGGGATGGGGCAGCCACAGCTTCTCTGGGCAACCTGAAGCATCCCTGGAGAGGTCAGCTTGGTCAGTGCTGGAGGGATGGTAGAGGGGTGGATGGAGCCCACTGAGGTGTTCCTGAGGCTTTTTGCTCGATGCTTTGTGGCAGCTGGGAGCTCACTGAGGTACAGGGGATCACCCTCCTGCATGCAGAGATCCTGATGTGTGGATGTGGCACTAAGGGACATGGTTTAGTGGTGGATTTGGCAGTGGATTTGGTTGGACCTGATGATCTTAAGGGGCTTTTCCAACCTAATTGATTCTATGCACAGACCTGGCCAGACAGTTCCTCTATGAGAAGTGCTCTATATAGAACTCCTATATGCACAAGCACTGTGTGCACAAGTACTTTGTGTGCAGATGCTCCTGTGCGTGAAACTCCTCAATCCGTGCTGAAATAAGCTGCCTGGCTGGGAAAGGCTCTGCTCCTGCCTGCTCCATCATCCCAAACCTTCCCCTCTCATTCCCACACCACCCTGCCGGGTCCCACTTGCACCCGTGGCCGGCAGCATCCCACTTGCTGCACCACAGGGATGGGAGCTGCCCGGCCCAGGGACGCACCTAATCTCACCCCATCTTATCTAAATATTTGGGAAGCAGCAATGGAGACAGGATGCACTTGCCGGGGAGGAAGACCGGCCCCAGGTCCAGTGCGAGGGTGAGCTCAGCATCGTGAGGCCCCTGCTGTCCTGGGAGCGGCCACTGGCCCTCGCCTGTCCTTTCGCTTTGCACCGGGAGAAACTTCCCCTGGGCCCCTCTGGGGGGTTGTACCATCCCAGGTGCGTCCCTGGGAAAAGAGCTGGATGGGAAACCTGCCCCCAGCCCTGTGCCAGGGCAGCCCGAGGGCAGCCCGACAAGGCGAGGCAGCATTCCCTCGGAAAGCTGGTTCCCAGCAGGACAGGGCGGAGGGGGCTGTAGCTTGGTCGTGGCGGTGGTTTTATCACGTCTGGACGCTGGGTTGTGCTCCTACGCTTGGAATGTCCTGTGATTTATCAATCCCTGGCTGTGCAGCACTTTCTGCTCGGCACAGGCAGGGAAAGCCTCTGCTGCCTCCCTGCATCCTCCTTCCCCAGGTTTTGCCGCAGCTCTGCTTTCCCCCAGCCCTGAAGAACCCGCTCCTCCTCCTGCCACCCCACGGGGCGAAAAAAGACCCTTTTTTGGGGTGGGGAGGGAAATGGGATGCGAGGCTAAAACCCAACCGAGCACTGAAACCACTTCGCTGCCAGCTGGTGAGCGGTGCCTAAACCCCTTCACAGGCTGAACTGGAGGGATTGGCCCTTTCCAGGGTGTGAGAGGGGCAGGTGAGGCCGCTGGGCCGGCAGGGATGCCCCGGCGGCGGTGCCGTGGCCCTGGCAGCTCCCGCTCCGCGCCCGGAGCCGCTCGCATTCCTTGGCCGGAGTTGACAGGCGCTGCCGAGCAGCTCGGATCCGGTTCCCACACTGGCGGGGACCTAAAACTAACATCCCCGAATGAGGTAACAGCACTTGAGTCAACAAACCAGCCCCGCCAGCTGCACGGGGCGAGGGGGGACCGCGACCCTGCTGGGTGAGGGAGTCCCTCCGCCTGCTGCAGGGACTGTCCTGTGTCCCCGGACCAGTGGGGGTCGCACAGCAATTCCCTGGGTTTCAGGTTCGAATGATCTCGCTGTTGCTTTTGCATCCCCCACTGCAGCAGGTTCTGGTGCTCCCCAGTATCCACCCACTCAGATCCTTGGGCACATCCGTGTCCCAGTGGTGGACACGATGGAAGAGGAATCCTGGATCCCTGGGAGATGGACACAGGGTTGTGTGGCTCAGCCACAGCTCAGGCTACACCAACCACCTCTGATATCAGCACCTCTTGCTTCACCTAACTCGAGTTGGGGTTGGGATGAGGAGCAGAGCATCCATCCCTCCATCCATCCCTCCATCCATCCATCCATCCATCCATCCATCCATCCATCCCTTGCAAGGCAGGAGCAGCCCAACTGAAAATACATTTGTGAGCCAGACCTTGGGAGAAGTCCTCCTATGGAACACGAGGCACCAAGCTAATAAGGCTTATTAAAAAACTCATTAATATCCTGCTGTAATCAAAGGAAGAAGAAGGGGGTGGGGGAGCATGGACCAAACTGCTCAGCGCTGGTTCAAAGCATCACCCAAAGAGGAAATATGCAGGGAACCAACCAGCCTGTGAAACACCTACAGTCCACAAAGTGGTACCAGCTGTATAATTTGGCCTTTTTTTCCTAGGATTTATAGTTTGAGTTCCTTTATTTCTGGAGAAACTGAGGTGTGGTGGGGTGAAATGTCTGCAATTCCTGAGTTCAGTCCCAACTGTTTGCTGAGGTCCCTCCATCACCAGTGCTGCCCCACCAGCCCACCTGTGCACGGGGTGGGCGGCTCTGCAGTGTCCTCCCCCTTGCCCTGTGTGATCCAGACACGTCCCCCACTACTGGCCCCCCACTGGTTGCCCTTGATGCTTCCCTGGCTTCTTGCTGATCTGAATTTTTAGTACAACGCCACCCCGACTCTGGCTTGTTCTCGGCCCAGCACTGGAGCTGTTTCTGGAACACCCCTCCTTGTAGCACACACTTTCCTGTTTTCCCACGGGTTGTGAAACGCAGAGGATTTTTTCACTTTGCTTGTCAGGATTTGGCTACAGACGTGTTTACCGGGCCTACAAAGCAGGGAAACCAGATAATGCCATTTCTCCGTTATCTGCTCGGCCTGGGAGGCATAAAATTGGTTGCAATTTTCAGGAATACGACGAGTGGAAAGTTGAGGGCGAGCGGGTGGGAGGTGTTTTGGCAGCCGAGGAGGGCGATGGGATGGGAGGATGCGCCCTTGCAGCCCTGCAGCCTTTCTGCGGCTGTTTTGGGGCATAATTGGCATTTTGTGCTAACAATGCTCTGGCTTGTTATTACGCCCAGAGGAATCAAAGGGAAACAGGGAGGGAGACTCCCTGGCTCGCCAGCTCCAATGCTCCGTGGCCCTGGAGCGGGCACGGGGGAGTGATGGACGATGGCAAGATGTGGTGTCTGCCCACTGGTGCTTCCCAGCCTCGCCATCCCTGCTTCCAAAAAGCATCCCAGCACAGCTCCAAGGGAAGGACAGCAGCTCCAGGCAGAGCATCCCAGGGGTTGGATGGAAGCGTTAAACACCAGCACGGTCTTTAGTCCTTTTAGGCTCCAAAATTGGATATTGTTATATATTCAATATAAAACTCGATGAGAAGCTTTTCCAGCAAAAACTGGCAGCCATGTCCAGACATTGCACGGGGAAAGGGATGGTCTAGGGAGGGAAATCATGGAAATAAGGTGTCTCCTTGGAATCATCCTCAGTGTTAAGAGCAGCGCCACTGAGAACATCGCCATTTCTGCAGGTGTGTGGGCAAGGCTGCTATGGAGAGGTCCAAGCCCTTTCCAGGGCTGCCAGGCAGGGCCACCACCAAGGCACAGGGAATTTCAGGAGCTGCTGTGGTCAGTAGCTGCATTCACAATGGATCTCAAGGGGTTTTATGAACACAGTGTGGCTGCACTTAAAGGGTTCCTTCCAACTTGGCTTATTCTGTGAGTCACTTAGTGACAGGACAGTGACAGGACAAGGGGGAACAGTCTTAAATTAAAAGAGGAGAGATTTAGATGAGATATTAGGAAGAAATTCTTTACTGTGAGGGTGGTTAGCCCTGGCACAGGTTGCCCAGAGAAGCAAGCTCCAGGCCGCTGTGCTTCCCAGCTGCTCTGCAGTTGGATGTCATCCTACCTCGGTGTGAGGTACAAGATCTCACCAAGTACACAACATCTGTGGAGGAACACCTCATTTCTTTCTTAGGTTTTGGGACAAAATTCCAGCCCCTCAATTTAGGCAAAAAGCTTTCCCGCTAGCACAGGGAAAAATTTCACTCTTTAAAATTTCCCATTTATTTTTCTGTAAGACCTCTGTGGTCACGGCAAGTCCTTCTACTTGAAGAAGGCCACACTCTTCTCCTCCTGCCACATCCCCCACTGGTGACACTGCTGAGTGTGGGCTTGCATTCACCCTTTTACATTGGTTGCATCTTACTTTGACGAAATCCTCTCGTTTCTGAGCATTTTCTCACATGCTCAGAGCACCACAGGTTAAGAGCTGACCTCCAACAGCTGCTAATCCATGGAAGTCCATAAAGGTGGTACTTACACAGGTTTTGGGTTCTTTCAGATGAATGGTGGGCCTGATACCTTGCACCTGTTCTTCACATTCGAACTGGAAAGAAAGAAGAAAAGCAACTCTCAGTGGTGGACAGAGGTTGGAAGGACAGTTGGTCACCGATACAACAGCCCATCCCTTGTTTCCTGGGAAAAGAGACTGATCCCCACCTGGCTGCACCCTCCTCAGGGAGTTGTGCGGAGCCAGAATGTCCCCCCAAGCCTCCTTTTCTCCAGACTGAGCCCCCCCAGCTCCCTCAGCCGCTCCTGGGGCTCCAGACCCTTCCACTGGACACACTCCCCTTCACCTCCATCCTCCATATCTCTTCACTGGAAAGCTACAGGGGAAAGGGGTGGGACTAAATGACCTCTAGGGATCCTTCCCAGCCCAAACAGTTCTATGATCCTACAACCTGGAATTACTTTGCTGGCAGATCTTTCTCTCTCTGACACAGAAACAGCGAGAAGAGCCACAGACTTCACGTGCACATGGGATGGCAGCTAAATTAACACCACTGCAAAGTTCCCACCTTCCCATTTTGGTGCCATTACCGTATTTTGGAGAGAAATGTTGGGGTGCTGTTGGCCAGAACTGCAGCTCCCTGTCTGGTCTGTCTGGTTCCCCGGGGCTGGGGCCGGTGGCCGGGCACTGGCGGGGCCCAAGGAGGCACTGGTGGGTTTGGCTGGTGCAGATCCAGCATCGTGGGTTCTCTGGTCTGGGTCCCCAATATGCACCAAAAAAACAAGCAGACAGACACTGACACAGTATAGAGGACACAGCAATTTGTGATCAGCTGAAAATCAGTTTTCAGCTCCAGCCCCCCCTTGAAGCTCGTGGCAAATGCTGGAGAGGCTTTCGGCTGCTTCTTTAATTTTCTTATTTTTAAATTAACTTCGATATGGAAAGAATATAATTACTGATTTTATTTTCTGCTGCTGAAACCCTTAAGAGTGTTCTGGAGAGATGAACCTAGGGCCATGAGGTTGTGTGTGGGCAGCTGGGTAATCCCTTAGAAGTATGGGATGACCCTCATTTCACTTTATCTGGGGTGTCTTCCGTGGAGATTCCTCAGGAGAGGCAGACCTGGCTACCCAGGATCTCCCAGCCACCTCTGTTAGGAGGGGATGTAATGCCATCACCTCTGTTGGCTGCACCCCCATGGAAAAATTCCAGGGTGACAAGCTTAGAAGTAGTGCCTGGTTCTATGGGAGACAGCCTGGGATGTCCTGCCTGCTACACCAGAAGGGCACAAGTCCCAAATCTACGAGCCCCATGCAGGTGTCTGATACCTGAGGTCACCTCCGAGGACTTGGTTCAGGTCTGTAGCATCTCAGAATTATTTATGCAACGGGAGTAGTGCAAGGAGCACAGCGGCCTCCTGCCTCCCCAGATCCCTTTGAAGACATGGATCTTCATCCCTGGGTTCCTAATTGATCCTTAAGTGGTGACAAAGAGAATTAAAATGCCACAGGATGTTCACAGCCTGTTTGCTTTTGGGACTCCTGCCTCTTCCACAGAAAAGACGAGGGATATTTCTCTCCCAGACACATTCTGAAGGCTCCAAGAGAGAATTAATTCCAAAGCCATCTGTTTCTCATGCATTCTGTCAGCTATTTATTAAATATAAAGGGTTTTTAGACCTCTTCAGGCTTAATGCTTGAGGCCAAATTTGAATTAACATAATTTTATACATCATCCTTCAATGGAGAACAATCCTGTGGAGCAGGAGGGGAAAGAAGGAAAAAAGAAACATCCTTCATGAAAATACCCATTTCACCTCATTCCTGCCCACACACTGAAAACATGACTTGAGGGAAGCCAGTGGAGATGGTCCTGCTTTAATACCTTGGCCCATTTAGTGATGCCAACAGCTGGAAGGCTGAGGGGGATGGAGATGGTTTTTGGGTGGCTTCTGTATTCCAGGTATCTGGAAACTGGGTTAGGAACAACATTCTCCAGGGGAAGGTAAAGGGCTTCAGTGTCTTCACAGCTTTTATTCAGAGCCAGCCAAGTCTGGAAGGCTCCATGAAGCCCTCCCAGTCCCACAGGGTGATGACTTCCCTGTAAATGCTACCAGACAAAATGCCAGTTTGGGAGGCCACACTGTGCCTCACCAGGGCACTTAGGAACTCACACGAGTCTGTAAAGCTCCAGAGGTCAGGGAAAACACATTAATGGTGTCCAGCAAGGTCCTAAACAGCACGTGGACACTCACAACGCTGCTTAGACAGGAGGCAGCAGCCAAAGCCCTCCCGCAGCAGTGATGAACGTCCTACCAAAGTCAGACTCTTCAGAGGTTGTAAACTCGAGAGTTTAGCCACAAAATCTCCTTAGTCATCTAAAGCTCATTTTCTGTGCAAGCCCAGACAGCCTTCCCTAAGCTGTCAGCTGCAGCAGGGATCTTCCACAGGCAGCATTCCGGGGGCTGTCTGACTGTGTCCCCAGCTCGTCACCGCTGCTCCCGTCTGTGTCACTGAGGATCGAGTCACTGCAGTTGATGGTGCTTCAGGCACCATTTGGTCCATCCAAAAGCCAATGCCTGCGCTTTGCCAGTTGATTCATTCCTTGAATTTCTCTGACTGCATTGACTCGACCTCCAGTAAGGACGACAGGGACCTAAGCACCTGCTTGTCGCACAGACAACTGCGCTGGAAAGCCCTAAAATGAGACAGGGTGGTGACAGCCCATAATGGCAGGAGGTGTTTAGGGTAGCCAGAGGAAGAGACCACAAAAAGGCCTCCCCAGCACAAGAAACCAAGGCTCCTGTCTTCTGTTACCTGCTCCAGAAGTCGGCATGGTGGCTGCCTCTGAGGTGTTATCAGGTGCTGCTGACACCAGAGATGTTTTAGTGGTGTGGGGGGACGGGGATCCCATCGAAGAGGTAACAGGACTTTTGGCGCTTCCAGGTCTGGCGGGAGAGGTCGTTCCCTGGGCTGAAGAAGGACGAGGCTCCTTGCTGGCACACGGGGGAGGAGAGTCAGCACAGTCCTTGGCACCCCGGGGAGGGTCTGTCCCCAGCATTGTGGTGCTCACGGTGGTGCTGGGCAACTGATCCGAAGGCTGGGTTCCCTGAGGCTGTGTCTTGGAAGGGGATGTGGCAGAAGCCCCTACAGCTCCTGAATGGCTGCTCGTGTTAGTGGGGACGGGGTTTGCAGCAGAGGTGGGGGTTGCAGTGGGGGTGGCCGCCGAGCTTCCCAAACTGCCTGTAGGACCATGGAGCTGTGGGGCAGCGGTGGATTTCGCATCAGAGACGGCTGTGGGGAGGGTACCGGGGCTGGCTGAAGGGCCGTCCTTCCCAGTTGTGTGGGATGGTGCGGCGGTGGGAGGCAGTGTGTTCACAGAGGCCTTTGTGGTGGGGATCCCTACCGCTGTGGCGGGTGACAGCGCAGTGGGGGACGGTGTCTGTCCAGGGTTGTTTGTAGGGGCGGTGTTTTGAACAGCGGTGGCTGCTGCCACCACAGGAGATGGAGTGTTTTCTGCCTTGGCCATAGAGGTGGCCGCTTGGGCTGTGGCAGGTGCCGATGCAGGGGCAGATGTTACGGACCCTGAGTTGCTTGTAGTGATGCTTGCCTTGCTGGCCTGTAGGGTCAAGGTTTGTGGTGAGGTTCTAGCATCTGGATCATCCTGAGAGCTGACACCTGGGGGAAAGTAAAAATGCCAAGGTAAACTCTGAACTAAGGAAATTGCCCTTGGTTTCCACCCAGCACAGGTATTTGTAGAAATAAACACTGACATAAACCACCCATTCACTCAGGGCTTGCCTCGTGCTCTCTGAACTCATATCAAATTCCACGTTCTCGTATCAGTGTGTCCAGCAGAAAGTAGAACAGAGGAGGACCAAGAGGAGGAGACCTGAAGAACCTCCAAACGTAGTCAAACTCACAGGACTTCAGAGTGAGAGCAGGAGGACAAGACCTGCTGGTTCCCAGGATGCAGGCTTCCCTCAGATGGGAGGTCCACCAGCTTCCATGCAAAGCCCTGCAAGTGATTCCCAAAAGAAAGCAGATCCAGCCCTTGTAAGGGGGCAGCCAGGGATGCACTGATTGCATTTGTCCCTCTCTGTTACGAGGGTCTCTCACATCCCCAAAGGGATAAGGCAGCACAGAATCACAGAATCATTAAGGTTGGAAAAGACCTCCTAGATCATTGAGCCCAACCAATTATCTCACATGATCGCTTACACAGAAATCTGCGGTTGGTTTCTGAAGAACACTTTAAACTTTCAAATGATGAAGCTGTTTCTCACTGGGGGATGCGGCTGAAGGACAACTTGCCCGACAAGAGAGAACTCTCCCACAGCAGCGAGCTCTGCAATGTCCTGCAATGCCAGAACTGGGTATTTTCACTGCTAAACCAGTATAAAATCTTGGGTCTGTTTTTCTATAATCACTGCAGGAGCTCCTTCAATTGCCACAGAGATAATTTCCCCACGTGCTGACCACCAGTTCTGGGCTCTTGCTCAAATGCACCCCAGGAAAGGTTTGACCAATTTTTCACCTTTCATGAACCATGGGGTGCACTGAGCCACTTTATCCATGGATCTGTCTGGAGTCAAGGCAACAACCTGATTTGGGGAGAATGTTCTTCCATTTGGGGGCTCTGCTGAAGAACTGCTATTTTTTTTTCCCCCATGAAGCACTCATATATTATTTCCAACCCTCCAAAACAGGAGTCACACTTCCAAGGTTTGATTTTTAGCCTGATGCTGCTCTCCAGAGATGGGCTTTTTTCCTCCATGCTGGCACACAGGCAAAGTATCCTCTTACAGATGCACTGGTTGTGCATCAAACATCTGATGAAGCTCAAGTTTCTGATGGGAAAATTTAACTCCACCATGTCAGGACCTGGCTTGACAAGGACCTGGGAAGTGGGATTTGGGATGGGGAGACTGCAATAGGTTTGAGGTCCTGTGGGAGCTGCCTGGGGACAGAGTGGGTTTGGAGGAGGCAGAGGGGCTACAGCTGGGCCTTGCATAGGGATCCAAACAGGGAATGGAATGGAATGGAATAGAATAGAATAGAATAGAATAGAATAGAATAGAATAGAATAGAATAGAATAGAATAGAATAGAATAGAATAGAATAGTTTGGTTGGAAGGGACTTACAATCAGCTAATACCTGACCATTTCAGGTGAATCATAGTATCACAGACTGATTTGGGTTGGAAGTGACTTTAAAAATCATCTCATTCCAACCCCCCTGCCATGGGCAGGGCCACCTTCCACTATCCCAGGTTGCTCCAAGCCCTGTCCAACACAGCCATGAACACTTCCAGGGATGGGGCAGCCACAGCTTCTCCGGGCAACCTGTGCCAGGGCCTCCCCACCCTCACAGTAAAGAATTTCTTTCCAATATCCCATCTAATCCTGCTCTCTGTCAGCTTAAACCCACCCCTTGTCCTGTCCCTCCATGCCCTTGTAAAAGCTCAGACCTCCTCCTGAAACACGATTTCCCCACCGGCCACCAGAAGCAGCCACTCCTGGGAACGCAACCAAGATGTGAGTTTAACTCAAAGTAGCAGCATGAATTATTTTAGGAAACACTTGGCTTGCGAGAAAACATTTCCATCACATCTGCAGGAAAAGAGCTTTTGTGGAGATAAGTCATATTTCCTATAGGCTGACCACTGTCTGCAGGGAAGAAGAAGAGGTAAGGAAGCAAAAGACCATCACAGGGGCCTGACAGACAAACCGCAAGTGCAGAAGAGAGGAGGGAGTTTTGATCTTCCACCTCCTTAGTTGTATCATCAATTGGTGTGGTTTGAATTGTCAGTGATGCCTGCACCAAGCTGAGGAGAGACCAGGCATCCCGTGAGCCACAAATGGTCTGTCCCATAAATAGGCTGTGAAAGTTTGACAGGGATTTGACAACAAAGGAGGTTAAAAAAAAATCCTCTAAAGGTAGAAACAATACAAAAAAGACATAAAGAAAGAAAGGGTTGTAAGGAAGGAGGAAATCCCCCACTGCTCTCCTTTCCTCTTCATGTCCCGGCCCCATCCCGGAGGGGCAGAAATTAAAGGCACCAAAGAGAGGTCAAAAAGACAATTCAATTCAACTCAGTCCAGGAGAAAGGGACAGGACCACGCTTTGGCTCTACTCCAGTCCTGGTGGCCAGCTGGGAGCACCCTGTGATCCAAGGAACCAGGATCCCTGCCCCAGCACTTCCCCATCCCACCCTGGGGGAGATACAGACAGGATTTTACCACTTTTAGCAAAAACTGAGGGCAAAAGCCCAAAGCAAGGGGTTGTTCTGCTGATGGAGAAATCTGATGAGATCCTCTGGGCTCGCCCTGGCTGGGGTGGTATCAGGGCCTCTTTTGGGGCACACAGAGTCACACAGCCCCAGAAAAATAACTGGGAGAAGAACCAAAACTCAAGTTGATGCCCACAAAGCTCACTGGAGTTTTATCTTTCTGTATCTCCGCATTCACTCTTAGTGTTCCTCTTCACTACGGTCAAGAGATGTTAAAAAATCCATTTATTCTTCCTCATTAAGCCAGGACCAGTGATTTACTTAGGATCAAGCACCATGGGCTGGACCCACAACACACCAGTGGAGAGGAGCCACGGCTGTGGCTGGCTGAGATCCTCTCCCACAGAGGAACAACACCTGCAGCCATCCCCACACCCCTCCTGCAGGTTTTTGGGCACCTTTCTGTCAGCAAAATTTACCTTTTCTCTCCAGCTGCATTACGTGAAACTGTTTTGTCATTGCTGCTGCACAAGGTGCTGCTGCAGTCACGGGGCTCGAAACCTTTCTGCAGTTTTATTGCTCTGAGCTTAATGTTGTTGTTTGTCCAGGGACTCCCTCACTGCTGCATTGGGACAAAATGTATTTTATTTAGAAAAATTGCATTTTTTTCCTGTCTGGCAGGATCGCCGCCCACAGAAGACCTGGCTTAGGCAAACTCATTGCAAACTTAATTCCAAAGCAGAAGCAACTACAGAACAAGCAGCGAGAGCACCACAATCCCAGGAGTCCCTGTTTCCCTGCCACACGTCCTGTATCTCTTTCAAATGCCAGAGAATGTTTTTTTTTATCTCGTCCTCCTTCACTGGCCACCTGTGCCAAATTTCAGTGGTGGGCCCAGGGGTAATAGCTGGTAATGAGCCCGTTTGCCTGGGCTGGTGGCCAGTATCGCCTGACAACTGCCCTCGACAGAAGAAACGAACAGGATCTGGGTGAAGGAGGAGAAAACCCCTGGTGAGAACAGCCAGACAGGACAGGATTATGTTCGGTGCCCCTTCAGCATGAAAATCACTCACAAAAGATACAGTAAGTCCTTCTGCAGGAAACAAGCGATCCCTTCACGCCGTGAGCCCCGGAGATAAAGGGATTTCACACGTGCTCTGGGAGAGGAGGAGGATGCAGGAGAGATCCTGCGACTTATCGCTCCCCTTACCCGGAGGAGACCCTTTCCAAAAGAAAGCCCACTTGAATTTCAGCCCGAGTCCCTCACCCTGTTTTCCAGAAGGCAGAAAAAACCTGCTTGCCCCTGACCTTCCTGGCTGCATTTTGGCACGCCGAGGCCACTTTTTTGATTTCACTTTCCCGGACCGTCACCAACCCCTCGTTTTAGGGAAAATGAGGGCAATTTAGCAGCTACCGGGGTATTTCGACAGCACGGGCTGCGGTGGGTCTAAAGGCTGGTCTGCACTTCTTCTCTGGCATGTATCCCCCAGAAACCCCAAACCTCTGGTGCGGGGTGTGGGGTGGATCCACGGGAGGAGAGCGCGAGCCCTCCGCACATCCCTGAGCTCGGCGGCCGAACGGGAGGAAATGAGCCCGCTGCACAAACATGAGTTCATGTCCGGATACATGTATCCCATGGCCGTGCCTGCGATACGGTGTGTCTGGGATGGGGACAGCCAGGAGCGGAGAGAACTTTCCCTTGTCGCTGATTACCCGGATGGGCTTGCTCGGCCTTCAGAGCGCAGCTGGAAGTGCTGCTGCGGGCGCTCCTGGATGGGGCTGGTGTGGGAGTTCTCCGGTCAGGGGCTGCTGGGATGTGGAAAGTCACACAAAACGTAAAAGGAAAGGTGTGCTGCTTTGTGCCAACACAGCTCCTTGCAACACCAGCTACAGACACAATTTTCAGCTGCTGTGAACTGCCACTAAGCACAAAATCAAATAGTAAAATGGTTTGGGTTGAAAGGGACCTTAGAAGTTCTCTGGTTTCACCCCCTGCCATGGGCAGGGACACCTCCCACTAGACCAGGTTGCTCCAAGCCTTGGCCATGAACCCTTCCAGGGATGGGGCAGCCACAGCTCCTCTGGGCAACCTGTGCCAGGGCCTCACCACCCTCACAGGGAACAATTTCCTTCTGATATCTAATCTAAAGTGACTCTCTTCCAGTGTAACCACGCCACGGAGCGATGCTCTGCTGGTAACCTCAGCGCAGTGAGTACGTGGAATTTTGCAGGCTTGGGAAGGCACTCAGGGGAGAAGCTTTTTGGAAAGGTCAAGGCTTGGAGCATAGAAAGGGACTCAAATGGGCGCAGAACGCAAAGCGAAAGGACACGTCCCGTCCATCCTCCCAGCAGCCCACCCCAAGCCAGCGATTAATTCCCTCTCCACGCAGCTCCTCTGATTAATTCCCTGCCCAACAGCTTCCCGCTTCCTATTTTGGTAACGCCTCCCCCTCCCTCCCCCCTCCATCCACCTTGTTGAAACAGCTCAGATATTGGCTGAAGTTCTATTAATAGTGAGAAAAGGAAACTCCAAAGAATAACTTAGGAAATGGTGGGTGACACACCCCACGCCGGCGGGCTGAGCCCGGCTCGGAGCCTTACGCCAGCTCCTGCTCCTCCCAAGGCGGGATGAGAAAGCTAAGGAACCTAAGCAACCCAGGGAAGGGGAAGGGATGTGAGCCAGGCCCTGAGGAAGTTCCTATTTTCCTCCCCTTTTTTTGCAGCCTTTCCTGATTGAACAGGGGCAACGGGTTGAGTTCATCAAAGGGAAAGTGGGGGCTGAGGCTCCAAGGGTGGCCTTTCCTAGGGGAAAACATTTGCCAAAATGAGTGAGGAAGCTCCCGGACTTTTCTTTGCATTGCAAGAAGCTCCTGGGAGAAAGGAGGGTTTTACCCACCCGCTGCAATGCAGCTGTGTCTGAGGTGGAGCAGAGACCAGTCGCTGCAGAGGACAGGAAATCTGTCACCTCCTTTTGAAACTGGGAGAGCAATCAGATTGGCAGAATATCACAGAACAGTGTTATTTATCCTGGAATTAAGCTGGGCTACCAGAGCAAGTGGTTACTTCAGAAGGTTTTTAATTTTGCCTGTGCAGAGGCTCTTTCCCTTCCATCAGCTTAGGGATAGATGGGATCCAAACAGAGTCTTCCTGAGCTGCCTGCTGAGATTTTGGTGAGGGATGTGGTACCAGGATGGTTTACACACCACCCTGGCACTCTCCATGTCTTAAGATACATTTCCAAATGAGCATCACCCAGCCCCTTTGCTGCCAGCCTCACCATCAGCTTTATGAAAGGGTTTCACCCAGGCCAAAGAGCAACTTGGCTTCCTGTGTTAGGGAATGGGGAAAGGTCCAGCAGCAGCTGCCAGGGCATTAGCCTCTAATCCATCAGCCCAATCATCCAGTGCAGGCGTATCCTCTCCAAACCCCTGCCAGAATAAAAACTGCTGCAGAACAGTTTTGATAGAACTGCTCTGCAAAATATTAAAGATGAGACCCGCTGGCTGGGTCTAATCAGTGCTACGGTAACACTGGGGAAGGGGCTGCAGCACAAGAAGTGTGACCAGCAGGTCCAGGGAGGGGATTCCTGGCTCTGAGGGTGGGGAAGCCCTGGCACAGGTTCTCCAGAGAAGCTGTGGCTGCCCCATCCCTGGAAGTGTCCAAGGCCAGGCTGGATGGGGCTTGGAGTAACCTGGGATAGTGGGAGGTGTCCCTGCCCCTGGCAGGGGGGTTGGAATGAGATGATCTTCAAGGTCCTTTTGAACCCAAACCATTCTATGGTTCTATGAAATGAGTGTGCCTGGACTCTGATTTAAAGCCACTGGGTTTGTTTCCAGCAGGGAACCTCCTTCACCCCGCTGTGAAAAGTCTCTGCTGAAAAAACTCTTCAAATTGCTGCTGTTTAGATCGTGCGTGGAAGTGACAGTGAGATCAAGGCAGTGATGCTGACAAGTGCCCTCTTCTCTTGCTGTCAAATGACAGGAACCTGCAGCTACAGCCTCTGCCCTGGAAAACTTTCCCAATAAACCCTTACTGTCAGGACATGCAGCAGGGCGGGGGGGGGATGGATGTGCTTCCAGCCCCAAGCAGTTTTGCTTCATGTCCAGATGGAGAGGAGCATCCAGGGCTTCCTACTCCACTGCCAGCCTGGAGATACCACTCAGCTGGACATTTGGGGCATATCCCCACAGCATTTTAGCATCATCTTGAGGGCTCTTTAAGTCTGCAGGATTTTGCAGTCAGTCACTACAGTAGCCAAAAGCCACTCTGCTTCCAGAACTGGGAAAAATTTAAGTTGTCTGTATTTTTACCAAGCACAAGCAACCCTGAAGCCCAGAGAGCAGGACTTGAAGCAAACCTCACATGAGCTTTGGCTGCTCCCTCCTTCCTGTTAGATCTGCCTGGCTTTATTTTATTCACACAACAGCCTCTAAACCTCCTTGATTTCAACCAAGAAACCCCTCTGCAGCCTGATACACTTTTCCTGCCAGGACTGCAACACATGTCCCCAGAATCCCGGTTTTGATGAAGCGGCATTTTCTGATGAGAAACCTGCTTCATTAACAAATTCCCCATCAGCTCTTTCTGCAAGTATTTGAGCCAGCTCAGCTCGTCTGCTGTTTCATTTGGAAGTACGACAAATGATAAAAATAATTATCCCAAGGCACATCTCCCCACACTCCTCTTTCCCTGCAGCCCCAACTCGTGTCCTCCTCGCACCCTTGGTCCCTCTCAACACCACATTTGGGGAGGCAGAAATGGGTTTGCTTGCTGCACTAATTAATGACCAGACAGTGCATTTGAGGGAGCAGGAGTATCTCAGTGTTCCTCACTCCCACCTTCTCAAAAACATTGTCGTTGTATTGTCCTCCGTGCCACGCTTGGACCTCTCCTGAATTTCTCCTCAAAGTCTGGGTTTTGGCAGAAATTTGTGATCAGTGGCATTTTTCACCCCAATGGACCCAACTGGTCCATCCCAGGCAGTTCTACATCCCATGGCCAGCTCCACCCAGAGGTGAGGAACGCCAGCGGTGGGAAGTCCAGCCTCTCTTATGGATAACCATAGGACATCCTATTTAGGATTGTGTCTCCATGACTCTTCTTGTGGAAAATATGTAGCTATCTGAGGAGTGAAGGGAAAGACGAAAACATCACGAAACAGAGACAGGAAGACCACTGTGGAAAATGAAAGCTCCAAAATCCTTCACAGGAGGTTGTCAAGGAGGCAAACACACACAAACACGTGTGCCTACCTCTATCCACGCAGCACACAGGCATTTTTCACCACCAAACCTGGAAACATCCTCTTTCCATCAGGGGCTGATGGGATTTTTAAGGGACCTGGCTCCAGTCCTGCACCTTTACCGGGCTGCAGAATGAGCTGGGGTCTCTGCAGGCAGAAATACCTTGACGTGGAGGAAATGGTAGCGGAGCTGCTGGAGCGGAAACGTGGGGAGGACGAGCCAAAAAAGCGTCACATCCCAGCCTGACCAGACCCTCCGAAGCACAGAGCATGGCCACGCTCCTGTCCTGCTCCTGAATCCTTCATACCACTGGAATGGAGTTACCCTGTGATGACCTTGCTGCTTTGAGGGAAGATTTGTGGCCTGTATCAAGCGAGCATCAATCACCCATCGGCTGAAGGACACGGTGTCTGGTACATTTAGCCCTGAGACCCCTCTATTTCTGCAAAAGTCACGCAGGACTTTGGAATAAACTCAAGGTTTACACGGAGTACTGGGCCACAAAAGTCTCTCTGGATCAAGGTAAGGCCCAGGTGCTTCTGTCCCAAAACAGTGGCTGTGAATCAACACAACATTGAAAACCACAGGACAGCTTTGAAACACAAAACTTTGTTATACACTGAATATCTGGGGGTTTTCTTCACTGTTGTAAGTCTTTAATACGATCTTTCTTCGTCTGTGAACATGAGTGCTAAAAAGCCTTTTTTTGGAAAAAGGCAAATAGGTTAAAAGTCTAGATTTGTCTGAATTTGGAGAGGAATCTCAGATCCATTGAAGGACAGAGAGACTGAGGCTATGAGATTGGCTGTTCCACCTTGACTCCACGAGGATCCCACCCAGCTTCACCACCTCTCTCTGGGGCGGATGAAGGGCTGGAGGAGCTTCACCACCTCTCCCCCTGGGTTGAAGGCTGGGCCATGAGTTGACTCCAGCACTCAGGAGCTATGGAGCTGCCGGCAAGGTGGTGGGAAGCAGACCTTGGGAGAAGCCAACAGTAAGAGCTGCTTGGCCAAAGCATCAGCTTTGCTCTTGGGGGCTGAACTGTCACATCCCAGCAGCCCCTCCTGGGGACCTGCCCTCATTTCTCCAGCCCTGCTGCTCACCAACGAGGGTGTCTGGGGCCACAGATTTATTCCTTAAGACAGAGCAAATGTTCCTCCTCATGCTTTTCACCCCAGAAAGATGAATCATCCCTTGCTGGCTTTTCCTGGAGGACTTCACTCCAGACAGCTTGATAAGGAGTGAGGACATGAGCCCGTGAGACAGGAACTGATCTTTATTCAGCCTGATGGCTTGTCTATACAAGGGTACTCAGAAAAATTAATCTGAAATTAAAAGGAGGTATGATTTCAGAGTGGATTAGTCAAAGTGCACACAACCCACCAGGTGGCCACTCTTGTTCAGCTTTAAATCAGTCTTTATTTAATTTAGGCAAAATGAAGTAGGTTAAATGAAATTAAAATCTCCTCAGCTCTGAAAGCTGATGAGGGGGAGCTGATGCACTTCAAGAAACTTAATTCAGGAGAAATCTGGTGATGATCCCCACAAAAACAAGCTCCTAAATGTCACACTGACCAAACACCAGGGAGGGGGCACACCTTCCTCTCCAGCTGAGGCTGGCCTTTGCTCATTCCTGGGCACGGAATGCTCTGATTGATGTCAGATTTGATGTCACATCATAGAATCATAGATTAGTTTGGGTTGGAAGGGATGTTTAAAATCTAGTCCAACCCCCCTGCAATGAGCAGGGACATCTCCAACTAGATCAGGTTGCTCAGAGCCCCATCCAACCTGGCCTTGGACACTTCCAGGGATGGGGCAGCCACAGCTTCTCTGGGCAACCTGTGCCAGGGCCTCACCACCCTTATCATCAAAAATATCTCCCTTATATCTAATCTAAGTTGAACCTTGTTCAGTTTAAAACCATCATCCCTCGTCCTATCACAACACACCCTGTTAATAAGTTTGTCCACTTATCTTTCTTATAAGACCCCTTAACTACAGAAAGGCCACAATCAGGACTCCCTGGAACTCAGTTTTCCTCAGTTTGTGCCACGGAGAAAGGCAGAACCACAAGAAGACAGCGGAGAGAGCACCCTACAACTCGTCTGGTGGCACGGGGAGACGAAATTCGTCGCCTTGCTCTCCTCTCCAGCTGGCTGGGCTCGTATTTGGGTTCATACTGAGCAAGGCAGGGATGGAGCTGGCCCTGAGCTACCCGTGCTGCCAGCTGAACCTCTGCCAGCTGGCCGGCACCGGGGAAGAGTTGTCACATCCAATGTCACTCAAATTGGGTGCCGTGCCTCGGCGATGTGTCTAGACTTTATCCACGGGCAATGGGGGCCACAAGGCTCTCGTGGAGCAGAGCTCCTGGGGGTTGGCTGTGCACCCAAAACGCCCCTCACTTTTTGTGAGTGTCGCTCTAACTTCTGCAATGAGGAAGAGCAAGGGAAGAAATGCTCCCCTTCTTGTGGTGGGGGCTCTTCCTAATGAAAAAGGATCAACTCCAAACCCAAGGAGGGACTACTGGCTTCTCTGGGACCTCACAGCCCAACGAAACCAGACCACAGAGGGGCATTAAAGCTGGCATTAGCAGCTGGGATTTAATGCCCAAACTTGCACCATCAAAACCAAAGATGTCCTCAGCTGGAGGCTGAAGCTGCAGGCCCAGCATGCAGGAGGTCCAAGCTGTGGCCCTAAGGGGCAGAAAACAAGAAGAGAGATCCCAAACCCCAACAAATAAGGAGATCTCAGCCTGGTCACAGGCTGCTCCAGAATAAGGGGAAAAAATGGAGAGGGGTGAGTGGGAGGTCAGTTTGTGCTGGCACACGGCACCGCTGTGGCACTGCAACACGCTGTCCCTGCTTCTTGTACCTCCCTTTCCTCTCCACCTCCCCCAAAGATTTACAGCAGGAATCGCCCTCAGGCAGCAGCCTCTGCCTGCTCCTGTCACCACGGCTGTCGTGGGGAGGCTGCCAGTCCCCCGGGGCCGTGCTGGGGCAGGACTCGGACATTGCTCGCCTGTCCCGAGGACAGAGAGAGCCAGCGGAAAAGAGATGGTGGGGACACGATAAGACCCAGAGCCTCACCCTCCTTTGTGTGCCCAGCACCTCTGGTGAGTCACGAGCCAGCCCAAATTTACGCCCTCCAGCCAGCAGCTTCACTTTTAACCTCCTCGGGGTCGCGAGTCATGCTGCAACCCCCAGCTCGTCTCACACACCACCCACCACCAGGCCAGGATGGACCCAAAGAGGATGAGCTGAAAGGTCTTGAACTGGATGATCCTAATGGGTCCCTTCCAACTGGAGATATTCTGTGATCTTTGGTCCATCGAGGCTCAAAGGCGCTGTGATGCGATGGGATGAAAAACACCGGCGATGCCAAGTGACACAGAAGCCACCTCCAAGAGGCACTGGTGACGTCCTCAAGCATCCCAGCCTCTCTAAGTAAAATTTTGGGTGATTCCTAGTTAAATACTCCCTAGTTCTGTCTGCTTTGCTGCTCTTTCAAGCTGTGCTGGACACAAATTCCTCTGCAGACGCATCTGGGACACCTGCAAATCTTCCCTGACATAAAAGCTTCCACTACACACCCCTCATCCCATATTTTTTTGCAGAAGATGGATGTCAGGATCCATCCCTCCACACGATCAGTCCCCCCTGACCCTGGCTAGCTGGGGTTACGGAGCCAGCAGCCCGGACATTTCCTGTCAATGCCGTGAGGAGAGCTCTGCATTTCCTTGGGATCCTTTGTGTGTCGGTGCTATTTTGGGTCCCACCTTTTTTTTTTTTCCCCTCCAGTTCCACACCCACACCTCCCTCAGGGTGGGGTCTTCCTGGATAGTTGGGAGCTCTATATATACCCATGTGTATTCACGAGCACCTACACATCTTTATATAGCTGTGCCTGCGAGCGGGGCCTTCGGGCACCGACTGGACACGCCGGACTTGGCAGGAGGCTCGGGGCTATTCTTTAGGTGGGGAGAGCCTCGGAAGGGAAGGACACAGCCAACCCTCCCTCCTATTCAAAACTATTTAAAGACTGTCTGGCGCTGACTTTATTTCCCACCAAATGGCTCCAGTGACGATCTGGCTTTACAGGCCTGTGTAATCTGATCAGCTTCTATTGTTGGCAAATTCATAACTGCCTCGTTATTTAACTCTCCTGAAACAGTCAGTTTTACAGAAAAAAAAAATCCATTTTAGCTTTTTGTTTGATTGTTTGTTTGTTTGCTTTGCTTTGCTTTTCAGGAGCACTGGGACTCAGTTTCCATTTGAAGAACTTGTGTTCTTCGACAGCTCCTGCTCTTCCCCTCCGTAAAATAATACACATGATCACAGAAATCACTTATTAAAGGCACAAACAGTGAGAAATGACCTTTGCCAGTGCTGTCCAAGTGCAAGACTGTCCAGCACAGCACATTTGTAACCCAGTGGCCTCTTACGTGGAACTGGGAGCAACACAAGTAGAGGAGGTGTTTTAGGCCAGGCTGGATGGGATTTGAGCAACCTGGTCTAGTGGGAAGTGTCCTTGCCATGGCAGGGGGATTGGATGAGATGATCTTTAATGTCCCTTGCCTTTCAAATCATTCTACAATTCCGTGTTCTAGGATTAACCCCAGAGAGGAAGGATGCTCCTGTAAGCTCTGTGTGCTGGCTCACCTCCTTGCTCATCCACAACTCTCTAAAACAATCCTCATTACATTTCTTAACCCCTCCCTGCCTCAGTTTCCCCATCTCTACCTGCAAGAGTGGGCGGATTTCGGAGAGAGGAGCTGTCTCCATTTACAGGCTGATGCAGCACCTTTCTAACCGGGGCCCCAACCTTGGTTGGGTGCCAGAGCAATACAAATAATTACTAATAGTAAATCCCACGGGAGTCTATTACATTATGGTCCGACTTCCTCCCAAACAATTGCTCCTCTTCCTTGCTTTGTGTGTTCTTCAAAAGAAGCGGCTGCTGTGCTTTAGGGCTGGGACACCGGCCCTGGTAAACACACACCCAGCGTTCCTGCTCAGCTGGGCCTGGGCAGCAGAAAGAAGATAAATCTGATTTGAGACAATCTCATTGCAGGCAGGAAAAACCCTGAGGGTTTAATGGAAACGGCAATGAAGCTGCACCGAACAGCGTTTGGCCCGTGAGGTCCCTCAGGGCACATTTGTTCACTGTTTTCAGGGTGATATCACTCAGAATGTTGACAAGAGCAAGAAATGTCAAGAGCAGAAGTGCCCACTGGTCTCAGGGATCAAAACATCTTCATTCGGAGTGGTGGGGGTCCTGGCAGTGCAGGGACACTCAGCTGAGGGAAGCAGGGCTTGACTCTGGACACATCTCTTGCCACTACTTGGACATTTCCCTGCTTTCTGCCTACACTGTGCCACCCAAAAGGTGCATAAAGGGAAAGGTGGCCCATAAACGGGAAGAACAATGCCCCTGCCCCACAACCAGTGAACCAAATTGTCCTTGTAAGGCGTACAGGGTGTGGGAGCACCCCAGTGCCACAGGTTTAGGTGCAATATCAAACTCCTATGGGAGCTGGGAACCAAAAACATTGAGTGTCCAACCCAAGGTGTGATGGCAATGCAGAGAGGCCGTCCCAAAGTGGTTTGAGCTGGGTCACCTTAGAGCAGAGTGGGCTTTGGGTGAGCTCTCTTGAGGTCCTTGAGTCCTCATTCCTTTAGCTTGCTCTGAAACACATGGTGGGATATCTCTGAGGAGGCTTTCCCATTGCCAGGACCAGGAATTTAGGCCTACCCAGCAAGTAGCAGAGTGGAGAAGGAAGAAAGGTCTTGCTTATTAATCAGCCAACTGGCCTGACTTAATGCTGACAAAGAACAATGAGCATTTTGGTCATCCCTTCCAAGATGGACCCTGCAAAAGCTTTAATTAGTCAATTAAATGTGGCTTTGTCATAGGAGATGAGACACAACCGGGATCAGCCAGCTGGGTTCTTGGCTGCTGAATGACATTGTCTTTCCAGCCCAGTGACCTCATTGTTAATGACTCAATAGGGGAACAATGTTGTCCACCCAGCAGCCCAGCAAGGAGTGAGATTCCTGCGTGGTTACAGCTGAGCAGAAGAGCATGGGAAGTTGTGGGATGTCACTGGGCTGGGGATGCAGCGCTTTTGCACTCAGTAGGTTTCAATGACATCGTTGCGTGCTGAGAAACTCCGGCGAAAAAATGTCATATATGAAAAAATTACAGCAGGCAACAGCGGCCATACCCAGGTCCCCAAAAACTCCCTGGGCAGGTTGGTCCAGGGATTGAGTTGGAGCATGAAGAGACTCACTGACTGGGGAGGAAAACCCCTAAGTGATATCTAGAGGAAAGGAAAGCTTAGAGCACCTACACCCAGGGTGGGCTGGATGGAACAGACCCCTCTCTATGTCACCTTTTGAGCTCAGGGCTTCACTGACATCTCCCTGCCACCAAAACATCTCCCTGCCACCAAACCCCTTCTCTCCAGGGCAGTGCCTGGGGGTTGTGCTGCAGTGAAAGCCATGGCAGGGCAAGGGAAGGGAGCAAAGGAAGCAGGAAGGAAGAAGGAGCTGCATCTCCTCCCTGTTAATCATCCTCCTCTTTCTCCTAAGAGAGGCCATCAGGTCTGCAAACACCAGGTGGAGTTCCCACCTTGGAGGGGATCCATGGAGGTGAGTGGCAGCTCTGGGTGCTGGAGGGAACTGTGGGGCTGGGCTTGATGATAATATCCCAATTCCTCTGCTCCTGGGGTGACAGAGGCCAGATCCTGCTTTTGGCTCAGCAGGGAAATTCTGTCATGTCAGCCTGGACATTTCCTTTAGGAAACTGAGCTGGAGTCATGGTGGGGTTGGAGATGGGGGGAGGGGGCAGGGACATGATGAGACCCACAGAAAGCCACAGTAAAGCAGAGGAGAGAGAGGGCACTGAACTGGGATTTAGTGGGTACTGATGGTTGTAATCCCGGGAGTAGAGATGGAGCCCCACTTTGGGGATGTGCTACACTGGTGGAAGTTGGAACTACATGAACAGCCCTGCCATGTTTGCAAATGACCCCCGGCCAAATCAAAACATGGCTTTGCTGCCAAAACTACCCGATTTTATGAGATACAAAAAAACCAGCATCCCTGATTACGGAAAGGCAGAAGGGACAACTGAAAAATCCCCACACGGATTTCAAAAGCACATTTGGAGAAGCACAATCAGCTGTGCAAAAAGACCCTCTCATTGCCCTGAGCCTCAGCTCATCCTGACATCTCTGGAAATCATAATCTGGGCGAAATGCTGCTGGACACCACTCAGAAATCAAGCCCCGAGCCTGCTGGCCGTGGAGGCAAGAAAGAGCTGAGCCATCAAAAACAAACAACAACTTCTAGCAATGCTTATTGATAATTCTCAGTAATTGATTGTTGTTTGCTTTAAACTCTTGGCAATTGATTGCTTTAAATAATTAATAACTTGCAAGCCCATGTACTGCAGACGCTGCTCTGTGGTGCAGGCACGCTCCTGCTCCTGGAAGCTGGCAGAGAATCATCTCAGAATCACAGAATGGTTTGGGCTGGAAGGGACCTTGAAGACCATCTTGTTCCAACCCTCCTGCCATGGGAAGGGACACCTTCCACTAGACCAGAGCCCCATTCAACCTGGCCTTGAATTGCTCTGCTTGTCCATCACCAGTCCCTTCCAGTACCCAGCCCCCTCAATGTGGGCCCCAGTGTCACTGATGAGAGGCTGAAATGCTCAAACGATGCAAACCAACAGCACCAGCTCCTTCACCCAGCAAGTTTCTGCACAGCAGAGCAGCCAAATAAATAGGACACACGTGCTGGAATCCATCATTTCTGCTGGAGTCCATCATTTTGGGACTATGGATGGTGCAGCAGATGCCCAAGTCCTCTGCTGCTGCAGGATTCAAATCAGCTCTCCCAAACAAGAGGAGAACAGTGCTGGAGGAAAGCAAGAAGTGGAGCAAATCCCCTTCTTGTGAACATCCCCAATGCATGGAAGGCAGCACAAACCTGTGACAGAGATGAGTTACAGGACCAGGATGTTTGGATGTTAGACCCTCACCCTGGGAAGATGGCTCCAATCCAAATCCAACCAGATCCAAAAGCTGATCTTTATTACTACAAAACAAATATATTATTCTTAATCCAGATTATCAAGGAGAGGGCTCCTCCTTTCCCCACTCTTGGTAGTTTCATGGCAACAGCCATGATTTGAACAGACTGGGAAGATTTGCAACTCTTTGGCTTTTGGAAGTCCTGAGAGGTGCAGGTGGCACCAGGTTCCTGTAACAATCCATTTTCTACCTTTTGTGAGGAGAAATATGGGAACTCTGCCCACAGGCACCTCATGCACATCTGTCCATCTCAGCAAAGAACAGTCTTGTTGCTTAAAACGGGGGCTGAGAGATCTGAGGGTCTCAGAAATAAACTCTGAGAAATATTTCCCCTAATATTTCCTCTATTTCCTTTCTAAAAAATTCCACTAAGAAATAAATTCCTATGGCAGGAATGCCTTGTGATTACTTCGGACATAAGCTGTGAGCACCTGGTCTTGTCAGACTGGGGCAGAGACAAAACCTTACAAAACCCTTCTCTCTCCTGTGAGGGAAGCTGGTGAGTGCCTCTGCTCAGAACAAGCCGAAATCCTTGCAGGGAGAGCTCATGGGCTGCTCTCTTCTTACCCTTCCCTTCCCCTCGCTGTGACGACCGTCAGCCTTCAGGATGGGAGTAAATAAATAACTAAATAACTAAAGTGCAATCCTAAAAGCGCTCTCCAAAAAGAGCTTCAAAGCCAGTTCCCCCACAGAGGCTTCCCAGTGCTGCCCCTGCTCACCCACCCCCTTTATCAGCACTCTTCCTCCAGCACCTGGGGGTACCAATCTTACCAGCCAAGACAGAGATAAACCCCTGCCCCAAACCTGCTTTTGAGCTGGATTACCAGGGAACCCTCCCCGAAAGGCCAGCTGGGCTGTGCTCCCCGGCTCAGGGCAGCCCCCGGCCGCCGCTCCCAGGGAAAGCAGCTTTGCATCCATCCCCACATCCCTCCTGGGAGCCCCCTCCTAATCAAACCGCCTCCTAATCAGCTCGGAGCCGTCCTGCCAGACACGCAAAGGGCTCTCACGGCAGGCAAAGCGTGGAGAGCAACCCTCCTCCTTCTCCAGCTCCGGCTCCGGCACAAACAGCGCCCCAAAACAGCCGGCATTCCTTGGGCATGGCTGCGCCCCGAGTGTTCCCCACCAACCCCCCCAGGCACACGCAGCTTCTGCTGGTAGTTTCCTGACTTCATCTTTTTTTTGTTTCCCCCAGGTGGATTCTTGCAGTTTTTTATCAGGACTTTGTGGGGTTTTTCTGTGCGAGGGCACAGCTGCGATAGGGAGAGTTGCGCGCAGCAGGACCGCTCCAGAGGTTGGCTTTGGGTCTGGTCCAAAAAAACCTGCTCTCCACTGTCCCCCCATGAATTTGTCACCTGTAAGCATCGTGCTGGGGCTCCGTACCCATCCCAAGGCCTATCCAGTTGTCCATGGCTTGTCTTGCAATGCTGGAAGCTTCTGCACCGGCCAGGGAGTAAGTGCAGAGAGTCCTGCAGGAGCTGCTGGCAGGGCCAGGTCACTTTGCTTCCATCAGGAATGCTGACAAGATGCTGGAATTTTTGTTTCCAGTGTGATCAGGGAGGGAGAGCACTGGGGGTCTTCCTGTGACACCCAAACTCCCTTAAACCCCCCAAAATCTTACCCAGTGTAGCAGTGTGCTATCCATGGCCAGATGCATAATAGGAGCACACAAACAGATGGATTTTTTAAAGCAGAAAACCATCTTTTTCCTTTTTCAGCCCATCAGTTTGGACTCCTGTGTTTCTATCCCCAACCCTCTGTAAAGGGAATTCATACAGGAAATTCATAAAGGACTACACAATGTACACACTGATCATGACATCCCCTATTTCTCCTGCCATAACCCAACCTCACGTGTACTTTTCATGCCCTCCCACCTGTCTGCACTTCTTTTGCCACTTCCTTTGCCAAAACAAAAGCTCTGTTGCCCCAAATTGGCTGCCCTAAATCACCCCCAGCAACTGAAGCCATGATTTGGAGAAACCTGGAATGGGGAGTGTGGACAGTGATGGGTCACAGGCTTTGTGCTTCGTTGTGCAGTCCACAGTGGTGGTTGGATTGTCCACCCCTGTCCTCATTAGGAATTGCTTAACACCACCCCATCCACTATCGACCTTCTACTGCTGGAAAACTACTGGAAAAGAAGGTTTTGGGGTGAGATGGTGAATTATAGGCCATGGAAGAGCTTCTGAGGAGTGTGGCCATCACAGGATACTGCTCCTCCCACCAGCCTGAGAGGGATTTGGGCTAATGAAATGCAGAGTAAGGGCTATAGGAACTTGCCCAGGGTTTTTTAGTGCATCCTCCACCTTGAGCTGCGTCAAACTGCAGCTTATCAGAGAACTTTATCAACCTCAAGTGGTGTTGCAGCAGAAGCAGACACGTGCCTCCCCCTGGCAATGCCTTGGTGCAGAGCAGTGATGCCAGGAGTGGCAATCACAATCATCTCAGGATTATTTTATTTTCCTTCTTTTTTTCCCTACTGTGACTGTTGCCTGAAACAGGAAAGTTTTATTTGTCAGGTTTGCTGGAGAAAATGCTCTCATGTTGGATGAGCAAGGAGATGCATGAAAACAGGCTGGATGAGGGGAATGGGCCACAATCCATCAAGGCCAAATCCCTTCCTGATTTTTGAGACACCAGATTTTATCATCTAGCACCAAAAAGAACATTAAATATATTGCAGTGAGACTAAACCCAACCAGGACACCCATGGCGCTCGAGGAACTCGGATTTTCCAACACTAAGTGGGGCTGGATTTGGATGTGAGACAAAAACAGGGCAGTCAATCAAAGGAAGTCTTGTTAATTTTTGCTTCTCTTTAATTGCTTTCTGCCCACACTTCGGGCAGATATCCAGGGTATCCAGACACTCAGCGTGGGGTTCTTCTGCCTTCGGTTAGACAGTCAAAAGTCATGAGTATAAAACCCCAGCTACCCATTTAAATTCCCTCTGCAGGTCCAGGAGAGACGCATCCAGCTGCTCCACCAACGGTTAATTCCAAGCAGCGAAAACAACGGGAAAACTGGCAGCTGAAAAATAAAATTGTTTCCTCTCCCATTTTAAACAGCAAAAGCGAATTTCAAGAGAACGACTCCTGTTTATTCGAAACCCTCGAGGGACACGGAACAATTCATTTCAGTCGCTAACTCCGCCACAGATTGACACTCGAGATTTGCCCCGTGAATTGCTTAGCACTGAACTCAAAGCTCTGTTGGAAAGTTTGTTGCATAAGGTATCCAGGTCCTCGGTTATTTGATGTGTCTTAAAGGAATTTTTAAATGCTCTTTTGCATCTGTCAGTTTAACAGTGATTTCCTCCACGAGCAAAGAGTGATTTCCACCAATAACCCCCAAATTAGTTTTATTCATCATCACCAAGGACGACTTCAGAGACGCATAAATTAGAAATCAAAATAGAGAGGTTTCAGGCTATAAAATTCCTTCAACAAATACGTTCAGAGTGTGCCAGCCTGGTTAGAAAACACAGTTGAAAGGCAAGAGTGGGCTGGAAGTCTCCAAGTGCTACAATGAGGAGAATCAGCCCTGCTTAAGGGATATAGCTATGAATTGTAAATGAAAAACATGATTAAAATCAAATCATTCAAATTACGACTTTCTCCTTCCGTATTTTAAGTCATGATTAAAATTCATAATTTAAGCCACATCAATTTAAATCAAAGCGCCCTGCCATCAAATGAGGTTTTGAACCCTTTGTGGGGCTTTAATGAGAAAAAAAAGATCATTCTCCTGTTGAATGCAGTTAATGGGGATTTATTGGTGCCATTCATGGGCAGGACCTATCTTAGAAGCCCACAAAATCACATGGACTGAGAGCCTTGAGGGCTTTTTTTAGCCAGCTGGGACAATTTTAAGGAAACAAAATAATTGCCTATAATAGGGTGTTGCATTAATCTCTAAACTCTGTTTTTCCTCAGTATCCCACACATTGTTCAGGACAGGAAAATTTATTCTTCATGTCAAAGAGATCAGCAGCTCTCCTTGGCTTTTTGGCATGGGAATGACCCTGAGGCTCAGGGAGAGAGGAGGTGATGGGGAGATTAACTCCTGCACATCACCCTGGGAAATCAGGCTCAAGGGTGTGATTTTTGCTTTCTGGCTTCGCAGTCAATGTCATGCCCTGTCCCATTTTGCTCATGTTTTGCCCTGGTTGTCTCCCAGTTGGATCAGGCTTTCCTGAGAGCCCCCAGAATTGCTGGTTCATCCCATTTGCAGCACAGGTGTCACAGCTTTTCAGCGCCACACAGGATTTTGGGGTGTTTCTGGCGTTGCTGTGGTTTGGTGTAAACTCACATGCCCTTAGAAAGAGGCAGTGGAGGGCACAAACACTTCTTAGCATTGTGTCAGACCAGATCAGGGGGCTGATCCATCTGAAAACGAGACCAATATTAGAAATCAAAAAAATAACAAAAAGGAAAATAAACCAGAAGGAGGCTGTTTTGTGCTGTTACTGCGCATTGCTACTTTCTCAGCTTCGCCAAGAGAAACCCAGGGGAACAAATCCGTGTTTGTTTATTTGTTATTTTTATTCCTTTAGGCTCCAAACCCAAACCAGGCCGCCAGCAGAGAGCGATGGCTGAAAAAATGCATGATGAGAACACTGGTTCGGAGTCGCGCAGTCACAACCTGCCGTGAGGGTGCTCCTTATGAGCTGGTAGAAAATTTGCTTCCCCTAGCTGTGCTTTAAACATTTCTTCTGTTGCTTCATAAATCAGAAATGTCCAATGAGGACAACTTTATTGCTTATTTTGTGTGTATATATATATATATATCTCAAGGACCTTGATTATTTGATGTTATTCCAGTATAACCACTGCTAAGCAGATCCGTGCTGGCACAGAGCATCTCTTTAACTACTCTGCTTTTCCTCACAGTCAGGGCTCGCAGCATTTTGATAAGCAGCACATAATGGGCACCCTGAGAGCTCTCCACTTTCCTCAGCCTGCAGCAGTATCATTTCAGCTTTTCCTTTTTTCCCCCCATTTGCGTACGTGGCGGAATGTCTTATCTCGCCCTCCTGCCTTTAGATTCCAGGGAGGAGGGGGGGGGGAAAAAAGAAGTGGTCTTTGCACTTAGGTTTCGAAGAAGGACTTTCTCAAACACAGTTTCTCCAAGCCTTTTGGAAGAGCCTTTCAAGTCCCCTTTGTCCAAGGTAGAAATCGGGTATTTTTCTCTCTGCCTGTATTTAGCAGAAGCCACTTCGAATAAATGTCTAACAAGGTTATCTCCTCGTTTCTCTACGATAGATCTAATATATATTTAAGGACTAGAGCTTAATTTCTAAGCCAATTTCTACCTTCTCCTCCAGTTAAATTTGCCAGAATCAATTAAGGCTGAAAGAGAAAACTTCAGCCTTTGCCTTATTCTTCCACTGCAAAATGACCTTCCTTCTCCCTTTCACCACCCTCATCAGCCTAAGACCAAAGGTCCCTGCACACAGAGCCCGTAAAATGGAGACAAAGCCACCGGATTAATCCAACTTTTATTAAGGATGCTAAGAACATGAACCAGACCTCAAAGCAACATCTCAAACGAGACCAACTCGGAAATAAAAAAATTACCTTTTCCATTTTGGAGGAGCTTTTAATGCAGATCCCATCTCCCTATTTCTAAGGATCTGTCCTGCACCTGACAACAAGCACAGATTTGGTTTTTAAACCCAAGGACCATGTTCTGCTTATTTGCCTTTTCCTTCTGCAGCCTTCAGGGTGTACTCCTGACCCACCAGCAAGAGGTTCTTCCAAATCTTGAAACCAATTTTTTTGGGGCATTTTTAAGCACATACAGACGGTGTTAAACAACACAAGTGTTTCCAGGGGTGGCTCCTGATTATTTTTGGTGCAACATCAGACCATGTTTGGGAGCATATATGGAAACAAGCATCCCTAGTGGACAAATCATCCCAAGGCACATCTGAGTTGCCTTCAGAAGACGCAGCTGGATTCAAGGATAACTCAGCTTCAACCTTAAACACCTCAGTTAAGCAGCTGAACCTACATGGCCTTACCTTGGGGCCCTCAGTGGGAGGAAAAAGCAACATTGCCCCTCCTACGTGGCGGAACATCTCACTGAGACATCTCACTGAGTTCATTTTAATGAGCAGTTTGAATTCTCCCAGCGTCCTTGCACTGCTTTGCCACCAAACTGTCACCGCCTGGGCCGCGGCCAAGCCGCTGGCGAGCCACGCGCGATTTACGGGGCGGGAAAGGCGCCCGCAACAGGCAGAGCAGCAGGAGCTGCAGGCACGCAAAGATCTGCAGGACAGGCACATCTGGTGAGGAGAAAACTTCCACCAGCGAGGCCCGGGACCCAGCAGGCAAAGGAGCAACGAAGGATATTGGTGCCTTTGGAGTTTGGAGCAGCTTCGCTTCATCTCTTGAATGAGAAGAATTCTCAGGGGGATTTTTTTCTCTTAAGGGTATCCTGGCATTTTCTGGTTCCCAGTGGATTTCAGCAATATTCAGTGCCAAAGGCTGGCTCTAAGACACACAACAGCTGAAATCTAGGGAATGTGTGCAGGCAACCCCCAAAGAGGTTGCCCTAAATAAGCCACCACTGAGCTTTGCACTCCCAGAAGGCGGCAATGCCACTGCTGGCATTTTCCAAGATTTTCCCCAAACTCACTTTTCTAGCACTATTAGCAATTCAAAGCCAGCAGGTAACTTGAAACAGGTTTAGCCATCCTTGAAGGAACCTCAGGTTTACTGTGAGGGTGGGGAGGCCCTGGCACAGGTTGCCCAGAGAAGCTGTGGCTGCCCCTGGATCCCTGGAAGTGTCCAAGGCCAGGCTGGACGGGACTTGGAGCAACCTGGGATAGTGGAAGGTGTCCCTGCCCATGGAATCACGGAATAATTAAAGTAGGAAAAGACCTCTAGGAACATTGAGTCATTAGGCTACCATGCCAGGCCCACCACTAAACCATGTCCCTAAGCACCACATTGACATTTTTGAACAATTCTCGATGCTATTTGTGCTGCAGCAGCCCCAACTGAGGGAATCTTCCCCGTCCCTGACCACTCACTGCATGGTCTCTCCATCAAACAGCACAAACTCTAAGCAAACACATGAAAAATAAGGAGAGAAACTCTGCCACAGCCAGTCCTTTAAACAGCATCTCACCTCTTCAGTTCATAGCTGAAAAAAAATCTTATGTGATTTTTGTACAGTAACAAGGAAGATTATTTGTTTCTCCTCAGCTCTGTCTACTTTCCCAGACAGGGCATTTTAGCATAAAAATTAGCAGGTTTTTGGGTAGTCCCAGTGCTTAGGCACCTCTAAACTGGAGCTGTGATGTAGGCAGAGCACATCCCTCCTGCCTGGTTTAGGTGGATCTATGTATTCCTCGAGGATCCCCAGAGAAAAACACCACAAGGCTTCAGCCCAGCACTACACCAAATACATAATTAGAGCAGTTAAAACCCAACAAAGCTCAGACAAACTGTCCCCAAACCTCCCAAATCACGAAGCACAGGAGCAAGCACCCCCACCCCGGGGTGTGGGACACCATCACACCAGGAAGTTCAGGGAGAAAAACGGGGATTTTTTTTTTTTTTTGATTAAGCCCTAATGGGGGACATGGGGTGGCACATGCCCAAACCCCACCATGCAGAATCAGGCTCAAGCCTGGTTGTCTCACAAACTGCAAGGGAAAGGCTCTGTGGGTTTGTTTGGCACTTCCAAGCCCAAAGGAACTGCTCTCTGTAACGTGGAGTATTCAGCAAAGCCCTGGGGCTTGAGGTGAACAGAGCACAGGTAGCTGGGGAAAAAAATGCCTGCGTGCATTGCTTAGAGGAGGAAAAAAAAAACAAGCAAGGTTTGCTCAGGATCTCCCTGTGAAGGAAAGGGCAGGCATTGCAAGAATTCAGAAACAACATCCTTAGGTGGAGATGGGCCAGTTATGGCAGGAGCTGAGCACGTAAACAGCCTTTCCACCAGGAAGTTGGCAGAGGCGTGTGAAAGCTCCTGAGAGGGCTGGTGAGATTTCACATGCCTGCACACGGGGAGTGGACCCAACCGGGCCACCCGGATTCCTGCGGAGTTCAAACCCTCTTGGCAGGGCTGCGGGTGGGTTGTTGGTCCTGCAGGAGCGCTGGCAGGCTGGCGGTGACACTGGGGGTCAGGTGGATACTCAGCCTCACAACCTGCACGTTTCTGCTGGTCACTCCCCAGCAGATCAGCAGCGGGGAGGGAGAAAATCGGGAAGCTACGGGCTTCATCCCGCCTGGACCAGCTGGAGGTGAGGCTGCTGAAGGCACCTGGGTTAAGGTTTGAGCCCCCACAGCACAGAGCAGCTCAGATGGATGTTACAGCAGGGTCTCAGCTCCACAGAGCATCACCCTGTAAGGATAAAACCCCACTCACCCCATTCTCCCCGGCCCTGCACGGGGCTCTGGGTGCTGTGGTGGGTCCTCGGGGACAGGGCAAAGGGGCCACCCAGAGCACATCATGGATAAAGGGGCAAAATTTAGGGCAGCTAAACCCCAACAGCTCCTCTTTGCTGTCATAGAGTGATAAAACCCCCAGGACAACAGCAGGGCACAGCATGACCAGAGGGATCCTCTGGCTGTAACTGACCTCCTTCAGTCCCCAAAAACACCCCAGAACTCATGCTGGCGGCTTTAGGGCTTTTAAAGGGTGCAGATGGGGGGAGAAAACACATGGTTTATAGAGAAAATAATAACCAGAGTGCAACCCCAGCCTCCCTGTGAATGCTGAGAGCGGATATTTCCAGCCGCTCTCCCGTCACCGCCAGCGTGAGTGATCACCAACCTCCTCATCACAAGCCTTTGGAGCAACTCCCTGGAATTAAATCACTATATTGCACGGTTCCAGCTCCTTTCATCCAAGAACCTTCAAATGATTTACAAACAATTCCTTAATTAAGCCTCCCAAGCAGCCCCCGGGGCAGTGTTGCTGTGTCTGTGGGGAGAATCGAAGGCACTGCCCTGATCAAGTGGCAAAAGGGTTGCAAAAATCTTATCAAAGTTCCTCCAAGAGAAAATATATTAGGAGAGTCACTCTGCTTCCATGCTGCTTCTAAAACCCTCTGGTTAGCCAATTTTTCCTCCTCCAGGGGACGTGGCCCCAGTTGCCTCCTCCTGCCCGTGTCAGGATTAGTATTCAATGGATAAAACCTTTTTTTTTTTTTTTTTTTTTTTTTAAACGCACATCCTTGACAGCTTGTCAGCAAACACGGACTCCCAGTACCAGGGAACTCCCAGTACCAGGGAGGTAGCCCAGCTTTGGGAATGAAAAGTGGTATTTTGGCAACAAAGATTTAAACACCATCAATCTGTGGTTTGCTTTGAGCCCGGTGGTTGATCTCCGGTAAAAGCCCTTCCTGCCCTTTTTTGCCCCCAGGAGAGGTTTGAGCTGAGGCTCTTTTGACTCCTCTGAGAATAAAAAGTATTGTTTTTCTCCTCCTGATGCAATTTTGCTATCAGACCCCCTGTGGGAATACAAGATGCAATGTGGGGAAAGAATAAATAAAATAAAATATCCCATGAAGAGGCTGTAATGGGTAACTCTGAGCCCCTCACCGAGGCTGGGTGAATTTAAAGATGTTACTGGCCTGATGCTGTGTTTGCTGCATCTCTCATGCCTTGTCTGAGGCTGATTTTAGTCTGATTTAAGCAGGGATATAACGGGGAATCTCTGCACAATCAGGAGTTGGGATGTACAAGCCTGGAGGTCAGTGTTTCTAGGGAAATAGCTGTATTCAAAAGAGCTGCTTTTAGAAACTTCAGCAGCCTTGGGCTGATTCTCCTCTGCCCCATGCATGGAGGTTGTCACCTCTCAAAAACAAGCTCCAAAATCCCAACTCCCTGCTCACCCACCCATTTCACATCCAGTTTAAACAGAGCAAATAATGCAGGCTCCATCCCAGTCACTGAGATACCCAAGATCTTACAGTTTCCCTTACAAACCCAGCTTCTTCTCATTTAAGAGAGGGGAAAAAAGATGAATTTTAGGCTTTGAGTAACTCAGACGATCACAGTGGATACCAGCCTGGGAGCTGAGCACTGCTGGGACTCCAAGCACA
Organism: Ptilonorhynchus violaceus; assembly: GCA_013397565.1. NCBI lineage: Eukaryota > Metazoa > Chordata > Aves > Passeriformes > Ptilonorhynchidae > Ptilonorhynchus > Ptilonorhynchus violaceus. The sequence goes on along the minus strand of VZRJ01011160.1, from coordinate 1,197,647 downwards.
AACACTCAGTAAATAGGGATGCCTGTCTTGGCCCCTAAGGAAGAAAATCCTGCTGCCAATACCCAGGGAGCCACATAAAAGCATCTCTAAGGAGCTTATTTCAAAACTTAAGAGCAGCAACGAATGACAGAAAACACAGTTTTGAAGGATTTAATCACTTAATTTCCCGAAAGATGTAATAGGATCACTTGAGAGTGTTATAGAAACAGGTTCCCACATCGTCCTCTCACCAAAAGTCTGGTTTTTTCCCAGTCCCAGTGTATTTATCACCTCGCTCTGAAACACAGGACAAAACCTTCTGAGAAGGCAAAGTCACCTAAACTCAGCTACATTCTGGCCAGCACAGGAAAAATTGCATTAACAGCTCCTACTTTATGCCAATATTAATGATGCTCAGGCTTCCTGAGTTTTAATGGGAAGAGAAATCTCTTTCAAAGCCCGTGTTGGCATCAGGGAGGGATGGGGGTTTACACCTGCTCACCCACCAAACCCCGAGAGTCCCGAGAGGAACAGGGAAAAAAGGAACAGGCAGAGATCTCAGCCAGACCTCTGGGAATTCACCCCAGAGTGAAATCCCCAGGGCCCTGCCTCCACTTGTGCTTTTACCTCCGGAGCATCCCCCAGCTTTTGTTACCTTGAATAAGAGCACAATTCAGCTCTGCAGGGGCTCCTCTGGGAGACATGAGTTGGAGCAAGATTTCACCTTCTCTATGTATTTTATTTTATTTTATTTTAATTTTCCCACCTCCCTCGTCTTCCCTGATTACAAGGAAGAATTGCCCCACTCCTCCCTACCTTTATTCACTTTGGAAAGAATCGGTGCATTTCCATTCCCTGCTACTTTTCCATGTGGTTTATGGCCACAAAACACCCCACCAGGAGAACCAGACCTCCCACTCCATCACCCTGAACCCCAGCACCATCTCAGGACCCCAGGC
>VZRJ01011160.1:1159475-1195611 GCA_013397565.1 Ptilonorhynchus violaceus | reverse complement strand
GAGTTGGGAGGTTGGAGAGGATTGAGGGGTTTTATTGGGATTTGGGGTTCTCAACTTCATGGAGGGATTTGAGGGTTTCGCTGGAGTTAGGAGGTTGGAGAGGATTTGGGAGTTTTGTTGGGATGGAAGTTTGGGGGAAATTTGGGGTTCTCAACTGCATGGAGGGATTTTGGGGGTTTCATTGGAGTTGGGAAGTTGGAGAGGATTTAGGGGTTTTACTGAGATTTGGGGCTCTCAATGTCATGAGGGGATTTGGAGGTTTCATTGGAGTTGGGAAGTTGGAGAGGATCGGGGAGTTTTGTTGGGATGGGGGTTTGGAGGAGATTTGGGGTTCTCAACTTCATGGAGGGACTTGGGGGTTTTATTGGGATTTGAGATTCTCAACTTCATGGAGGGATTTGGGGGTTTCACTGGAGTTAGGAGGTTGGAGAGGATTTAGGGGTTTTGTTAGGATGAGGTTTTGGGGTTCTCAGTTGCATGGAGGGATTTGGGAGTGTCATTGGAGTTGGGAGTTTGGAGAGGATTTAGCGGTTTTATTGGGTTTGGGATTTGGGATTGTCAACTCTATGGGGAAATTTGAGGGTTTCGCTGGGATGGGGATGTGGGATTGGGATTTGGGGTTCTCAACTGCACAGGGGGTTTTGGGGTTTTCATTGGATTTGGGATGTTGGGAAGGATTTGGGGTTTTCACTGGAATGGGAGGAGTGAGGATGATTTGGTATTCCAAGCTGCATAGGGGTGATTTGGGGGCGTTTCATTGGAGTTGAGGATGGATTTGGGGTTTTTTGTCAGCATGAAGACTTGAGAGGGACTGGGAGTTTTTGTCTGGATGGGATTTTGTAGATTGGTTTTGGATTCCCACCCACATGAGTAAGGATTTGGGATTTTCCTCTGGATGGGGACTTGGGGAACACTTTGGCATTCCCACCTGCACGGGAAAAATTTGTGGGTTTTATCAGGATGGGCATTTGGAGGTGGATTTGGGATTTTCATCTGGATGGGAGCTTGGAGTTTAATTTCAGATTCGCATCCAGGTGTGGGTTACTTGGGGATTTTCTTCTAGATTGGGTTCATTTTGGGATTCTCCCTGTGGCTGGGGGTTTATTTGGAGTTTTCATCTGGAGGTGGGATTAATTTGGGATCACCTTCTTCATTTCCACCACCCCCACACACCGATCCCTCCTCTTCCCCCCAGAGAATGTCCATTTTTACAAGATGTTTTCTAGGAAAGATTTGCACCTGTTGGAGAATGTCCCAAAGGAAGCAACGTGCCCAAAGGACAAAATCATTATCAAATCCTGGGATTATTTTGTGTTGGGGAACAGAAAGGTTTTTTCTGATGTTTGGGCAAGGGGCGTCACTGCAGCTGGGAGGAGACTGAAAATCAGCTCAGGGCTTTGTCCTGAATCCTCCTCCTGGCTCTGATGGATCCAGCTAAACCAGGAGCCTTCCCAGCCTGGACCCAGGGGTGGTAAAAATAACCTTCACTGAAAAAAGGACTTTTCAAATATGGTTTTCTTGATGCCTTCAGTTAAAGGTGGACTTTGTTCTTGTTGCAAGGTCGCCTTCGGAAGCCAAGTTGGTGCTTGGGTTTGCTGCTCCCTGCTTTACATGTTGTCCCCAAAAAAGGTTTATTGTCCTGATTTTTACTTCTGGGTCAGTGCAGATTTTCCATGTGCCTCAGCCCAGCCTCGCCTCTTGCTACAACTCTGCGCTACACAGCACCCAAAAGCTGTGAAACTCGAGTGGCAATAAATGAATCAATGTGTTGATGCACATTATCAATCCTGACAGTATCAGAGAGGCAGTTCCCTCTCTCCCTGAGGAGCATTTTTAATAACAGATCCCATTCACACACACACACACTCCCAATTTTTGGTGTTAACAGCCAAGCCAAGGCAGCCTAGGGAAAAAGCTGAGCTGCTTCAGCGCAGCAGTGACCCTGGGATGGAGAGGAGGGAGGTGATGCTGAGCCCCTCAAACTCTCTGTTTATGGCCCCAGTGCCCATAAAACACTGCAAAAGGATCCTGTGGCTCGTTGCTCAGGGGCAGCAGTGCCTGGGGGACACGGGTTTCCCCAAGGTGTGTTGGGTCTCCTCTCCAAGTGAGGGCTGTGAGAATAAGAGCAGAGCTCCCTTGGCAGCACTGAGGAAAACAGAACGGCCTGAAATCCACATCAAAATCAGGCTGGATTTGGTTTTATTGTGCAATGTTTGTAATGAGAGTTAGGGGAAGAATTCCATGTGGCTGGTCCCATCGGCTCCTCTGGGCTGTGCTGGTCTTTTGGCTTCGTGCAGGGAGGAGAGAGCCTCACCCCCTGAGCACCTGACGCCTAAATCCTTCTAGATTGCTAATTTGGGATGTAGGTTTTCTCTCAATTATCACAAAAGGTGCCCTGGCACTTATGCAGGGAGTTCTGTGGGTTCTCAACAGACTTTTAGGACGTGCTGCTCCTCCCTTGCCACAAGCCTTGGCTGCTGGCAGTTGCCACGGTGGCTAAAACAGCAGCACGGCCTCCACTTCTAGGAAAAAACTGGTTCATCCAGAAACATGGAGAAAAGCTTCCTTTTCCAGGAAGGCAGCAGGAAGATGTCCCATTATTCCTGCTGCTTTTACAGGATACAGGCGCCTTCCCACTCGCCCTGGCTCCGATTCTGCCTCTCGCCTGTGCCTCGGAGGGGATAATTACTGAGGGTGTCACATCAAGGCTGTGAATCATGAGCAGCTCATGGAAGAGGGAAAGGGATATTTGGCATGACTGCTTCAAAAGCTGAGTGTCTGTTAAAGCACGTCCCGATCCCGTGCCTTACCACCAGCTGGGGGAAAGGTCGGGAAAAACCCGAATTCGGGAAACCGGGCACTTCTGGGGGTGTCACGAAGGGCATCGGTGTTTCCCAGAAAGATGTAAACAGCCTCTGGCACCCCAAGACATGCGGCACTGCTCACTGAGAGCTTTATCACGAGTGTCCCAGCTCTGGAGGTTTTCCTAAATACCAGCATCACGGGGCCGGGAAATTATGTAAAGCCTTTTGCTTTCAACTCCAAACATGAAAATCGTGTCTTAGAGGGGTAGGGAAACCCCTCAGACAACGGCCTGCACATCTCTCTGAGAAATGGGAGCAAAAATTAAGAATTTACTTTAAAATTTATTATTAACATTATTATTATTCTGTAAAATCTCACGGGCTTAAATCAGTCAAGTGTCTTTTTTAATCCTGACATTGATGTGGTTGCACACAGGCTCACAGATACCTGGGTCTGTGTGTTCCAGCTAAATATTTATGTAAGGCTGTGAAAGAGCAGTGGTTTCAAGGTATGTAAATCAGCTGGGCTGAAACGGTCTCAGGAGGAGGAAAACTCCACATGACACAAGATTTCTGTATTGGGGAATTCCCAAGATGCTTTTGTGATTCCCCAAAGGGTACAGACCCCCTATTTCTTGTGCAGTTTGAAAGCAAACTGGACAAAGGAGAAGAAAACATAAAGCAGGAGTTGCTCTTGTGCTTCACAGTGCCGGGATAAATCCCCCAAGACAGTTTTGTCTTCCCTGCACCTTGGAATTCCTTCTCAGCTGCGTTCGGATTCGTCACGACGTTTGGCTGACGTCTCCAGGCAGCCTTGCAACATTTGCCTCTTTTCACAGAAAATGACCGAGGGGAGCCTGTGCAGCTTGAAAAATCCTCGGGCTGAGATCCAGCTCAGGATCGTTTCACTTGCCAGCAATCCGATTTTCTTGAATGTCGTCACCTATTTCCTTGTGCGGCGGGGCACAGAGTAATAATGTTTGGAATTCGAATTTGGGGTTAAGATGGGAAGATGAGGGAAGGGCTGATACCTCTGACGTGAGTAACAGTGTGAGCAACAGCTCCTGGGCTGAAGATCCTACTTCAGGAAGGAAAGCAAAAAAAACCCCAAACCGAAACTACCCTCCTTTCATCAAGAGAAAAGGTACCTGAGGTCTGATGTTTGTGTTTGTATTTCAGAAGATGGGGAGTCACAGGTGTCATGTGGGAGTCTGCTCCTTAGCCTGGACATACCCAGAAGGAGGAACCAAAACGTAGCTTGCCTCAGGAGCAGGAATTGTGTCGAGAAAGCCAAGAACAGTCTGGGATACCAATCACAATGCCAGCTGTCTTTTCCCGAACTTCTGTGAGTGAAGAGGCAAAAATCCCGTTGGTATTAGACAAAGACTTATAAAATCCAGGTTCAGCCCTCAGTTCTGGAATAATCTCCTCATCTCAGCTGCGCACCTGTTTTGAAGAACTTCTGTTCTTCCACTTTTCTCTGCTGCTCAGACAGGCACAATTTCTGACTCTCTTGGGTTTAACTTTCTAAGAGAAAAAGTGAGGAACTTCATTTTCAGCAAGCTGCCAACCTTCCTGCAGCGCACATGAACCAGGATGTTGGCGACCCTCTCAACCACACCGGAGCAGGACACCCACATTTGTGTGTCCTTGTCCCCAGGGGAGCTGCAGATGTCTCCATTTGAGGTGGTGTTGGGGTCTTTCAGCTGGAAGGGACCTGTAACAACCATCCCACCCAACTGCCTGAGCAGCTCAGGGCTGACCAGGTTAAAGCCTCTTATTAGGGGCATTTTCTACCTCTTTTTTCAAGGCCACAGTGAGTGGTCCAGCTCCAAAATCCCTTCTGTTCATCCTCCCCACAAACTCCTGCAGAGGGCTGTGGGCTGTGAAGGACCCATAGGAGACCTCTAAAAGAAATTTGGGGTGGATTGCTCGGTTTTGCTGTACAAGGGATCAGCGATATTTCCTTTTAGATGGAGCAGGGAAACTCCTTGAAGTCCCAGTCTGGATTCAAGATGATCCTTGGGTGCAGCATATCTCTCCCACCTAAATATCTTCTGCCACTTGGGCTCACACTGCTCTCCAGACCCCAACTCCACATCTCTTTGGAGTGGCTTTGCCACCACCTCTTCCCTCTGACAAGGATTTGTCCCCAAAAAGGCTGGAAGTTACCAGGGCAACCTGCAAAGGTCCGGCAGCTCGGAGCATTGTTTGGGGCTGCAGCAGCCCTGAGGAATTCGCTATTTGTTTTAGAGATAAAAGCTGCAACTTCCACACATTCTTCTTCAATTTCACTCTCCATTAAGTGCATTGCCCTGTCATAACAAAGCTCGTTGAGTTATTGGGGATGAGGGGAATTGTTGGGAGCCTGGAGTGGGGAAGGGGATGGGGTGGAGCTTGTTGTACGTGGTTGGTCTTTGTGGAGCCCCTCCATGGAGCGTTTAGGATGTGGCTGGGGCTTTGTGAGGGTTCCTGGGGGACAGTGAGGGCTGGGAGTGAGGACCAGAGGGTTGTTGGTTGGGTTGGGTCAGGTAGCCTTGGACAAATCCCTGTTTGTTTGTCTCCCTGTCCCTGTCCTGGACTGTGTTTCAGCTGGTGTCCTCCTGCTTTCTTTTGTGCTTTTTTAGACATGGGAAAAAAAGTTAAAGAGGAAAGAAGGGGGTCAAATGGAATCCTCATGTCCCAGAGTAGTGGTTGACCCCTCCACTTTCTTCAGCCCTACCAAAAATCTCATACCTTCTTCCCCACTCCAGTGTCCACTATGGGGTTGCTGCTCCCAGTTGCCTTGTGAGCAGTTTCCTCTATGCCTGGTGCAAACTATGGCTTGCTGAGCCATGAATCACCACAGCTGGCTCCCTTCCACCCCAAAACTGCTCTCTGGGATATCAGCACGGCAGAGATATGGAAATCCCGTGTCACCCCAGCACCTCCAATCCCTCTGCTGGTGTTTGTTTGTGGTAGATTAAGGTGAGAAATGTGGTTTTGCAAACGGAAATTCACTTCTACAGTGGGAACCCAGGCTAGGCCAGATGAGTCACTTCTTGCAGTCAGACGAGGTGAACCCCACTCCCAAGTCTGAGCCCTAATGCTGATCTTGGTTTCGTTTTTAAAAAGTGTTTTTCTCTTCCAGTTCCTCAGTTTCTCGACGCAAGCTCTGAGTTACATCCTGCATCACAACAAGATTAACGAGTCATGGACTGGTTCTATTAAAGGTTTTGAGATTTACAGAAAGAACATGCAGTGGAAATAATAAATGTTATTATTTCCATCAACTAAAGCTTCGTACGGGTAAACTCATTTGCTCTTTCTCTTGCTTAATGGTGTGGGGTTTTTAAACACTTTGTGTGGAGCTCTCCTATTTAAGGGCAAGGCTGAAAACAAACTGGGAGCTAATTGAGACACTGCCTCCCTTTTATTTCCCTGCTCCCATGTTTCAGTGAAGACCAATTTAAGGGACGTTCACCCAGTTAGTGGAAATGCGTCACTCTCGTCAGCAGTAATGGGAATTACAGGAGGACATTGGGTTGCACAAAGAACCCCCTGAAATCCCTGCAGAATGAGAAAGGTAAGGACAACTCCCAGCATGTGTCAGTTTGATTTGGAGTGGGTAATGGACAGCAGAGCTGAACTGCACCACCAAGACAGTGCTGGCCCACTCCTTGGCACGGATCTTAGCTGTAGCTGGTGACTCCTTGCTGGGACAGCAGAATAAATTAAGTCTGGATCAGATGGATGCAGCATCACCAAAAGATTGGTAAGGATGGAGATATAAGTCCTGAATTTTTCTGCTGGACAAGTGCAGAGATGGGAGAATTCCTGCTGGCATCAAAACACGTGGCCAAAGAACTCTTCAGGAGAAGACAGCTGAAGCTCTCTACCTCTCCTGTTGGAAATGAATCCAGCTCAATAAATAGTCAGGGAAAAGGGGAAACGAGGTGAGGATAGCAGGGGAAATCTCCATCCATCCAGTTCCTCACCATTCCTGCAGTTCTGTGCAGGTGCCCACACCAGCAACACCCCCAGCGCGACAATTTTTTGCGTGGTGTTTGAAAAGAAAAGACATCTCAGAGCCCTCCAAGCAGCTGGGAAAGGAAAGGCTTTGAAGCTGTGAGATCTGTCATCATCTCCCCTCTGCTGGTGCCAGGACTCCCGGCAAAGTGCTGACCTTGGGAAAGGTTTGTGGGACATTTCCCTGCTGCGGCTGGGTACTGGTGATCTGTGATGGCTTTAACTTCTTCTCCGGCACTCGGATCTAGGAGAAGTTAGGCAGGAATTATTAACCCAGATCACCCCAAATGTGGAGTCACTGTTGATTCAGCTTAAGCCAAATCCACTGCCCAGACACCGGGAAATTGTTGCCAGGAGACCTTGTGCAAACACTTCACCCCCTTGAGATCAGGGCAGCCTGGAGGCAGAGTGCCTGCAGCCTCTACCAGTAAAGAGAAATTCTTCTTTTATCCTGGGACACTGGCAATGGGGTGGGATTTATTAGAGCTAAGGAATATTCCTGTCCATTCTTGTGGTTCGGGTTGATCTAGGAAAGCTCAGCTGGACTCAGAGCTGCCTTTCCCTGGATGCTGTGCAAACAGGCACGGAGAGCATCCCTGTCCCAGCACGGCGTAAAGCCACACCCTCCCGGCTGGGTTAAGGATGTTAATGAGGCGCCCGGGGAGCTGGCATTTCGTGAAGGACAATTAGCAGCATTCACACTCTCCACCTTGGCATTTTACAGCAGACACAGCCCTGCCTGAGTGCCTCAGCTCCCCGCTACCTGCAGGAGGAGGGATTCAGCTCGCAGATGCAGGCGGTGATGGCAGGGGAGTTGCTTTGTCCTAAAAATGTCAGTTTTGGCTCTGAGGTTGAGCAGCCTGAAGGAGGGAGCTCTGCAAGGGCACCCCTACACTTGCACCAGTCAAGTGCACACCCCCACTCACCCCCTGCTCTGCAGCGTGATGGGCTGCAGCTCCACCAACATAATTAAAAGGGGAGAATTAAAAGCCAGAGTGGTGAGAAAAAGAAGAAAATTAACAGCTAGGGCAATAAATGCCCAGCAATGTGTGACGTGTGGCCTGGTCTCCTCTCTCTGGGAGTCCTTGCAGCAGAGTCCTTGCAGTTACACAAGGATTACAATACGGATCTAGGAACCTGGAATTGTGCACGTCACATCCAACAACTCCTCTTTGCCCTGTGTTGAAGTGTGACCACTTCTGGGGCACAATTGAAGAGTGGAATGTGATTCAAATTGTCAGTTTTTTGGACGTCCCCCCACAGTGGCAGATGTGTCCCAATAAGTAGAGGAGGCATTGTCCCTTTGGAGCAGTAGCTGGAAGCCATGGGGGGGTTCTCTGGGACATCTCAAATGGACACTGCATTTATTGAAGGGTCCAGAGAGACGTCCTGTGCTCCTGGAGGTGAAAGATGGAGCTGCTTCGTTGGTGATTCTGCATTTGAGGGATGTATTTATACCAAGCAACCTGTGCAGTGGTGCACGGAGAAGGGCGAGAGATCTGAACACGCTGCAGAGAGACAGGGAGAGTTTTTCAGGATTCAGCTCCATGCCAAGTGCACAGCAGGACACAGAAAAGCAGAGACATTCCTCAGGAGTCAATTAAAACAACAGTTAACCAAGGAGGCAGCTTGAAACTCTCCTTCCAGAGAAGGGAACAAACACCACGAAGAAGGGTGGCCGGTGGGAAAGCTGAACGTCCGGGAGAACGCTCCAGATGTGCTCCGCGTTTCACTCTGCTGGGATGAACAATAAAAGGAAATTCCGGGAAGAACAGGGGACTGGGCTGGACCTGCTCCAGCCCGCTCAGTGGCTCTGTAAGGAGCGTGGTGGGAAGGCCCCCATTGTGGGGACAGCTTTGCTGAAGTGCCTGGGACCGAAGGAAGTCGTCATTTTGTGGCTGTGTCCTGTGTGAGACAGAGCCACGGCCCAACGAGGAGAGCACCTGCAAAAGATGCAAAGGGACGCACGAGACTCTGACCTCTCCTTGGCAGGTTGAACCTGGTTGGCTTTCCTGCTAGCAAATGGAAAATCCACTCAAAGGAAAGCTGCAGTTCCTTCCCGACAGCCTTGCAGACAGCTGGAGCTCGGCACGCCAGCAGCAGTGACCATGCTGGAGAGGTCCCATGGCTCTGGAGATGGATCAAGCTTATGGGTTTGGCAAACAGGCAGCAGGGGACACAGAGGGTGTGCTTTCCATGCTTTGCCTGATTGACCTGCTCCAGGATTTGAGCTTGATCCCCGAACAGGGTGGAACTGGGATCTATACTATTGATCTCTATCTATACTCTTGGCCTCTGTCTATATATCTTGGTCTCAGTCAAAGGGAAGGCTTAGTCTCAATCAACACCTGACTGGCAAGTGCTCCATGTCCCACTGTAAGGTTCCTATGGCTCCTGGTTCACCAGCAGCTGGACATTTTCAAGTGTGTCTCTCTATTCAGGGTCTCTCCAGTCACTGGAGGTGATGGAGATGTTTCCCTCCATTGCCCTGAGTGGGATGAACAGAGAGAGATGGACATGGATGTCCCCTGTTTTCTCTGGGTAATGTTAGATGAGGCACAGTTGCCGTCTCACGCCCCAGAAGGCAGTGCCATACTAACTCCCTTCATATTTGGAAGTATTTAGGATCCTAAGTCAACAAGAAGGAAGTTAAGTCTGTTATATTTCTGTATTTCTAAGCCTCTGGACAGCGGGCTCAAGCATTGGGATGACCAGTGAAGGCAGGGTTGCCATCCATGTGTAACAGCCACGCTGATGATATCCTGGAGCATCCAGGAGGGAGGATGGAAGGAGCAGGATGGGCTTACAAGGTTGGCAATGTTGCTGCAGCACTGGGAAGAGTCAGGTAACCTTGGAAGAACTCCCAGCCCTTTTGTCTCAAAGATCTTAAGAACAGAATTAATTCCTACCCAGACTTAAGGGACATGATTAGTTAATGTATAAAGCTTCATTTGGATCAATGCAAACTTCCTGCTTTATAACATGGAAAAACCTCTCTGAAACAAGGAATGTGAATGCAACTGCTGCCCCGTGAGAATCTTCCCTGGAGGAAGAGCCTCACCTCTTTCAAAGCTACTGAAGTCACAGGGTAGATGAGAAACCCAGATGTTGATTCTTAATGTTGCTTTTCAAGATGTTGGATTAAAGAATAGGTATTGATGCTGTGACATTATCGTTCACACACTGAATCACAAAAAAAACCCCATTTTCTCCAAAACCAGTTTGCTTGTCCTCTCCAAACTCTGCTTTTCTGTCTCTTTAATGTGTCTATGGGATGGCACTACAGAACAGCATTTAGTCCTGCACGTAGGAGGGAAAACATGGAAAACAGGAAATATTATGACCATTTTCTACAGATAACAATCCAAAATATGGTCAGCCTGACCTCACCCTCAAAATTGAGTGAGGTGGGCTCCCGACTTAGTTGTCCATTTTGAGGTGTGCACCTCAGATGAGTGACAACCAGAGGGCCAAACTGCAGTGACCAACCCAGGCTGGGATCTCTCTTTTCCTATTTTGATGTGACATCACTGAGTTTGCCTCATCTGCTTCCCTGGCTTCTACAGCACCAGCCTGGCTTGGACCACTCATTCCTCGTTAAATAGCACAGGGAAGAATCACAGGAAATAGTGAGAAGGAAAATGGAAGCCTGAAACCTCCCTTGGTGTATTAGTCACAGAGAGCTTTTCCTCTCCAGTGAACTCTGGGTTTGATATGAGACATTTATTTGTCAATAAATGAGAGATTCTCACTACACGGTGCTTGTGCATCTTCTGAGGATGATGCTCAACAGAGGGGCCAGCTGGCCCCTGAAGAGGAATCGAAAGGAGAAAGAGGAGTAAAGGGAAGGAGAGGAGCAGGAGGTGGTGAAGAGCTCCCTGTTTCCCTGAGGTCACTCCTGGCAGGACACAGAGGCACAGGACAGCACATATTCCGGAATAAACGAAGTTCTTCCTGCCTGAGCTCCTTGGCTGTTGTCATCTCTTATTCACTGGCTAAAAGCTGCTCTCCTGGCACTGCCCATGTGCCACCTCGCCGTGCAAAGAGCAGCTCTCCCTGTATTTAGCATTCCCCATCTCCCATTGTGCGGCTGCAAACTCATCCCACCGGCGCTCCGTGGGTGTGCCGAGGTGGGGCTCCATGATTCCTGGTGGACACTCCCTATTTTTAGCTCTCAGGTGGCGTGTGGATGTGTCAGCTCCTTGTAATTCTTTCCACCCAACAGATCTGGGCTCGGTTTGTAGCTCTCCATGACGTAAAATCCTGCACATTTTCTCTTCCTGGTGCCAGCGGGATGGAGGAGGGGAGAAGGACTGGAGATGTGTCCTTCAGGTAGGCGGAGTGGGATAAGGTGAGATGATTCCTCCAGGGAAAACCAATCCAGGCAGAGCTCAGGGGACTCAGCCTGGAGAAGGGAAGGCTTCTGGGAGACCTTACTGTGGCCTTTCAATACTTAAAGAAAGATGGGGACAAACTTTTTAGCAGGGCCTGTTGTGGGCAATGGTTTTAAACTAAAAGGGTCGATTCAGATTAGCTATAGGGAAGAAATTTTTTATAATAAGGTGGAAAAATACTGGTACAGGTTACTCTGAGAGGTGGAAGATGCCCCATCCCTGGAATCATTGAAGGTCTGTGGGAAGGTGTCCCTGCTCATTGCAGAGGGGTTGGACTAGATGACTTTTAAAGGTCCTTTCCAACCCAAACTATTCCATGATTCTATGACTATCTTAATGCTTGAGCCTTGTACAATTAGGCACATCCATCTTCTCATGGGATGATGTGGATTATAGGAAAGCCTCTTGTGAGAATTCTTCTTCGTAGCCACCAAAAAGAATTAGCCTGGACATCAGGAGTGAGGCCATCCTGCCACTGTGGACTTCCTGGTCTCTTTTGCTGGAATCTGTCAAAAATCTGGGTGAGTTGGCACATGGGCAGAATCCAATCTGATGGGACTGATCCAATCACTGGAGAGACTATCCTACTGTCCTTATCCACCAGCTGCAGTGGATTAATTAAATGTTTAAAGCCTGGGAACAAAGAACAGGAATGCATGGCTGATTTTCCCAGTGGAGTCGTGGTGCTGGTCTTGCTCTGCTCAGACTGCTCAGGGGTGATGGGGCAAAGGGGGTGAATAATGAAACCAGCAGAGATTTATGCAGCTGAAAACTCACCAGGAAAACCTGCTGAGGGATTTTCTTCCTCGTCTGCAGGAAGTGAGCAGGAAAAGGGACAGCCTACGTCTGATGTTGAAAAGTGTAAAAGATTGCACATGGAAAAAAAAGCAGCCTGAGCCCACACAGGCCCCAAATCAGCCATTCCCAGGGTGACATCTCTGGGTGCCTGGAAAGAGCTGAGTGAAATGTCATCACTGCAGAGTCAAAAAGGTCAAATAGGAGTTTAGAGTTTGTAAGAAAAGAATAATGTTAAAAAAACCCTTGCTGTAGCAGCGAGTAAATCCCCGGGGCACTGACCTCTCGCGTGGTGTGTACAATGCTGATCCCCCACCTCAGGAGGAGACAATAGTGCTGGGAAAGGTAAAAGCACCAGGAACAATTCTGGGCCCTGAATGACTCCTGTGTAAGCACTCCCCAGGGAACAGCCTGGGACCCCATTGTCTGCAGCAGGGAAAGCTGAGCAGGGGAACAGCCCCTGGGTCACAGCATCCGGAGCGCGAGGGGGAGGAGGCAGGAGCATTTGCTCCTTCCCCTAAATCCAGCTGCTGGGCTCCAGCTCTCAGCCGAGCAAAAGCCAGGAAGAGCTCAGGTGTGGCTCTCACTGCCTCAGGATGCTGTGGGACCAGAATCATGAATAAAGCTGAAAAAAAGTCATGGAGGACAAGGCTATTGGTGGTTGTTGAACATGATGTTCCGGATCAATATCCTTGTGCTGGAGCTCCTGGGGAGATCACCTCTTGCTGCAATTCTCATACTACTCTCTAGGAATATTCCTCCATTCCCACTCTCCCCCTCTATCCACCCCTAGTTATTTTGGGGGTGTGGTGTTGGCTCGGACCAGGCTTTGCTGAGCTCCACGGTGGTGGCTGTTCTTCCCTGAGGAATGTGACCGGCTGGGATGTGACTGAAAAGAGGCACTGTAGCATCATGTCAAAAGAGGAGCCGGGGGAGCCCCATCAAACAGCAATTATGGAGTGAAACCAGCCAAAAAAGATGAAGGGATTTGGCCCCCAGGGATGCACGGAGAAGATCTGCTTTCCTACGGGGATCAGAGGGAGTCAGGGTTATCAAGTGAGGTGGCAGGGAGAACTCAGAGCTCCCCTGAGAGCTGTGTCTCCCTCAAAACCCCACCAAATTTGTAGGTTTTTTTTCCTGGAAGCCGTCTAAGGAAGGGGATAAAAAGGCTCTCAGTTCTGGGAGCGCAATCCCTTCTGTGCTGGAGGGGGCAGGAGGCTTAATGCAGCCCGGCATCCCTCCCTTTCAGTTCAGCCCCCAGACACAAAGGCAGAAAAATGCCAGGAATTTCCCAGCGCCCTCCCCAGACCTGCTCCCATCTCCCTTTCCCCCCCCTCGCCACCTCCTCCGGCGGGGAGGGAGGAATACTAATCACGAAATAGGGACCTTTAACAGGCCCCTTGCCTGGTCACTTTGGGACTGAATGCTGAAAGGGATGGACGTGACCAACCATAAGGAATGAAGCTTCTTCGAGTCCCGTGTCTTGGTTTCGCTGCTTTGTTTTGTTTTCCCTTCCCCAATTTCTCCCCCCTTTCCGCTCGGCGTTGAAAAAATTCCTCTCGGCCCCTCTCGCCTCTGTTCCTTTCCCTTGGAGTCAGGCTGCAGCTCTAATCACTGCTGGGTGATTAGCATGTGAAGGGAGAGAGCAAAACAAAATCTTTATTGCTGGCTGGTGGAGCAGGAGCAGCTGTCTGGATGGATGCTGGCTCTCGCGTTATCCTCCCCACCGCCTCTGATCCCTTTCACCGTGGATGTTTTCCTGCAGGAACAGGGAACAACACACCAAGGAAGGGCAGGGAACGGGGTGGGGATGAAAGTCGGAGCAGGTGGACCGCGTTTCATGGGGAAAAACAGAATTTTTGTTTTCAGCTTTGAACTTGGAGAGAGTAGGGGGGGGGACGACAGGGACTTCAGTGCTGTGCCGAGGGGACGACAGCAGGAATGAAAGGATAATTTGTGGTGCCGACCTCAATAGGAGCGGGAGGCACAACACAGAGCCCTTTGATGAGTGGGGCTGGGGTTGGAGGAGCTGGAGGCTGGGAAGGGAGAACAGGCAAACGCCACGAGTTGGGTGGTGGTGGGGACAGTGGGGCGGGGATCCCTCTGCCCGAGCCATCGCTGTCCCCCGGGAGGGGAATCCTGGCCAGCGGAAGACGAAGGGCTGGCAGGTGGACAGAAGGTTTTTTCTGATCCTCTCCAATCCCTGGGTGAGGGATGGATCTGCAGAGCTCTGTGAGGAGCCTGCAGCAGCCCGGTGCGGTGATTCCAGCCTGGCGCTGGACAGTGACTCCGAAGGGACGTGCTCCTGGCATGGAAAACACGGCTTGTTGTTTGTCAGGAGGCCGTGATGGGAACGCCGGTGCCTCTGGGGCGGGTATTCCCTGCGAGCTCCAGAGCTGGCTGTGCTCAGCCCCTCCTCCCCTCCTCGATCCAGGTGTTTCCTCTTCTGGGCTCGATAATGAAATCTGTGAGCCTGGGCCAGTTTATATTTAGTTCCCACCATTGCTAGCAGGGGTCTGCTGGTGCCTAACAAACAGCAGCGAAACACCGCTGGTGGGTCCCCGGTTCCCTAAATTTTAGGAGCTGCCTCTGTGGAGGGAAGAGGAGGGGTCTGAGGGGTGGGGACAGTGACAGGACAGGGCCCAGCACACAGCTGGTCGTGACATTAGCCACTGCTTTGGGATAGCCCCCCACAAAGCTGTGAGAGCCAGACCAGATTTGTTTTGGGAACTGTCTCTGGCTATGCAAATTAATCCCATATAATGTCTGGTATTCCTGACCTGTCTCTGCTCCCTTAGTGAAGATGCTTTAACCCTGTGCAGGTATCCCCCATCTTCCATGCCATGTGTTCCTCAAACTGAGCTTTGCTTTGTCCTGTCCATGCCACACCCAGTGGGTGAGATTCAGCGGCCTGATCATGGGTTTATTGGATCATCTCAGGTGTCTGATACATCTGTAGGTTTTTAGATCCCACAGAGAGGACTCTCAGGCACAGGGTGGAGTTCTTGGGGTGTCCTGCTCAGAGTTGGACTTTGATGATCCTAGGAGATCCCTTCCATCTCAGGATATTCTCTGCTATCCCAGAACAGCTGAGTTGAGCCCCCAGTCTCTGTTGGATATCCTGGGAATTCACATATCCAGCTCACAAGGATACACCCAAGTGCAGGTGTCTGAATTTTGCTGTGAAAGTTAGGATTGTTTCCCAAACAGAGGTCCCCAATGCCATGAGATCCACCTTGTGTTGTGTGAGATCTACAATCCACATGAGGCTTACTGGTGTCACAAAGGACTTGGAGAAGAGCCATGTATTTTTGGGCAGCAGAAGCCTGGCCATGATAAACAAAAAGACAGTGGGTACTTTCTTCCTGAGACCTGGGTATTCCTCTAAGGCATTTCCACTCTTTCTGGGTGCTTTCCAGAAGATGCTGCTGCTGTGCCACCAAACTACCACAGGTTTTCCCCGTTGTTTAGGGTAAGGTGAGAGGATACCCAGGCAGGAATGCAGCACCCTCTGTACCCCCTCCCAAAGTGGCTCTTACACTTTGGATTGTGGGTGGCTTTGTTCTGGGGTGACCCCCTCTGCACGTCCTCAGAGCTGATGTGCCAACTCTAGACTGTGGTTGACATCATAAGGTCACTCCTACCACAGTCTCTTCTTCCTGGAAATTTTGGGGCACGTGGAAGTGACCTTAATGATCATTCAGTTCCAACCCCCTGCCATGGGCAGGGACACCTTCCACTATCCCAGGTTACTCCAAGCCCTGTCCAACCTGGCCTTGGACACTTCCAGGGATGGGGCAGCCACAGCTTCTCTGGGCAACCTGTGCCAGGGCTTCACCCCCCTCCTAGGGAAGAATTTCTTCTGGATGTCTAATCTAAACCCGCCCTCTGTCAGTTTAAAGCCATTACATCAAATGTATTTTGTGTCATGGACAGAATTTTAGGGCATATTTTGATTCCAGCCACAGGAAGCACTTATCTGCTGGCATCCTGTAGGATATCTTGAACTCACCAGCCAGGCAGACAGAGAGGAAACTTCTGAGAACGAGATCGTTGCATCTGCCCTTAAATCATCTGCTTGTGGTTGGGTAACTCACTGTCACTTAGGGCTCTCTCTCTAGGCTTAAATTAGAAACATCATTGAAATTAATGGACACCAGACAAGGAAATCTCGATATTCCCAGAGTATTTGTGGCACTGAAAGTCATCTTGAGTGATGGAGATGAACTATGGCAAATCAGGTTATTTTTCAAGCCCTTCTGCTGGGGAAAGTTAATGCCTCACAGTTACGGTTTTGTCATTGTGGATCCTAAACCAAAAGGCTGTTGGGTGAGGAAGTTGGACACAACTGATTAGGTCAGAACTGCAATGTGCTGTAAAACTCATTCAGAGTGTGTTTCGTGCAATGAGGGTGTGGTACTTGTTATTGATGTGATGTCTATTTGTTCACAGAAAGAAAATTCCAGTCATTGGGGCAAAAATGCCATGTTTTTCCACATGTGCCTACATAGCTGTGCACTTGCACTGGACACTTGTATTGTCGGAGTCATGAAATCACACAACGGCTTGAGCTGGAGGGGACTTTAAAGATCATCCAGTTCCACCCCTGCCATGGGCAGGGACACCTCATTTGCTCTAAGCCCTGTCCAACCTGGCCTTGAACACTTCCAGGGATGGGGCATCCAAAATTTCTCTGGGCAGCCTGTTTTAGTGCCTCACCACCCTCGCAGTAAAGCCTTTTTCCTAATATATAATCTAAACCCACTCTCTTTCAGTCTGAATCTGTTTCCCCCTCTCCTGTCGGTCCATGCTCTTGTAGAAATCCCTCTCCATCTTTTTTTTAGGCTTCCCTTGACTACTTAAGGGTCGTGTTCCAGTCCCTCTGAGCGCCTCAATGACACCATGTGGCTTTTATGGCCAAACAAAACACCGCATTTTGAGTTCTGAACTGCTCGCAAGCAAAACTGCCACCCCCAAAATTTCAAACCCGTCAAAACTCGTCCAACCGACCTTGGGAATTACAAACCAAAGAGTTTGGGTGGCAAATTCCATAGCCCTGGGTAGGAGGAATTGCCCAGGTTAGAGTTGAGGCTGCACTTGTTGTGCAATGGGACTGCTGAGATCATCCAGCTGGGATGATCTCCCGGGGCGTTCCTCCTCTGGAGGTCTTGCTGTGCACACAGAAATCCACCGACAAAATGTTACAGCAGGCAGCCTGCTGAGCCTGAAACGGTGAGAGTGTTCGGGAATAGTTCTGCTGAAGCATTGCAATTGAGATATTTTATCTCATAATAAGTCCCAACGCGTCAGTTATCTTGAGTTCTCAGGACCTTTGAATTTTGCCTTCACCCACGGCTAACAGCTCCTGTGTTGCCATCTGTCCCGCAGCCTGGGAGTGCTGTGGAGTGCATTGTTCACCCTCAAGGAGCTTTCTGTGGGTTTCAGACCGTCACACAATGCCACTCGAGATGTATTTTTGGCAAGAGCAGTGACGTTTGACGGAACATCCTCCTTGGCAATTTCTATAGATATTTCCATTTAAAATAAACTTTTGTTTTAGCCAGGATTTTGATTATATATTCACATGCTCTTGGGAGTTAAAGAACATGAGGAAATGCATTGTTAAAAGAAAACTTTGTTTTAGTGGAACTCCTTGAAAGAAGTTTCAAACTAAGGGGTAGTCTCTAGAGTTCTCTTTCTGGATAAATTGAAAAGATGCCCTTCCTGGGACAAGGGTATGTGAAAATAAAAAGGGACACTTAATCACTGAGACTGGGCCTACACTTCCACTTCTACACGAATTTTTATTAAAGAAATCAAAGAAAATTTGCTTCATGAAAAGGAAATAATTTATACCCACTTACTTATTTTACTAATATACTTACTTATTATACTAATTTATACCCACTTATTTATACCCACCCACTTCCCCATCTTTGCAAGGGGAACCTCTTGAGAGACTCAGAGCCAAGGACACAAAGCCAGAATGAATTTTACACAGTGAATGTGGCTGAAAGGTGGGGACAGAAGAGGAGTTTTGGGGTAGGCTGATGAAATAATAGTCACAGCAGCGTGGCAAATAAAGCCAAGTGGGTTCAAAATTCAGAGGAACCAAGACATAAAATATCTCACACACCACCCCATGGTTCAACACTGTGCACTGATGGTTGAGGAAAACATCCAGAAGGATCCACAGAGAGATCTTCCTGCCTAATGGTGATGGTGGGAAGTCTTGCAAGGAATTTGTGGTTTGACACGGAGCTGAGGAGCTGGATAAGCTGAGCTCTGCTGCTGTGGTGGGACTGGGGCAAGGCACATGCCCACCCCATCCCTCCTTTTCCTGTAGATTTGCAATGGTGACATTTGGACTTCAGGTGACCACGGTGCTTCCCAGTTTGCTGACCTGGAGTTGGAGAAGCACAGCAAAACTTCCAGGGTATCCCTGCCCGTGGCAGGGCGGTTGGGATGAGATGGTCTCTGATTTCCCTTCCAATCCAAGTCAGTCTCTAAGTGAGGGAAACAGAGGATCTGAGGTCAAAGATTGGAGCCTGGCTGCAGGAGCTGCTGTGCTGCCCTGGCACAGGGGAGCTGACTCGGTGCCAGCGGCTGCAAGAAGCCACAAGGGTGTGATCAGCACCACATTCCCGTGCCAAGCATTGTGGCCAAGCACTGCAGTGACCCGACTGTTTGCTGGGACAGACTGGGAGCCATCAGAGGGAGGAAGCTGAGCCCCAGGGCCTTGGTATTTCTTTGTGACCATCGCAAAGCACGTCCCACCTCGTCATCTCCGCGCTAACGCACGAGGCACCCGGGACTGCTCCGTGTGCGAGGTGGATGCTAAAAGTGCTCTTCAGAGCAAGAATCTACATTTTGTTTGCACAAAGGGAAAGCAAATAGTCACTGGTGTTGTGCTTCCTCCAGGCAAATAGCACGGTGTGTCCGTGCCTCTCCTCCAGAGCCCGAATCAGTTCAGGGAGGGAGGGTGAGAGCAGACACCAACTTCCCATAGAACCAGGGAATGGTTTGGGTTGGAAGGGACCTTAAAAATCATCTCATAGACCTTAAAGATCATCTAATAATCTTTTCCCAAATGTCTGATTGTATCTTCCCCTGTACCGCTGCAGACTAAGTTTTTCCTCTACAAGGGGTAAATATTTTAAGGTACCTCAAACACTAATTATTCATTCAGACTATTCTGTCTTCACAAAGCACCAAGAAAGGCTTGACAATGATTTACTGTGGCAATCCAGGGACTGGGGACGTGGATTGGTGACACCACCATGACACTCCTGCTCTCCAGACAGATTTGCAATTTAAAATTTAAACAGATCCCTAACTTTGATTCCAGAGCTCTGGCTCGGTTGCTTAAAAGTGTGTGTGGAGGTAACCAGGCCAGGCACAAACTCCTTTTGGTGCTCCTGGTTTTCGTTCTGAAGCATTATCTGAAAATTATCTGAGCACAGGTGAATGTCCCGGGAACTCAGGAGGGATTTCTGATTGTGCCGTTGGTGCAGGGAATTGAGGTCTCCCATTTTCACAGATATTTGCCCAAAATACCTATTTAAATGTGGGCGACCTCCCTAAGAACAGAGGAACAGTGTCTGGTGGTTATCAGCTGTTTCAGAGAGTCAGAATGGGTGTCACAGTTTTTGGCTCAGAAGCTGCCCTCAGAAAATATAGCCAGTCAAAATCAAAAATATGGATATTGCTTGAACCAAAATTAATTTTGTTTTCTCTTTTTTCCTTCACAGAAATAGAAAAGCAAGCAAAAATCATATCAGGTTGAGTCATCGCTTTGGGCTTGTCTTAAAATGAAACGTTTCAGATCAGGTGGCTTTTTTTTGCTTATCCCTGCAAGCCCTTAAGAAAGGTCAACTTAAATCACAGCCAGTTTTGCAATTTAGCACTTCAATATTTGGGTTTGAAAAGGAATTAAAAAATGTTTTTCAACGCCTCCAACTTATTTATTTATTCATTTATAGGTTTTTTTTGCCTATTTGGCAGTGTTTCTCTGGGCAGATCACCAGCAGATCTGTGATACCCTGCAGCAGGACCCTCGCCAGCACGGCTCAGTCTGGAGGAGGATGTTTCTCTGTGATTAGATTGGACCATCTATATCTGCCAGCCTTCAGAAAAACCTATAATAAGCACGTTTTTGACCCCTCCACACATACAGCCTGACTTAGGCAACTGGAAAAAAGGAGATGTGTCACTATTCAAAGCTCAAAAAGGGAAAAAAAAGGAAAAAAAAAAAAGAAGAAAGTAGGCATCTTTGTGGTAGCAGAGAAAAAAAGGAGGAGGAAAATGGACAATTAGATCTATCACTTGTGGGTGAACCCCGAAGAATTGGTTTTGGAAGTGAAAAAGGATCATGTAGCCCATCCAACGTTTTTTTGGGGGGGTGGGGGAAGTGCCCAGCAGAGAAATGCAAAGCAGAAACAAACCCGGGATGGGGATCACACCTCGGAGGTGTGCGCTGGCTCCGTGGGGTGCTGGGCGAGATATGAGGTCCCTGTCCAGCTGATAAGGCTCACACCCCTTGCCAGGCTGAGGAGCTGGTGTACAGAGCTCTGTGCTCTTATCCTTTTGCCCTGCCAGCCTCGGGGGCTGTGAGGAATGTGATCCTCCTCCCTCTCTCCTTTTACCAGCGCTCCATTACTCCGGAGATTTGTAACTGTCCGGGATTCGCCTTCGCAATCCTGACGCAAACCCGTCAGATCCGCGCGGTGAATTATTGCTTATTTTGGGACACTCTGCTTGGCTCTCCTTCCACAGGCTGATTCCGGTTATGGCAACGAGAGGAACGTGTTGTTTGGGGGAAAAAACAGCCACAGTTCTCTCCGGGGTGATGTTTATCCGTGTTGGCAGGGTCCTGCACGGTGTCATTCCAGCCCATCCCAACCACTCACCTGAGAGGTGAGGCAGCTCAAAAAGAGTCACAGAGAAAACTTCAAAATTTATCAGCATAAAGGGATGCGTAGGTAGTTACGGGACAGAGAGGATGGAATGGCCCCAAGTTGCAACAGGGGAGGTTCAGGTTGGATATTATGAAAAGTTTCTTCACTAGAAAAGTGATTAAGCGTTGGAACAGGCTGCCCAAGGTTGTGGTGGAATCCTTGTTCCACAAACAGGCACTTGGTGATATGGTTTTTGGGGTCATGTAGTGGTAGACAAGGAGGAATGGCTTTCAACTGAAAGAGATTTAGGTGGGATATTGGGATGAAATTCTTCCCTGTGAGGGTGGTGAGACCCTGGAACAGGTTGCCCAGAGAAGCTGTGGCTGCCCCATCCCTGGAATGTTCAACACTTTTTCTCCTAATAAGGGCAGTTTGAGGTTTTCAAGGCACAGCTGGTATGAAGACTTCTATTAAATCTGTACTTGACATCTCTGTGCACTGCAAACACATCACCCAGTCACCTAAGACACACACAGACATCCAGAATGTGGGAATCTCTCAGAGGCAGGCACTGGGGAGGAATGCCATGGGAGGGAGCTGGAGAAATTACCTGCGTGCTGTGGGGCTGAGTCATCCTGGGACCGAGTCCACTTATCAGGGGGAAATGGTACACGGTGGAACGTTGTTTAAATGTGAAATCCCTTCTGTGCCGAGCAAAGGGGAGAATGTAAATCACAGGGAGCAGAGGGAGGGGAGGGAGGCTGGCACGTGGGAAGGCAGAGAGATGGAAGGCAGGTTTCACTGGGAATTCAGACCAGAGCCACAGGGCTGGATTTAAGGAAGGAACAGTGAGGCAGGGGTGAAAGGAAAGAGCTGGCAGTGTGGAAAGAGGAACAGGTTAAAAATGTGCCTGTGTTCTAATTCGCACTGACCTGTGTTAGAAGGAGAGCCCAGGGGCTCCAGGCACGGCTCTCTAAGCAAGGAGGTGTCAGCCCAGCCTCCTCCCAGCCCACCCTGGGCAAACTCAGGGCTGGACCCTGCTCTGGGGCACGAGACAAATCAGGACCGAGGGCTGAGCTATGCCAAAAAGTACCTAATCCTAAAAAAAACAACAAACAGGATAGACTGCAGCCACCCTGCTTCCTCCCCTCTCCCAGCCCTGCTCTGCAGGCAGCGTGTGGTTGTTGCACACTGGGGTTTAATCCGTGGGTTGGTGGTTACTGGTGGATGAATCCTTGTCCTGCAGCAGTGATGAAGGGGATGCTCTTCCTCCTGGCCCCTACTCAGCAATATGAGAGCTGTTGTAGGGCTCTCTAACCACAGCTCTGCCGACACCCAGCATCTGTGGGGAGGGTTAGCATTTGCTGAGTGTGGGGCCCTGCACAGCACGCGGAGGAAAACAGCTCTAGCTCTGAAACAAGCGGCTGAGACCATCACCAGGTATCCCAGAGCTCTGCTCTAACGGTGATGACAACTGCACAGAAAAGCTGCCCTTAGAAGTGTGTGCCTGATTGGAACTGCTCCAGGAAAAGGTCACAGAGGCAGCTGCTTTCCCTCCTGCCGCAAAACTGTGTGGGATCCTTTATGTGGAAATAACCAAGTGCTCTCTTTGCCTCGGTATTTACTGGTAAGTTCTTCTCCAAACCCCCCAGATCTACCTGCCTTGTGGCAGGGGAAGAGAGACACTCCTCAGAGTAGAGGGGATTAAGTCAGGAACTATGACAGTAAGGTGGGCAATGACAAGTCCATGAGACAGCAGAGAACACATTCAAGGATTTTGAGGGAGCTGCGCAATGTCTGAATGACTGTGGCAACTCCTGGAAAAAGGCAAACACCCCATTCAGCTTCAAAGGGGCAGGTAAAAGGGTCCAAGGAACTTAAATCTGGTCACCTTTCCTTCAGGCCTTGGGAAAATAATGGAGCAAGTCCCTCTGTGAGGTATTGGCAGGCACAGGAAGTAAAAAAAGGGGACTATAACATGATTTCCTGAGAACAGACTGTGTTTGCACAACTTCTTTGCCTGCTGGGATGAGCTGACAGGAAAGAGCAGCTGATGTCACCTACCTGTGCTTGAGCAGGACTTCTGACGTGGTCTCACATGTCTTAATTTACAAACTGGAGGGATGTGGACTGGATGGGCAGACTAAGATGGAGATGGACTTTGCTCAGAGAAGACAAAGGTGAACAGTGAGATGGCAAGAGAAAAGTAAAAAAATTGCAGAAAAGGAAATTCTGTGGTTTTAAGATGCAATTCTTCACCATGGGCATGACTGATTATTGCAACAGCTTCAGAGTCTCCTTAGAGGGGTTAAAAGTTGGACTAGATGAGGTCTTGTACAACCAAATCTAACTTTGAAATTAATTCTGATCATAATCAGGCTATGATTAAATGATGGATCACCCTTAGTGTACTCTCACCTCTCAAAGAGCAACTTTTTCTGCTCTCTACCAGAGATATAAAAGTGGTTAAAAAAAAACTATGCAAAGAATGGCGCGATACAGGAGGAATCACAGGATTTTATTTCCTTGTTCCTGAAGCCTGGGAATTCCAGCAGCTTCCAAAGGCAACCTACTCTGTACTGTGACAGTGAACATAATGTTCATGAGCCCAAATACTTGCAAGGGAGGAAAAGATAAAAAAGTCCACTAATGAAACTTTATGCCCCAAAGGGGTTTAACTTAGTCAAGGAGGGGGAAGCTTTCAAAAAGAAACTATGAGAAATGGCAAAATTCCTATGGATGGCAGAGTAAATACTTTGGAGGCAAAGTATTGCCTGGATGCTCAGAGGATAAATATATATCATGTATTAAAAAGATTTTGAAAAAAGGCTAAACCTAGATAAATAAGTGGCTAGTAAAAAACTAAAAGTGATTGAAGCAAAAAAAAAGATCCTTAAAAATATCTAAATGAGAAATGAGGCATAGAAAAAACTCAGTAGCTGGAAGTTTAACATAAAACATCAATACAGTATGCCAAAAAGATTTAAAGAAGCATTTTACTAGAGGAATGAAATATCAATAAAACCTCAGTCCAATTTATTGGTACAAGAATGTGTCAGGGATTTTATGGGACTCATAACTGGAGTAAAGGAGATGTGCAAGGAAGAGATGGCCACTGTGTGCAGCAGAAAGGTTTGATGAATTCCTCCGATCATGGAAACTGTGGAGCAGTTTCAGATGGTTCCCACATCAACATTTATCCTGGGGAAGACGAGGGAGTCAGTCAATCACAGGAATGATCCCTAACAGAAGGGTTGGTAAAATAAATTATAAAAAAATCAATGAAAAAGAAAGAAACATGATTCAAGAGTTCTGGGGGGATGGAGATACAAAACTCCTGTATTATTAATTGTGTGCAGCTTGTCACTTCAATCAGACTGAGTTTCAGGGGAATATGAAATATCAATTGTGTCGGGAATTCTTGAGAAGGGCGCCACGAAGGACCTGGGAAATTAATGCTGACATCTGGATTAAACTCACTGGTGGGGTCTGCAGGGAGGAACAGCATCCACGGTCCCAGGGATAAATGCAACATGTTGGGGAAAAGGCAACGTTTCTTTTAGAGAAATCAATCCCCACAAATCAAAATGTTCTGAAGGATTTTGTGAACGTGGGATTAAATCACCCAGCTGGTGCAGTGGAAATGGGAGAGCTCTCAGCATGGTCTTCCAACAGAGGAGCCCAAAAATGAAGTTGTGGGATTAATTATTCTTGTAGATTATTAATTAATTAAAAGGTAAGAAACTAAGAGTTGATTGGTTTTGATGATGGAAAACATTGCCGGGAGAGTCCTGCAGGGTTTTCCACTGGGAACTGTGTTCTTGAACGTGCTTGTAAATGATTTGGAAAAGATTGACAACGAAAGAGTGATGAAATTTGCTGATGACACAGAATTATTCATGGTAATTGAAGGTAATATTCCCATCAGGAATTGTAGGATCATCTCAACACCGGGCAACAAAGAGACAGGTGAAAGTGAGTGTTAGTAAATGCAGAGTAATGCACGTGTGGGAAATGCAGCTCTAAACATTTATACACAGTGATGGTCTCTAGAGCAGCTATTTCCACTCAGAACAGAGATCTTGGCATCAGAGCCCGGGGGAACTGAATGTTAGGAATTACTGGAAGGGAATAATGAACAAAACAGAGAGCAACAGCATGGAGCTGCTTGAATCTGCGGTGTATCCATGTCTTTTGTGTGAAATCATTCTCTTCTAAAAAACACATTTTAGGACTATAAACAGTGGGGAAGAATGGAGAAGGTGAGTGGGAAGTGGTTACTCGCTATTATTCATAACACAGGAACTGAGAAGCATCCAGTGAAATGACCAGGAGTCAGACTGGGAGAGAAATGAAAGGAAATACTTCATCACACGCCTGTATTAATGCAATTCCTCCTCTCTGAGTCACCAGGGTGGGATTCATCTGCCTGGGCTCTGAGAGTGGATTCACCCCGTTTGAACTGGGCATCCTTCGTGCCAGAGGCCGCTGCTGAGCTGGGGACTGAGGCTCTGCTCAGAGTCAGCAGAGAGCCAGGGCTGGGGAAGGAATGTGATTCACCTCACCCACTGCAGAGTGTGCTGTTAGCAGAGCTTGTGTAACACCTCACTGGCCACTGACTGCGTTGTCCAGCTCCCTGCACACAGATCCATGGAATTAGAGCATGATTGGCTTTGGAAAGGACCTGAAAGATCATCCAGTCCAACCCCTTGCCATGGGCAGGGACACCTTCACTATCCCAGGTTGCTCCAAGCCCCATCCAACCTGGCCTTCGACACTTCCAGGGATGGGGCAGCCACAGCTTCTCTGGGCAACCTGTGCCAGGGCCTCAACCCCCTCACAGGGAAGAATTTCCTCCTCATATTCAATCAAAGTCTACCCTTTTCAGTTTAAAACTGTAGTCCCATGTCCTGGAAAAAATCTTGTCTCATGTCATAACCCCCTTCATGTATTGAAAGGCTGCAATAAGGTCTCCCTGGAGCCTTCTCTTCTCCAGCCTGAACAACCCCAATGCTCTCAGCTTTTCCCCATAGCAGAGGTGCCCTCTGAGCATCTTTGTGGCCTCCTCTGGGCTTGCTCTGAGCGAATGGCGTTCAAACATCAGGGACAGGAGCTCCAAGAGGGGCATAAAAGGCAGGCACAGGTCCCATTTCCCAGGGATTGCCGTGATGACAGGCATGTCCAACACACCCAAGCTGCTAGAAAAAAAAAAAACAAAGCTTAAAAATGCTACTTCTCCTTTATTTATTTATTTTTTTCAACAGGTTGACCTTAAAGGGCAACATGCTCCACTCTGTCTGCTTTACAGGCAGATAACAGCCACATCCTGGCTCTGGGTGGATGAAGGGCAAGATAAGTTGCTTTCATGGATGTGTCTGGGAAAGGCATAAATTACCTCCTTTATGGGCTCTTTGTTGCTCCTTGCCCAGCTCGGGGCTGTCCCTCTGGCAGAGCAAACACGTCCCAGGAGGGAGTGCTGTACATCACAGAGGGCCATTGCTCTGGGACCGGGCTGCACACTCCGTGCCCACTGCAAATGTCAGGGGGAAATGGATGGAGATGGGAAAAGCGGAGAAAGAGGGTCGGTGGCTCTCTGCTGCTGTTGATGCTGGAGCAGAAGGGGATGGTGAATGATTACGGTCAGAGAGCAGAAGCATCAGTGAGATAAGGAAATCTGCTGCTCCTGCAAGCAGGTGTCCTTTCTGAAAGTCACATCTGCCTCTTTTTGTCGTGTGCCAGTCCCCCCCTGCCTCCAGCTTTTGATTCTGTCAGTCAGAGCGGGCAACAGGACAAAGCCAGAGGCTGCCAGGATACCTGGGTTCACCTCCTGCTTCTGCTTTCTCCTATCTGCTGTTTACCCCTGGGTGTGTCATTGTTTTCTTTGTCTTCTCAGATATGAACAACATTTTTTCGAACTCTCTAAAGCTCCCTGGGAGCAAGCTTTGCTTTTATTATGCTTTCATATACAATGAAAACACTCTCTCTCTCGGGCTGCTACACATTCCAGCCTTATGAGCTGTGTTAGCTCGACAAGAAGTGCACAGTAAACAGCAAAGCCCGGCTCAAGTGGCTCCCAGAGGTTCTCTCCTCAGACTTGCTCAGTCTGAAACCTGAATCTTCTTTTCCCAGAGCCTCTCTTTTACCCACCGTGCTCCTGGGTGATGCAGAGGATCATGAGTTTCTGTAAGTCAAGAGCTGAGCAGCCTTTTCTCAGCCCAGCACTGACAGAGGAATTGCCAGCCTTGCACTCCTTTCTGCCTCTCCCAAGCCCACAGACCCACAGTGCTGATTATTGATCAGGATCACCACATCCCAGGTGGGCTTTTCCACCTGGAAAAACGTGTGAGTGGCCTGAGCCCTGCACTTGGGCAACCCCTACGTGTGTTAAGATCACAAATAAAGGTATTTAGTTACTGCAGATCAGATGATGGGTTAATTAAACAGTTTTTAGTCATTTATAACATCAGAGCTTGTGGCCCCACCCTTCCTCGTATTTTTTTTTTTAAATGGCTTCCTCCAAGAGTGAAGCATTCCTGAACACAGGTCCTCCCAGTAGCCCAGGGAAGGATGTGTCCCTGTTAAAGCAGATATGATTCACCCCAGTGAAGCCTTTTTGTCCTCTACAAAGTACTTTCTGAGCCTTAAAAGTGCTTTTAACCAGCTCCTGACAGGTTGTCAGCTGAGAGTGAGAGCGATTTATACCAATGGGCTTGTGGCTTGACCTCCCCATCTGCTGGAAAAGCACATTTGTAACACCAACTGCCATAAAGTTACTTATTTTTTTTAAAAAAAACCCCAACAACCTGAAAAAGTATTCTGATAGGTATCTCCAAGGGCTGCACCACAAGACACCTGCAAGTTCTTAGGAGGCAAAAGCACTTTTAGTTTTGGCAGGACATTGGCAGGGGATTGGCTTTCACTAAACTCTGATTCCTCCATCTGACCTGGTCATCTTTGCTGCCTTGATATTTAAAGGTGAGGAGCAGACACTTGTAGGGATCTGCTCACCCACACAGGTTTGTGTGTCTGGTGTAGAAGGAGATGAATTGTGTTCTGGAATTGCCCATTTTGCTCTGTGCAGGGAACCTAAAAAATTGGCTTATCGACCAGGTAAAATCCCTAAAATCTGGTTTGGGACAGTATTGGGAGAAGCAGATCTGTGAGGTACAAACCAGTTTGCTCCTGGCTGGGGTTTTGGTAGGAGGCAGCTCACAGGGTCACACACTGAGGGTTGGAAGGGACGCCATGGAGTCTCTCTGATCCTTGTGGAATTATCAACTTTAGAATTTCCTTATAAAATAGAAGCACTGCAAACGGGCTGAGCTTCCTGGAAAAGGAACACCTGGAATTAGTGTATGAAGCACAAAGACAGCAAAGATTGGCACACAAGGCCACCACTTTATTTTAGGGTGATCTTGATGTTTATCAATGAGAAACACTCCCACCACCAAGAGCCTCTGACTTCAGTAGAATTATAGAATTAATAAGGCTGGAAAAACTTCCAAGATCATCAGGTCCAAGTGTTAACCCAGAAAGGACAACACATCAACTGCTCAGAATATAAAGGGGAGATCCACTGCCATGTTTTATCCAACATTTTCTAAGGTATATCCTTACTGTAGCCAATGGGAACTAAGCCTGATGAGCTTGGGAAGTTTCTGTGAGCTTTCTCTCTGGATTTCCCCAGGAATTCCTGGTTGGTTGTCCAAGCACAGATACTCTTCAAGAGGAGATGCTGACAGCTTTGCCTACGCTTGGACAAATAGACATTATCCACGGAAAAAGGTTTAAACATGTGAAATTCCACGGATCAGAGTGGAAGTCACTCAGCTCAGTCCAGGCAAGAGCACAAACACCTTGAGGAGGGCAATGTGCTCGTTACAGAGAGTGGTAACAGCTCTGCTGAGCTCTTTTGTACCTCCTTGAGCTGCAGAGAGGGATTCAGGAGGGATCTATCCAACCCAGAAGTAATTTTATGTGCCAGCTCACCTGGATTTCAGGGGTACCATCCTTCAGGATGCTGTGTCTGCTGCCCCAGGAAAAGATGCCAAGGCAGGTTTAAAAATCTGTGCATTTGCACACATGGGATCAGCTCATATGTGTGTGTGTGCAGACCACTCTGAACGGCCTTAGGGTTTTCCACAACTTGGGAAGTGCTGAGCTAAGCCCTCCCAGTGGCCCCTGTCCTTGGAATATCCATGCAGCTGCCAAGGAAAATCAATGGAAATAGCCAGTGGGGCAGCCAGGCTTCTGCTTGAAATGGGGTTTTGCCACGGGGACTTGGGGCTGAGAAAAGCTTTAAGTATCGAACGTGCCATGATAAAAAGTCTGTCTTCAGAAGGGGCCACTTTCCCAGCCTCGGTCCATTTCCTCTGGGTATTTGTTCTCTAACCAGTCTCCTCAATCAGGAAGACTTCTCCTGGGAGCTCTCAGGCACCTTCTGATCTGCTTTGTCCCACTGGAGAAGGAGCTGTGATCCATAGGATGGCGTTTGGTCTTTGTGTAGCAGGGATGGAATCCATTACTTCCTTTGAAAGTGATGACTCTGCCTTTCAGTTGGCATTGGAATTGGACTGTCCCTGACTTCAAAAGACTGAGAGGATCTCTTATCAAGCATCTTCAAAAGCTGTGAAAGGAAGACTGGGAAATGCCAGCCAATTTCCTCTGTTTTTGTAGTAATTTGTTTATGTTTTCCGAGTTCTACTCCAAAAAATCAGTTGGCTTGAATTAATATGCAGCATGTTTGGATTTTGCTGTTCATGTGTATGTGCACTTTATTCGATTCCCAGAGGTTGCCTCTGACTTGTTTTCTCAGAAAGGACTGAACTGCTTCTTTTGCTGTTTTTCAGCTCGTTTTTTACTGTGCTCGTTTGGTGCAAGTTCTCATTTCTTGCTTTGCTGCGAACGACTGCTTAATAATAAATAATTTAAAAAAGGCAAACCCGCCCCTTCTATTTCCTATTTTGAAGAAAAGCAAGAGAACATGACTCAGAATTGAAGGGAAAACTGAGAATGGCTGTGATATCACGGGGTGGGAGGAGGGGAGCTGGGTAGACTCAATGTCTATGATACATTGCAAGGGAGGAGTTGCAGGAATATTGTCCCCTCACAATCCTTTACATCACATCAGCCTTCAGTCCTACATTTTGTGGATGAAAGAGAGAGCCCAGCCACAGAACTGGGTCTCAGAACCCCCCCTGGGTGGAAATTCTCCATCCAATTTGATGGCTCCAAGAAGCTGAGGGGATGGAGAAGGGAATCCTCCAAGAACATTCCTCGAGTTTCATTCACAGAATCATGGAATCCCGGGATGGTTTGGGTGGGAAGGGAACTTCAAAGTTCATCTCATTCCACCTCCTGCCATGGGCAGGGACACCTCCCACTATCCCAGGTTTCTCCAAGTCCTGTCCAGCCTGGCCTTGGACACTCCCAGGGATGGGACATCTACCACCCTTCTGGACAACCTGTGCTGGTGTTTCATCACTCTTACCACAAAAATTTTCTTCTTTATATCTAGTTGGAATCGACACTCATTTAGTTTTAAACCATTTCTCTTTGTCCTATCACTACAGGCTCTACTAAAAAGTCTGTCCTCATCTTTGCAGGCAAATGCTTCATCACAGCTTTCCAATTTTTTAACTTTGAATTTCTTAAACACCCCCCCCCCCCCCCCCCCGCCCCAAAAAGAAAAAATTATCTCTCTAAATATTTCAAATAGAGAATTCAGCCTTTTTGGTGAAACATTTTTGTTTGTTTGTTTATTTTTCTCACTTCACGGGCTTTCACGAAACAAACAAACAGACAGACACACACTGAAAACCCACGATAAGAAAGCACTTCCACCAATAAAACAAACAAAAATTTGGTCACTTGTAAAAGCATCCACTTAAAATACTGGTTTATTTTTCACAAAATTTTAGAAGGAAGAGAAAATCCAATCACTGACTGGTGCTGTCCAAAGCTCAAAGGACAAGAGGTTGAATGCCAACAGGAAACCTTCAGAGATAAAAGTCACCCAGACCCCCCATGCAGGGAATCACATTTCAGGTGGGTGTAAGATTTATGGTGCCCTGCAGCCTGCCAAGGATTTACTAAATGTCTTTCTCAATCTGCTCTGTAGCTTACACACTTCTCCTCAGACTATCCATGTTTTTATACCCTACATTCCCATCCCGTGTTCAGACTCTGAATTTAAAACTGCATTTCTTGAGATTGGTAGTGAAGGAATCATTCCATTTTCTTGGTAAAAACACTTCTGTGGGGGATGAGCTCGGGATGTGCTCATGGACACCCAGCACCAAGTCACACCAGTTCACCTCAGGGACACACAAGTGTAAGGGCTGGTTTTATTGCCTTTCCTTGCAGTCGTTCCAAGGACAGCTTTCCGGTCTCCAGCAGAGCAGCAGTGGCCTTGTGACACCTGAGAATGAGCAATGCTGCTCCAATATCTCCCTCTTTGAACACATCAG
The DNA here is from genome assembly GCA_013397565.1 of Ptilonorhynchus violaceus. Classification (NCBI taxonomy): domain Eukaryota; kingdom Metazoa; phylum Chordata; class Aves; order Passeriformes; family Ptilonorhynchidae; genus Ptilonorhynchus; species Ptilonorhynchus violaceus. The sequence goes on along the minus strand of VZRJ01011160.1, from coordinate 1,164,244 downwards.
CCTGCTGGCACGGAGAAGGGTGGCAGAAGGGCAGGTTCAGCCAGGGCTGCATGGAGGAAAAGATGGGTGAGGGGAGATCCTGGGGTTCTGGTGAGGCACAAAGCTTGTGAGGAGCAAAGTTCAGGACAGGGTCTGAGAGAAGGAATTGCCATCAAAACAGGGGAGAGATGCATCTTTCTAAAATGCTTTTGAGGGTGTGTTAACTCATAGCCAAGGAGGAAAACCATTCCAGCCTTCCAGGTTTCCAGTCCTCAAAAGGGGTTGTAAAAAAGAGGGAGAGTGGCTTTTTACAGGGGCAGATGGTGATAGGACAAGGGGAACTGTTTAAAACTAAAAGAGGGCAGGTTTAGATTGGATATCGGGAAGAAATTCTTCCCTGTGAAGGTGGGGAGGCCCTGGCACAGGTTGCCCAGAGAAGCTGTGGCTGCCCCATCCCTGGAAGTGCTCCAGAACAGGCTGGACAGGGCTTGGAACAACCTGGGATAATGGGAGGTGTCCCTACCCATGGGAGGGGATGGTACAGGATGACCCTTAGGTCCTTCCCAATCCAAACCATTCCATGATTCCATGACTCTCTGTATGAGTAATCACTGGGCTGTGTAAGGGACGTCACAGCTGTATTTCCTCACCTGTGTGGATTAACCACAGCCAGCCAGAAAACAACCTAGAGGATGCTTATATTGGGAAAAATGTTCCTGCAGGGTGTGTGGGGTTTTCACGAGATGGTTTGCAGCATCCTCTGACCCGTGCTCTTCCTGCAGTGCAGCAGATGAGCAGCCACTCTTCCACAGCTTCTTGCTGAGGTCCTGGTTGCCCTTTCCCTTCACCTTTGTATTTATACCTTCCTTCTCCAAGGCCTCAGCAAATAACAGGATTTCCTTGTCAACAACCTTGGCAAGGGAACAAACCAAGTTGCAGCAGGGACAGTTTCTGTCCCCCTGTCCAGCCAGGACTCCCCACAGAGCACCATTTGGCAGCCTACCAGCTCCTGGGCTTTAAACATTAATTTTTTTCAGATTTTCCCTCTCTTCCTTTGAGTTTTCCTTTTCTTAGAGAGGAAGGCTTTGGTGGGACAGCCTAACCCTGCCTGTAAGAGGAAAGCCAACTGAAGAGTGGCTGCAGGCAGACCCCAGGGGAGAGGTCCAAGCAGGGCAAACCCATGTGATAATCCCCCTTTAGACATTTTCCAGCTCCCAGTTATTTTCAGGAGTCTGTCTAGCTGGGAGCCCCCACGGGATCTCTCTTTCCAATCCTTGTCTTCTACGGCACGAGACCAGACGTCTCGAGTGGAGACACAACCTCTTCAGCATTCATATTTAATAACACTGATTTTCCAGCTCCATTAAAACGTGCTGGGAGGTGGATTCTGCTCACCAAGCAGGAGGGAAGTGGTTTATTGGGGGCAGGCTCCGGGAGGGTGGCTGGTAGGCAGAGATCTGGGCTGTGTTGACGTGTGTATGTCACAACTTCATCTTTAACCCCTGTCCTCATGGAGCCAGCTGGGAGAGGAGGCTGGAATTGACCTTTCCCCACTGCGGGATGCCCACAGCTCCCTGCTTACTGGGAAGTTTTCTTTTCTCTCTTTTCTTTAATTACGGTGATTCCGTGCAGCTGTCGGCATCTCCCTGCTCCTCCTGTTACCACGAGGTTCCTAAGGAGGGTCTCTTTTCAGGAGGGCAGCTGTTTTTTCTCATTCCTGCACTTAGTTAGGATGTGAGCTTCGTCTACAAAATCAGAAATCACATTGGGCTCCATGTGGGGACTCAACTGAATTAGAGTTCCACAAGGAAAAGTGATGCTCAGGCCCTGCTCATGGTGCAGTCAGCTAATATTTGTTGGATCTGGTGGCAATTTCTTACACACACAGAGGTGTTTCTGACAGTTTTTCTGCATTCCCAGAGGTGGCTGCGACCTCTGCTTTGGCATTTACCTTCCCTGGAGGCAGCACCCAAACCAGGAGCTGTGTCTGGCCGTCCCCATAGATGTGATCCACAGCTGAGCATGAGCCAGGAGCAGTGGGCGATAAAAACAGGCAAATAAAGCTCTGACACGAAACTTTCTCCATTTTAAATTTATGTGAACTCTTCTTATTGTCTCCTGCATTAGTGGCTGTGATGCTGCAGCTCTTCAGAGCTTAGGGCCCCATTTGTATGAGAGCAGCAACGGGGAAAGTTACCCCTTCAAGGTTATTTCCCTTTTTGCAGCCAGATGGGAAATAGAAGCCCAGGGGTGCTGCAGAGGCAATGTCTGGACCATGTTTTAAATTCAAAATGTACCCTGAGCTCAAGGAAAAATTCACCTGGTGTTGCTTATTGGGGCTAACAGAAGCAGAACGTGCTCCATGTCACAGGCCAGGAGCCTCGTGGAAGCTGGGAAAGGGAGAACTGAGGTAGCAATCCCAAGTTTCCAGCAAATTCTGGTGCACTTTGTTAGTGTTTGTTGTCTGTCCTCAGCCACTGGGATTGCTGTATGAGGTTCTTGGGTTTCATCTGTAAAGAACTGAGAGTTTCTAGTTAAAAAATATTGAAGTGAATGTAACATTAGATTCTAAATCCCACTGCAGTCCAAGTTTTCCTTATTTCACATGCTGACTATTCCGAGCAGAAAACACTGGTGAATTTTTGACATTCAGCTGTTTCAGAAATACCAGGACTTTTTTTCTGTTGTCCCTTAACTGTGGAAAAAGAGCAGCACTGAGCAGCTTTTCCCCACACAGACCCAGGAAGGAAGGTGACAGGTCTCTGCAGCCACCCCTGCACCTCTCAGCTCACCGGTGCTCCATCTCTGTCAGTGGAAAAGGCTTTGCTGGGAAGGGAAGCGCATTTCCTTAGGGAACAACCTCAAAGGGTGATTAGATAATGCCTACAGGGCGGGCAGGCTCAGGGTCAGGGTTTGTGGAGTTCCTCAGTGTGGACCCAGACTGCAAAAAAACCGATGGCACAGGGTCCTGGCAGAGGATCACTCCAGGGACAGCATTCCTTGGGGAGCAATGTGGAATGTCAAGCTCAGGACCTCTGTCAGGATCTCCTACATGCAAAGGCTTGGAATTGTGAGGCTTGAAGACTTGTCCCTGCAAAGGCAATTTACGTGGATTTTTCCTTGCAGAAATGTGCTCCCTCACTGTGCAGGGCCCTCTGGGTAACAGAATTGTGGAGTCATGGAATGGTTTGGGGTAAAAGGGACCTTTGAAAGTCACCTAGTCCAACCCTCTGCGATGAGAAGGGACATTTTCCATTATATCAGGTTGTTCAGAGCCCTGTGTGTCCTGTCAGGTGTGCGGAAGGACGGGAGCTGGATAACCATCCATCAGGGACTCCTTGGAAGGGTGGCAGAGGCCACCTCTGGGACAGTTCCTGCCCCTACTTTGCTCACTAAAAGCTCAAGGCCTCCTTCCTCTCCAGGTTCCCAGACAAACTTCCCAAACTCCAAAAATCAAGGAACAAACGCCCGTGCCTTGTCTTCTGGAGGAGAACTGTGGAAATGATTCCCACCACGGAATAGACAACAGCAAGATCTCTGATGGAGACCTGAAGGTTTCCTTCTGTGGCTTCTGGCACCTTGATTAAGGCTGATACAAGAATGAATATCCCCAGGGGATGGTTTGGAAACTGGGATCATCCCTTTAACGCTTGCTCAAGAGGATATAACCAGGAACTCCCCCAGATCTGCCTTTTCAATGCAATCAGTTCCCAAAAGCTCTCCCCCTCATCACCCAGCCCGACGGGGTTACACACCTCTGAGGAGGCTGGAATGTTTTTAATCCCACTGATTTATTAAAATTGTCTAAAGATAGCCAGCTGCAGCAGATAAAACTGCTGCCCTCTGCACTTCAGAGAGCTCCTCCCTGAGCCAGCTCTGCACGGAAAACATCGGCAGTGGCTCGGTGACCTCTGGAACGTGGTGGTACCTGTGCTGGCCAGATCCATCCCTGGCCAGTTTTCCAGCTGGGCTGCCTTCTGCCGGCTCTGGCATCTTCACTGGTCAGAGGATTCACGGGCAGAGGTGTTGTGGTGGCAGTGGAGGTGGACACCAAGCTGCCCTCAAAGGGATTTCAAGTTATAGCAGTGAGAGTAGAAACTAAAAAATGGTCTAGCAAAGTGAGGCAGAGGGATTTTTATTCATTTCAGAAAAGGAAACTTTGGGGTATTTGTGCATTTGTGTGTGTGTGCACATGCACACACTCCCTTGAGGTCTCTACCTGATGATCTGGAAGACAAAAAGGGTGTTCAGAAATATTTTACTGCCCTTCAAATGCCTGCTGTGATAAGATCTTAGTGGTGCTTTGCTCTTCCCCTCCCAGCTGCACTCCCTGGACCACCAAAAGAGCTCTGGTTGATGCAGTGCTGCAAAACCTCCCCCTCCAAGATCAGTGTTTGAGGCTGGGGAAAGAGGCAAGAGAGGCATCTGAATTCCCACCCCGCACCTCTCCTGCCTGTAATAAATGGCTGCACCAGGCAGAGTTCAGGGATCTCTGCGCTCCAGGCCAAGCCAGGGCTCTGCAGGACATGACAGCTTTGATTTGTGCCTGTCCAGAGCCCACCAGAGACAAAAAGCAGTGTCAGGAGTAATGGAATGAGCGTGGCAGGCGGACCCAGCAGCGCTCTTATCAGCCGGCGGAGGCAGAGCAGATCCCAGGAGCAGAGCGGAGCAGGTACCAGGAACCAGATCTTAAGGTTACATTCCTCACATACGTTGGATTTCCTGCAGCCCCCCCCTCAGTTTTTGTTGCGAATTGAAAATCCAAAATCTGCAAGGCAAAAAAAAAAAAA